>JASEVX010000017.1:7959797-8309797 GCA_031761405.1 Serripes groenlandicus
AGTGAATAATCAGGTTTAACGTCACGTTTTCATTACCGAATTGATTTTATTTTTAGCAACAGGAAATTTCTTTGTATACACCAGACATCTGTTACCTTTTCCTACAGACTTGCACAGTGAGACATATTAGTCAAAATTAAATCTGTAACAAGAAAGCGGAATCATACAGAAATACTGAGTTGCATTAAATTTTCCAGTAATCTAACAAGGTTTTTTATTTCCACATGAATGTTTTGAGAGAACTACTGATATAGTGCTTTTTAAAGATCCCTCTAGATCTTCATGTAGGAAAATGTAACTTTAAGTGTAAGTTACAAACATAAGGATCGATCCTTTTTATATTCTTTAACTTGGTCTCCTTTAACTTCCTGGCCACAATAGATGTATTTATAATTTATTGCACAATCAAAATCTTAAATCATTTAAATCAATATAGCACACTTTGACACATTTTCTAAAAAGTCTTTCACATGAAATTATTCTCTTATTCCATCAAAATGTATTTGCCTTAAATCAATTTTTAAGTAGGGCATATTTTTATGTTTAAGTGCCTATAGTATGGGAAAGCATTGATAATAAATCCCTTTACTTTTAACCAATAAAAATTAACTTATTAACTCTTCATAAGCTTACCTATTTAAAGATCAATAATCAGGATTAAGATTTAAGGATAATACTTCTTTCTAGTTGTTACATAAATGCATGTTTTGAATTAACCAGAACTTCTGTTGCAATGTTGTAAAATCCTGATACATGTACATAAGCTATTATTAAACACAGGTGTTTTTTGTAAGTGAAGGATATAAGGCTTTATATTACTGTGGTGAAATCGGGTACACACGATTTTCTATCTTTATTACGTAGTTTAACCACAATCTATCCGTATTTGGTCTGTCACGGACCAGTGATATTTCTTTTCTTAATGATTCAAATAGTGATAATTAACCCTTTCCCACATACAACAAATCTGCAGCAGACGACTTTGAAAACATACCCAAAAACAGTTGGAAACTCCCTTTAAATGAAAGTACAATAATTTAATAGAGTTCAAATCATGGTGACAAAAGGAGAAATTGCTTGTTCTGAGCAATTTCTTCTTTCGTTGCCATGTTTTCAAAAAGCTATCTGCTGTAGAGGCGTCAGAAAGCGTCTATATGAGGTAAAGGTTTAATAATTCAAACAATGTTTATTTTACCATTTCTAATACATCATAATATTTGTAGTGACTATTGATATACATGTATAAATGTTTAATCCCCCTTTCTCACATTCAACAAATCTGCAGCAGTCATAAATATGGAAACTCCTTTTATATGAAGGAACAATTATTAACTATATAAAGTGGCAAAAAGGAGCATGATGAGCAAGTTGACCTTTTTGTCACAATGTTTTCAAAAGCCCTGATGGAGAGGTATTAGAAAGCCTCTGTATGTGGGAAAGGATTAACCCTTTCCCTCATATGACAATTCTGCAGCAGACGACTGTACATATTTGAACATATTTTGTCAAAAAATAGAAAATCTCTATAATTAAATGGATAACCTATGACTTAAAGTGGAAAACATTGTGGCAAAAGGAGAAATTGCTCGTTTGGTGCAGAGGCGTCAGAAAGCGTCCATATGAGGGAAAGGGTTAATACATTTTCATTATTTTGTCACAATCAAAATCATTGGTATAAAAACAGCAATTGCTCTTCTTCAAGTTTGTAATTTTGCTTTCAGGATGGGAAAGAATAGAGCAAGAAATGAAAGAGTTTAACCTTTCCCACATACAACAAATTCACAGCAGACAACTTTGAAACATTGAGGCAGAAAATATGGGAAACCTCTATAAATGAAAATTTTATTTTTTAATAGATCTTAAAATATTGTGGCAAAAGGAAAAATTACCACAGTGGTTTAACCCTTTCCCTCATATAGACGCTTTCTGACGCCTCTGCAGCAGACGGCTTTTTAAAAAAACATAGTGACAAAAGTAGAAATTGCTCAAAACGAGCAATTTCTCCTTTTGACACAATGTTTTCCTCTTTTAGTCATAGGTTATCCATTCAATTATAGAAATTTTCTTTTTTTTGACAAAATATGTTTAAAGTCGTCTGCTGCAGAATTGACGTATGAGGGAAAGGGTTAAAGCAGACGGCGTTTTGAAAACATAATGACAAAAGAAGAAATTGCACAGAACGTGCAATTTCTCCTTTTGCCACAATGTTTTCCACTTTTAGTCATAGGTCTTCTTCAGAGGCGTCAGAATTGCCAGTATGAGGGAAAAGAATATGTAAATCATTTTGTATAAATAGTAAATACATACTGTGCTTTATCTTTTTAAAAATGAAATGTTCTCTTTGAACTTCCGATCCTCCATTATGAATAAGCATTCATGAATAAGCAATAATTACTCATACTTATTGCTTTTTGTAAACCTTGTCCCATTTTGCAGGCACATTATGACACATCTGCAGCTGACGACTTTCGAAATCACTGTAGCAAAACGAGAGTAATTTCTTCTTTTACCACAATGCTTGATACTCAATTACATAAATACATGTATACTAATATATTCATAGACACAGATGTATTGAAGTTGTCTGCTCAGGATTTGTTTTATGTGGGAAAGGGTTTAAAAGCCAATAGAATATAACAGGGTATTGATTTTAACCCTTTCACAAATACAGTCTAATTCTGCTGCTTCTGCAGCCAATGACTTTCGAAAACATTGTGGCAAAAGGAGAAATTCCTCATAACGTTGATGAGTCAGAAAGCATTGATATGTGGGAAAGGGTTATAGCAAGATAATGGGAGGCATAATAATTATGATTTAGTTGGAACTTATTGAAAAACTTAACCAAATTATATGTTGAAAAAGGGCCAAAATTAAGGCAAAATACATGGTAGAGTTATGACTATCGCAGTATAGAATCAACTTGTGATGATGAATAACTGTGTCATCTTTCAAAGGCATAAATTGTAGGCATAAAGTGGACCTAAACACAATACTTAACAAAATTGTTGGTAAAAAAAAAGGACAATTATTCAAGCTAACTAAATGGTTGAGTTATGGCCCTTGCTGTACAAAGACGCCTTAAAAAATTATGGCGATAAATAACAGTTATATACATATATCGTAAAATTTTGGAGAAAACTCTTGAACAAGAGCACCGCCTGTGGGTGCCTGCCGCTCATTTGTTATTAAGTATATAAACGAGAATTTTACAAGATAAAAACAATGAACAATTACTATTAATAAATAATACTGAAAATCCCTTTTCACCTGAAAGGTAAACCTCTGCATTATCACCTGTTGTTGCTACTATGATATAAGACAACTATTTTAAGTTTCAAATCTCTACCTTGAATGGTTACTAAAAAAAGTTGATTTAAAAAAAAACATCTGACTTAAAAAGGGGCATAAGTTTGACAAATTTCAGTCAATAGTTATAGAACTTGTTCCTCTTGTTGTTACTATGATGTCAGACAACCATATCTAGTTTCAAAGCTCTACCTTGAATGATTACTGAGAACTGGACTTAAACAAAAAACTTTACAGAAATTCTGTCTTAAAAAGGGGCATTACTTTGACAAAATGCTGTCAAGAGTTGTGGAACTTGCCCCTCTTATTGCTACTATGATGACAGACAACTATACGAAGCTTCAAAGCCCTACCTTGAATGGTAAGTGAGGACAAATGGACTTAAACAAAAAAAATAACCAAATATAGGACGCAGGACGACGACGACGACGAGATAGCTATGACTAATATGCTCATCTGTCTGAAACAAACAAGCTAAAAAGGTGCATAATTAAGGGTTCGAAATTAATGTTTTGGGCTGGTAACAAGTACTTGCTACCTGCATTGAAAGTAGGTAGCTAATTCATCTTTCAGGTAGCATTAGGAAGATAAAAAACGAAACATAAGCAAGCTTTTAACTTTTATTTAACCCTTCCCTCATACGTACAGTCAATTCTATTGAGTACCCAAAACATATCATTATTTTGAGGACTAACTATTTTCAATGTAAAATGCACACCTTATCTAGAGCTCTGATATATTTGGGCTAGATTACATGTTTAGTGCTTTCCCTCATACGACAATTCTGCAGCAGACGACTTTGAACATATTTTGTCAAAAAATAGAAAATCTCTATAATTGAATGGATAACCTATGACTAAAAGTAGAAAACATAGTGGCAAAAGGAGAAGTTGCTTGTTTTGAGCAATTTCTTCTTTTGTCACTATGTTTTCAAAAAGCTGTCTGCTGCAAAGGCGTCAGAAAGTGTCTATATGAGGGAAAGGGTTAATTCATCTAATGACCCGAGTTAACTTGTTTAAAATCGATACTTAAAATGCATCCACTTAAATGCTTGGTGGAGTTCATATTGTCTGGTGTAATGTAATGTGTTAACCAATCACCTTGACAATTTGTTTGTTTGAACAAATTGATAAAAAGAGTGTGTAATTCAACTTGATTACACAAAGAATAGGAACAGAAACATCGACCGAAAACGAAACTGGGCGCAAGTTTAGGCAGGTAGCAGATTCCCATCTTAAGTAGCAAATTTGGTACTTGCTATTGTTACTTTCTAACCCTGATTATTCAAGCAAAAAAAATGGTATTGTAATGAAACGGGTATATCAGTTATTTTCCTTGTTGGTCATTTATTATATTTCAGTTGTAATCATTCCATTCCATAGAAAGCTTCTGCAAACCAAGATTGCCATTTATAAATTAAATCTGTTAATTATATCATCTTTTCCAAGAGACACATCTTGTAAGACCATTTGTTTGTTTGAAAAAATTGATATAAACATGTATAAAGAGTGTGTAATTAAACTTGATTGCACACAGATAGGATTAAACTTGATTGCACACAGATAGGAACAGAAACATCGACCGCAAACGAAACTGCCATTGGCCATTTTTTTCATGTAGCAAGTTTTTGTTACTGACGTTTCTGGCAGGTAGCAAGTTCCCATCTTAAGTAGCAAATTAGCTACTTACTTTTGCTACTTTCTAACCCTGATAGTTCAAGCAAAATAAATGGTATTGTCATGAAACAGGTATTTCGGTTACTTTCCTTGTTGGTCATTAAATTTCTGTTGTTATCCTTCTGTTTCATAGAAAGCTTCTGCAAACCAAGATTGCCATTTATAAATTAAATCTGTTAATTATATCATCTTTTCCGAGAGACACATCTTGTTAGTACTTGGATAATTCGGGATAGATACTTGTTTGATTGCAATTATAGTTTTATATGCATTTCCTGTATCAAGAGAACAGAGCACTTTGAAATATGCAAGAAAATAAATCAACCTGACGCTCATCAAATTGTTGATAATAATTATATAGGTGCGCAGCCAATGCAGTCCGAAAGCATCTATTACTAGATCACGTGAGGTATTGCTATATAAGCTTGGGTTTCCAGTAGAATAGTCAGTTTGTGTTCGGCAGTTAGAAAGAACACATCTCCAAGCCCCAATCTGTGACGTACGATTTTGAGAAGTGAAAGAGTGGCAATAAGTGGGGATCCCTCAGAGTTGCAGCTTCGGCTCAGAATTGAAGGGTTCTCTACAACATATTATCTCGGATCATATGGGCCAGTGAATGTTTGAATGAATGAATGTATATTGTTTTATGGCGCATCGACAGCTAAGGTCATTAAGCGCGCAATTAAATTTAATTATTCATGATCCCTGGGTAAACAAACCAGTACTAGGCTAGAAAATGTGCCTTGCCCAAGGGCACTCCACCATGACCGTAGTGCCGCGACTGGGGACACCCGGTTTCGAAATCCCCGACGCTAACCACTCGACCACAGCAGTGAATGTTTGATTGAAAGTTCCGTTGTACAAGACAAACAGTTCCATATTATACAGTTGTTGTACGCTCGCTACCTGTTCAGTGCAATTGAAGGTTTCAGGCTGTTACAGTTTGTACCAACCATATATACATGTAGCATTGTACTGTTCTTGTATGAGACAAACTTGTTAATTAACCCTTTCCCTCATATAGACGCTTTCTGACGCCTCTGCAGTAGACAGCTGTTTGAAAACATAGTGACAAAAGAAGAAATTGCACAAAACTTGCAATTTCTCCTTTTGCCACAATGTTTTCCACTTTTTGTCATAGGTTATCCATTCAATTATGGAGATTTTCTATGTTTTGACAAAATATGTTCATAGTGGTCTGCTGCAGAATTGTCGTATGAGGGAAAGGGTTAATAATTATATACATGTAGCTCCAGACAGCTTGTATTGGTTCAAACCTGTTGGTGTAATTTGTCACAGCAGTACATGTGACAGTATAGTTAAGATCCTTGCAGAGTACAGACGCCCTTAGATGATGTTGAATAATTGATCTGAGGTACAAAGCCATTGCTTTTATAGCAAAAAAGTGGACCTAAGCACAAAACTTAACCAAGATTGCAATGTAGACACTTTGATCAAGTGATGACTATATTTTCTCAAATGAGCTAAAAAATGAAAAAGTTTTATAAATCCAAGATGCAGAACTTTAGAACAACTCATCAGCAGACATGAGAAACATGTGATACAAATCTATTCACGATGGTGTGTGTACAAATCTACACATGATGGTGTGTGTACAAATCTACACACGATGGTGTGTGTACAAATCTATTCACAAAGGTGTGTGTACAAATCTTCACATGATGGTGTGTGTACAAATCTACACACGATGGTGTGTGTACAAATCTACACACGATGGTGTGTGTACAAATCTTCACACAATGGTGTGTGTACAAATCTACACACGATGGTGTGTGTACAAATCTACACACAATGGTGTATGGTACAAATCTACACATGATGGTGTGTGTACAAATCTGTACAAATCTACACACAATGGTGTGTGTACAAATCTATTCATGATGGTGTGTGTACAAATCTACACATGATGGTGTGTGTACAAATCTACACACAATGGTGTGTGTACAAATCTACACATGATAGTGTGTGTACAAATCTATCCCCCATACAACAATCTATACATGATACTTTTGATAGTGTGTGTTGTTAAAAGTTAACCCTTTCCCCCATACAACAATTCTGCAGCAGAAGACTGTTAACATATTTTGTCAAACCATAGAAAATCTCTATAATTGAGTGGATAACCTATGACTAAAAATGGAAAACATTGTGACAAAAGGAGAAATTGCTCGTTTTGAGCAATTTCTTCTTTTGTCACTATGTTTTCCAAAAGCCATCTGCTGCAGAGGCGTCAGAAAGCGTCTATATGAGGGAAAGGGTTAACATGCACCACAATGCCCATTATGAGCACCTATTAAATACTTTTGCTACAAATTGTTTCCAAATATCTTCCTTTGTAAATTTATGATTGTTAAAGAATTAAGAGTAACAAATATCCCTTAGCCTTTGGTAAGGTACAACAATAGCATGATCCAGGAATGCGCCATACTAGCCGAGTGGTTTGCGTCTGCTATGTGGAACCCTAGTCTCAATATATCGCCGTTACATATTGCATTGCATAGGATGCGAACAGTCAAAATAAAAAATCGCATTCCTTGTACAGAAACCTGGACTATGTGGAACCCGGCATCCCAGATTCGATCCCTAGTAATGGTGGAATGCCCTGGGCCTAGCAAAATTCCTAGCCTTATACTAGTTTGTTTATCCAGGGATCATGAGTAAGTGAACTGTTGATATAAGTTATAACAGAAAAAATGTAGAAAAGTTGGTGTTACTTCAATTAAAAAAACAAAGGATAATGATATCCTCTCACCTTTGTAATTTGACTTGTTGATCACAAATCATTCAGTGTCAATGAACAATTTTTATTTGGTTTTTATTGAACAACAAATCGATATTGATTAGAAAATTGAAATTGACCTAAAATGAACGAATCCAATGAGAAACACGAAGGAAACAAACGGAATTTGACATGAAATCTAGCATACAATTTTCAAACCGTTTGGACGTAAATCTGTGGGAAAGATAAATAAATATATGCCAAAATTGTAGTAAACTATAAATACCCTAATCGATAGTGACATGGAAGTTCTCGTCTACGTCTTTTGTTCTTTAGCATAGCAATGTTTACTATGGACCAAATATACGGGAGATAATTAACATATACACCGTTTGTTGAGAGTTGTTTCCCTTCATTTCAAAAAAGGAAGCTGAGTTGGAGACGGGAGACCGCTAAATGCACACCATATAAGCATGCACACCATTTAAGTCGGGTGTCAGTTTCTATTAAGCTCCGCCCTTATTGGAGGTTGATAGTTCAAATAGATCTCCGCCCTCTACAACAATACGTTGTCTTTTAGCAAAATATATAAGCTCTCTGTGAGTAATCTGCATTGAAAACGTCTGAGGATAAAATTGTAGTATAAATCGGATATAGATTTTAAAACATTGTTGGAAAAGAAATTGCTTCTTCTTCTCCAACAATGTTTATGAGCAGGTCTGCTGCAAAGGTATCAAATGTTCCTCTCTGTATCAAAGATAGGGTTTCAACTCTTTCTCTCATTCATATGCTTTCTGACGCCTCTGCAACAGATGACTTTTGGTAACATTTTGGCAAAAGCAGAACTTGCCACAATGTTTTCAACTCTTTTTAATAATTATATTTCAATTAATAGCGATTTTCGTCTGTTTCAGATTTGTTGTATGTAGGTAAGGGTCCACCGTTTGACTGCTGCATAGAACCAATTTTGTGAAACATGTGCCACCAGTATAGAGCCAGGCCAGGCAACTGACCAGGCTTTATACTGTTGACTGCCCAGCTCAATATTTTTATATTGATATTCCTAAAAAGTTGACTCATCATCAGGTCGAGGGTTAAACACATAGAGGCCATTACAGAGTTTAGTTTCAGGGTCAGCATTCAACAACCATCCTAAATTCATTCTCATTTTAAATTTGATGAATATTCTAAATTTTAAAGAACCAATATTATTATCAAAAAGTGCTCAAGGCTTGTTATTGTGATGGCCTTTTGTCCGACGGCCATTGTGCGTCAACATCTTCTTCTCTGTAACCAGTGGGTCAAATGGGGTAAAACTTCACACAGAAAGCATCCTCTCAATGTCCTCACAAAAAAAAAAGAAGTAGAAATGTTTTTCATAAATGTTCCTTAGATGAACCTCTATCAGATTTTTAAAGCCATGTTGATTCATTGAAAAATATGGCCGCCAGGGGGCGGGGCTGTTTTGCCTTAAATGGCTATAGAGTGAAACTTTAAAATATTCTCCGAAAGTATCGGGTCCATTTCCAAAAAAAATGTAGAAATATGTTTTGGGTGACCCTCTAACATATTCCTTCAAGCCATATAGCTAGAGTTACATTGTTTCGATTGTGGCATTACCTAGCTGTTCCTCTAGATGTTGTACAAATGATGCTCCTTTCCTTAGAATGTCCCCCTATCCAGGGACTTGTAATTTGTTTACGTTGAAAACTAAAGATATCTTCTTTGAAGCCATTAAAGCTGGAGTTTCTGTATTTCTTCTTTAATATTACATCTGAAGGAATATTTTTTTTTTTATAAAGAAATTTGATTTAAAAACTTTCAAGAAAACTTCTCCGGTGAAGTTTCAAATTTTGGTACTTGGCAATAACTTAGTAGCCTAGTAATTCCCTAAGAAATTTTACATACAACAACTCTTGGGTTTAAATTTGCCAAAACCAGAGACTTGTAAGTTTCACCTGGAAAAAATTAAAGTTAACAGTTTAGGAATCTCGTTTCTTTTTCATTTTCATGTGTATTATGAAAGCTTACAAAAAGTCAAACATATCTTTTATTTCTTTATGAAACCCTGAGGTTAAATTCATAATCAGATATGTTCTGGTACATACCAATTAAAACAGGGTTCATACCATCTTCTGAACACTTGTCATAGTACATTCTGTGCATTTTCTCAACATTTCAACTTGCTTTTACATATTTCCTTTTTTTCACATTGAAATTAGTGTGAAAATGCACTGGATACTGTTTTGAATTAACTTGTTTGAGGTTGGTGCACTTAACTCTCAAGAACATTTTGAGGCATCAATCATTAAATGCATATGTATGCATATATATGATAATTCATTTATCTAAAAAATCTCATTGACGTCTTATGATCTCATATAAGAGCTGCCTAGTGACCTACACTAGCCATTCAACCCAAATTATATGTAAGATAACTGTTTGTTAACTTGCAATAGTCCTGCAATTTATAATATTTTAAGTTTATGACTTTTTCCATTGCAAGACTTTTGTTACTTAACTTACAATAGTATTGCAATTGAGGAATTTTAAAGTTACAAAGCTTTAAGTTCTGTTATATTTTGTCAGGACATGTATGCATGAAAAATGTATTTAAAAACATTGAAATGTAAATTTTGACAAAAAGGGCAGTTCTATAGTCTTGTGCTGAATCATCACATATGACTTAATGCAACCGACAAACTTTGAATCAGCATTTCATTCTTCTTATGATGTTCAGAGGGCATTCTTCTAATGTATTTCATTTGTCATACTATAAATGAAATAAATATAATAGTGGTTGGAAAGTAGCCAGTTCCTTTAGAATAAAATATAGACTACGAAACACATGCAGTGATATGACTGTAATTTTGTTGAAAAACCAACAATCTCAATTAATTTAGATATCTGCTGCAAAATACTTTGTGTTAATTTGTACATTATTACTTTGTTTAAAAAATAAAACCACTCATCTCTGCAGGCTGATCTCTGAGTACACTTACAACATTCTCTCTTAACTCTTTCAAACATACAATGAATCTGCTTCCGACAACTCAATTGGGAAAATTTTGAAAAACTTTAAATAATAATAGAACTATTGAAAAGAGTTGAGAACACAGGCAAAAGGAGAGAATGTGCTCTTCATGGGAATTTTCACCTTTTGCCACAATGATTTCAAAGATGTTTTGCAGGTGCATCAAAAGGTGTTTGCAAATGGGAAAGGGTTAAACCTTTCCACAAAAAGAATAATTGTTTCATTTTTGCAACATACAATTTGTGGAAATAATATAAATCCCTCAAAACAAGTAATTTCTCACTTTTTCACAATGTTTTTGGACATCATATTGTTCAATGTTTTTTCTTCCTAAGATGTTTTTAACTAAAAATTAAACGGCACCATATAAGTGTTTATCCCTTTCCCACTTGAAGACGCAATTTGACAAAAGGAGAAATTGCTAAAACATGCATTTTCTTCTTCTGCCGCAATGTTTTCATCTCTTGTAAAGATTTTCCATACTTTTGCCTATATGTAAAATAATTTAATCTAAATGAATAATTTCCTTGACTTTTATTGTTTAAAATTGTAAAGTTATTAAAATTACAATATGGAAGTTATTCTCTTGTTTCTTTCGAGTTTATTTGTGAACCCAAATGGATTTCTTAAGTCTGCTGCTACATTCTTATAAATGCTCTATGGTTATCAGTCGCACATCAACATTTGCAGATGGATCTTATTTTATGTCCCTGCATCCATTTGTCATTCAAGAACTAATTGCCAGATTTGGTAATATTACGACAAATTCCCTGCAGATATAAGTCACTCATAAACAAGACTGATATACCATCTTTCAGATTAATCCCCTGCAATGCACCGTGCCTGATTCGTCTTCCACCAATGGGCTGACAGTCTATGTGGAAAAGCAGCCAGTTGCTTGGACAGACTGTTGTGTGAAGTACATTTGTGAGAAGGTCATGAACACATGGGTTGGTAACCTGGTCTTCGTGATGTGACTTGAATTTATTTTGAAAACGGCGTTGAAGCCCAGTCAATGAATCCCCTGCAGCCATTGGTCACTTAAAGCATGGTCATTGCTCCTATTTGTTGGCAAATTCGATGTGATCTTATGGTTGTAATACGTAGTTATCGCCTAGGATTGATGTACACCGGCTATATGTCACATATGGCTGGTAGTTCGATGCCAATGGCCTGCAGCCATAGGTCATCCAATGACATGGGTGTATTTTCAATTTAAAGATTCTGAGTGGTAGAATACCTTTAAGACCTATTCCATGCAGCCCTAAGTCAATCATAGACAGCATAACCAGATAACTTTCTATATAGATTATATGTGGTGAATGGTCACAGATAACCACTGTGATAATTATCCCATCATCTATATGCCCCTCGACAACATATATTTAAACGGGAATACAATAATCAATTAATCTGCATGCACTACGTTTCAACCAGAGGCCTTAGAAAGCATACCATAAATGCCAAAGTGTCCACGAAGCTCGCCTCACTCCATGAATATATATATATATAGGATGTCTATGCACATCAACTCTCTACTTGGAGTTCGTTTTGGCACGTTCATGATACATGGGACTCAAATTCTTCATTCGTTTTACACAATGTCCCCGTTGTCTAATTGCATTACAACTCCGATCTAACCAGAGAATTTTCTACAACACCAACTATAAGGTTGCCTCCATTCACCTAACCTCATTCCTCTGTGATACAGATGATTATTTCTGGCAACGTTTCAGACTTCATTAAGGTAAACAACAATAGCAAAAAATATGCCTTGAAACTGTTTAACATTAAATGCAGTCAGTAACGTGTATATGGACAAAGCAAGACATATACGACGCATAGACAGTACAACATTTGAAATATTATTTGGTAAGTGAGGACAAGAATAAACATGCATTTTAAACTCATCTCAACTGTGCTCTTGTCCGGGGATATGGCAGGCCAAAGCGCAGAAAATTTATATTATTTTGATGGAGGAATCCCTGTGTGTGAGCTGCATTGTCCTTCTGTAAGATGCACTCTCCCCAGGGGAAATGTTAGTTCCAAGACATTCTGGACATATGTATTAGCATTTACATCCCCATCGTAGATTAAATGTCTTGTTGTGTGGTGCTCTGTAAGCCTACAGAGTTCATTGATCCCGTTGTTTGAATGCACTTGACTCGAGTTCAAACCAGACATATTGGCTGCTGTGCCATTTGTAAGGTTGGTCTTCAGATACCTCGCCTCACTACTTGGAGATCGTTTACATGTCCTTCTGATACCGAGGACATGGTTACCGACCACTTCTGTGTTCAGAATGGAATAAACAATGATGCTGTTGCATAAATACACTCGACTGAGTTCGGAACAGACATATTGGCTACCATGCCATATATAAGGGGGACTCCGGGTACCTAGCCTCACTACTTGGAGATCGTGTTCACGTCTTTCTTATACATAGGACATGGTTACTGGCCACTTCTGTGTTCAGAATGGAATGAACACGTTGTCGGAATACACTTCCATTCAGTTTCAACCAGGCATACTGGCTACCATGTTTTCACGACTTTCTGATACCAGGGACAGCCGTTGTCTGAATAGACTCGACTCACTACATGGATATCGTTTTCAAGTGTTAATGATATAGGGGAATGTTCTTACAAAAAATATTGACTACAGCAGTTTTAACGCACCTCGTTTCACTACTAGGAGATCGTTTTCGCTCGTTTCGGATACAATTAAAGGACGGGATTTTAATATACGTATATTATTAGGCAATTTCCTTATGAAATTAGTCTGATTAAACAAACTTTCAGTGAGGAAATCAGAAAAAAACACATAATGGGTACGATAAAACCAGACAGATTATCGTTAAAACACTTGCATTTCAGTTTTAGTTCGCTTCTCTGTCAAGTAGTCAATTATATTCAGGAAAGTATGTTATTCCCAGATTATTTATATACATATTTGCCATGTATATATACAACCGCATTTTCTGATGATTCCGTCTTTTAGTAATAAAATATATACAACCACATTATTTGATGATTCCGTCTTTTAGTAAGAAATACAAAAAGTGCACCCTTTTATCTACTTTATAGCGTATATTTGACCATACACCACACCTGACTTCTATGGTGTGCACCATTTCATCTACGTTATAGCGTATATTTGACAATACATTAGAACAGACTTGAATGGTGTGCACCATTTCATCTACTATATAGCCTATATTTGACCATCTATTAGAACAGACTTGAATGGTGTGCACCCGGCATTTCATCTAATTTATAGCCTATATTTGACCATATATTAGAACAGACTTGAATGGTGTGCACCCGGCATTTCATCTAATTTATAGCCTATATTTGACCATACATTAGAACAGACTTGAATGGTGTGCACCATTTCATCTACTTTATAGTTTATATTTGACCATGTATTAGAACCGACTTGAATGGTGTGCACCATTTCATCTACTTTATAGCGTATATTGGACCATATATTAGAACCGACTTGAATGGTGTGCACCATTTCATCTACTTTATAGTCTATACTTGACTATGTATTAGAACCGACTTGAATGGTGTGCACCATTTCGTCTACTTTATAGCCTATATTTGACCATATATTAGAACCGACTTGAATGGTGTGCACCATTTCGTCTACTTTATAGCCTATACTTGACTATGTATTAGAACCGACTTGAATGGTGTGCACCATTTCATCTACTTTATAGCCTATACTTGACCATACATAAGAACAGACTTGAATGGTGTGCATAATTTCGTCTACTTTATAGCCTATACTTGACTATGTATTAGAACCGACTTGAATGGTGTGCACCATTTCATCTACTTTATAGCATATACTTCACTATATATTAGAACCGACTTGAATGGTGTGCATCATTTCATCTACTTTATAGCGTATATTTGACCATATATTAGAACCGACTTGAATGGTGTGCACCAATTCATTAACTTTATAGCCTATATTTGACCATGTATTAAAACCGACTTGAATGGTGTGCACCCGGCATTTCATCTAATTTATATCCTATATTTGACCATACATTAGAACAGACTTGAATGGTGTGCACCATTTCATCTACTTTATAGTTTATATTTGACCATGTATTAGAACCGACTTGAATGGTGTGCACCATTTCATCTACTTTATAGCGTATATTGGACCATATATTAGAACCGACTTGAATGGTGTGCACCATTTCATCTACTTTATAGTCTATACTTGACTATGTATTAGAACCGACTTGAATGGTGTGCACCATTTCATCTACTTTATAGCGTATATTTGACCATGTATTAGAACAGACTTGAATGGTGTGCATCATTTCATCTACTTTACAGCCTATATGTGACCATATATTAGAACCGACTTGAATGGTGTGCACCATTTCATTTACTTTATAGCCTATATTTGACCATATATTAGAACCGACTTGAATGGTGTGCACCCGGCATTTCATCTAATTTATAGCCTATATTTGACCATATATTAGAACCGACTTGAATGGTGTGCACCATTTCGTCTACTTTATAGCCTATATTTGACCATCTATTAGAACAGACTTGAATGGTGTGCACCCGGCATTTCATCTAATTTATAGCCTATATTTGACCATATATTAGAACAGACTTGAATGGTGTGCACCCGGCATTTCATCTAATTTATAGCCTATATTTGACCATACATTAGAACAGACTTGAATGGTGTGCACCATTTCATCTACTTTATAGTTTATATTTGACCATGTATTAGAACCGACTTGAATGGTGTGCACCATTTCATCTACTTTATAGCGTATATTGGACCATATATTAGAACCGACTTGAATGGTGTGCACCATTTCATCTACTTTATAGTCTATACTTGACTATGTATTAGAACCGACTTGAATGGTGTGCACCATTTCATCTACTTTATAGCGTATATTTGACCATGTATTAGAACAGACTTGAATGGTGTGCATCATTTCATCTACTTTACAGCCTATATGTGACCATATATTAGAACCGACTTGAATGGTGTGCACCATTTCATTTACTTTATAGCCTATATTTGACCATATATTAGAACCGACTTGAATGGTGTGCACCCGGCATTTCATCTAATTTATAGCCTATATTTGACCATATATTAGAACCGACTTGAATGGTGTGCACCATTTCGTCTACTTTATAGCCTATACTTGACTATGTATTAGAACCGACTTGAATGGTGTGCACCATTTCATCTACTTTATAGCCTATACTTGACCATACATAAGAACAGACTTGAATGGTGTGCATCATTTCGTCTACTTTATAGCCTATACTTGACTATGTATTAGAACCGACTTGAATGGTGTGCACCATTTCATCTACTTTATAGCATGTACTTCACTATATATTAGAACCGACTTGAATGGTGTGCATCATTCCATCTACTTTATAGCCTATATTTGACCATATATTAGAACCGACTTGAATGGTGTGCACCATTTCATCTACTTTATAGCATATACTTCACTATATATTAGAACCGACTTGAATGGTGTGCATCATTTCGTCTACTTTATAGCCTATACTTGACTATGTATTAGAACCGACTTGAATGGTGTGCACCATTCAAGTCGGTTCTAATATATGGTTCTACTTTATAGCCTATACTTGACCATACATAAGAACAGACTTGAATGGTGTGCATCATTTCGTCTACTTTATAGCCTATACTTGACTATGTATTAGAACCGACTTGAATGGTGTGCACCATTTCATCTACTTTATAGCATATACTTCACTATATATTAGAACCGACTTGAATGGTGTGCATCATTTCATCTACTTTATAGCCTATATTTGACCATATATTAGAACCGACGTGAATGGTGTGCACCATTTCATCTACTTTATAGCATATACTTCACTATATATTAGAACCGACTTGAATGGTGTGCATCATTTCATCTACTTTATAGCCTATATTTGACCATATATTAGAACCGACTTGAATGGTGTGCACCATTTCATCTACTTTATAGCATATACTTCACTATATATTAGAACCGACTTGAATGGTGTGCATCATTTCATCTACTTTATAGCCTATATTTGACCATATATTAGAACCGACTTGAATGGTGTACACCATTTCATCTACTTTATAGCCTATAATTGACTATATATTAGAACCGACATGAATGGTGTGCATCATTTCATCTACTTTATAGCCTATACTTGACCATACATTAGAACCGACTTGAATGGTGTGCATCATTTCATCTACTTTATAGCCTATACTTGACCATACATTATAACCGACTTGAATGGTGTGCATCATTTCATCTACTTTATAGCGTATATTTGACCATATATTAGAACCGACTTGAATGGTGTGCACCAATTCATTAACTTTATAGCTTATATTTGACCATGTATTAGAACCGACTTGGATGGTGTGCATCATTTCATCTACTTTATAGCGTATATTTGACCATGTATTAGAACCGACTTGAATGGTGTGCACCATTTCCTCTACAATATAGTCTATATTTGACCATACATTAGAACAGACTTGAATGATGTGCACCATTTCATCTACTTTATAGCCTATATTTGACCATGTATTAGAACCGGCTTGAATGGTGTGCACCATTTCATCTACTTTATAGCGTATATTTGACCATATACTAGAACCGACTTGAATGGTATGCACCAATTCATTTACTTTATAGCTTATATTTGACCATGTATTAGAACCGACTTGAATGGTGTGCACCATTTCATCTACTTTACAGCCTATATGTGACCATATATTAGAACCGACTTGAATGGTGTGCACCATTTCCTCTACAATATAGTCTATACTTGACCATACATTAGAACCGACTTGAATGGTGTGCATCATTTCATCTACTTTATAGCGTATATTCGACCATGTATTAGAACCGACTTGAATGGTGTGCACCATTTCCTCTACTATATAGTCTATATTTGACCATACATTAGAACCGACTTGAATGGTGTGCACCATTTCATTTACTTTATAGCGTATACTTGACTATGTATTAGAACCGACTTGAATGGTGTGCACCATTTCATCTACTTTATAGCCTATACTTGACCATACAGTAGAACCGACTTGAATGGTGTGCACTATTTCATCTACTGTATAGTCTATATTTGGCCATATATTAGAACCGACTTGCATGGTGTGCACCATTTCATCTACTTTATAGCCTATATTTGACCATACATTAGAACAGACTTGAATGCTGTGCATCATTTCATCTACTTTATAGCGTATATTTGACCATATATTAGAACCGACTTGAATGGTGTGCATCATTTCATCTACTTTATAGCGTATATTTGACCATATATTAGAACCGACTTGAATGGTGTGCAATCATTTCATCTACTTTATAGCGTATATTTGACCATATATTAGAACCGATTTGAATGGTGTGCATCATTTCATCTACTTTATAATATAGCGTATATTTGACCATGTATTAGAACCGACTTGAATGGTGTGCACCATTTCATCTACTTTAAAGCCTATACTTGACCATGTATTAGAACCGACTTGAATGGTGTGCACCATTTCATTTACTTTATAGCCTATATTTGACTATATATTAGAACCGACTTGAATGGTGTGCACCATTTCATCTACTTTATAGCCTATATTGACTATATATTAGAACCGACTTGAATGTTGTGCACCATTTCATCTACTTTATAGCCTATACTTGACCATACATTAGAACCGACTTGATTGGTGTGCACCATTTCATCTACTTTATAGCGTATATTCGACCATGTATTAGAACCGACTTGAATGGTGTGCACCATTTCATCTACTTTATAGTTTATATTTGACCATACATAACACCTGACTTAAATGGTGTGCACCCAGGCATCTACTTTATAGCCTATACTTTAGTGTGCTCCACTATATCTCTTTTTTTATAGCGTATATTAGACCAAACATTATACCTGACTTCAATGGTGTACTCAACTGTACAGATATTCCTGTTTACGAACGGATCACATTCTCTACAAATTGACAAGTATAGATATACTAATGTTTTATATCTTGATATGTTATGCAAATATGTTATGCAAATATGTTATTTGTAGGCCTATATGCTGCAGTGACTATAGAATACTATAACCAGGGACGCAGATAAGAGGGATAAGTAGCTAAATTATATACTAAAATATCACTCTTGCCGACATTTGTAGCAAGTAAAACTCAAAAACTATTCAAGATATAAAAATATTTCAATATATTACAGGTTTTGATAATATGTTATCCGTATGAAAAATGTCAGTCTATTAATTTTTGGAAAAAAATAATATAATTCAGAAATCCCAATATCTGTGTCTTTTAAACAGTCATTGATTGAAATACAAAGAAATTCCAATTATTCAATGTATCTGTAACCTTAGTTGAAATGTTAAGCTTTCAGAATATGTATGTTTTGTTTATGTGCCAATTGTGAATTCAAAGTTATATTTGCTACAAAATGTGAACATTTTGACAATTTTATTTCTATGTGTGACATTTTAACCAGATAACAGGTGTACAGGTGGAGTTGCCTATCCCTCTTAGCTACGTCCCTGCAAAACGTATGCCTCTGTATAAAATGTAGGCTGTAACAACATATATGTTATATGCACTTGAATCTACTGTTATGGGACGTTATAACATAGTTTCTGCTTATGTCTATATGTAAACCTACCTTTTTCATAATAAATTATACTTATAGACCTATCGTAGCTAATAATTCAAAACAGGATGGGAACAGTAGAAACTAAATTTATCTCCATATAATTTTTTTATGTATGTACTATACAATTTCATATGTCATATTTCAATTATTATATATCGTATATTTCACCATATACTGATGTACATCATATACTGCAATATATTTATGATAAATTTAAGATGATATGGAGTGAATATATCTCCTCCATATAAACTTTTATAGCTGATATACTTTAAAATTTCATATATATATGTTCCGCCCATCAAGACGTAAACCCCGCCTCTTCTTACCGACTTAAACGGTGTGCATGCGTAAATGGTGTGCGATTAGCGATTTCGGTTGGAGACGATCATTTGTCACACATTAAAAATTGTTTCTACAATCATCACTTGACTTAGAGAAGTAAAATATCCTAATTTATCGTTAAAGAAAGTTCCTTAAACCCATTTCTACTTTTTTGTGGTATGAGGGATATACTTATTTTTACAAAATCGCCCACTTTCAATCGTCCTCATTCCTTATCGACCCATAGCTGACAGATGGGAAATTGTATATCAATTTGTTGTATACATTTCTTTTTTCGTTTACTAAAGCATCGGGGGAATTAAAATAACAAGATCATTTAGAACATTGTCAAAGCCTTCACTATCAGAGAAGAGCTTAAGTAGTTGGTTTTAACACGTTCCCACATTCACATTTAATTTGATGCAGCAGATATTATCTGAAAGCATTAAAGAAAAGCAATTTCTTCTTTTACCACAATATATTCAGTTTCACTATTAATTTATAAATTATCCTGCCATCTGTATAAAAGATTTTCATATTTTCCACCAAATGTTTACAAAATTATCTGTAATTCTGTTACATGTGGGAAAGAGTAAAGTCGCCGATTTAACCACATAAATGTATGTATCTGCTTTAGTCAAGGTCAATGTACTGTATAATTGCATGCTTATTACATATAAAAGATATATTATAAAAATGTTTTTACAACTCCTTTTACAGGTAACGATCGTCTCTAGAGAGTCCTCACTACATATCTATGGTGGACGTTCCACAGCAGTTGGTTCAGGGGGTGCAATCTGGTACAGCGTTAGCCAATCAGATCACACATTCCATCATGATGGACCTATCTGTCATGAATGTAATCAGCTTTTTCGCTGCAGGGGCCATGGTCATTGGCGGCATTTTCCCGTTCATTCCACAGTACAGGGACATTCACCGATCTCAGAATTCTGACGGATTCTCTCCATTTGTCTGTTTAACTCTGTTGATTGCAAATATTTTAAGAATTTTATTTTGGTGAGTAATTGCTGTCGAACCATTTCCTTATCTTTTGACACATTAGAAAATGTGTGAGGCAAAAATGGAGAAATTGCTCACAATTCATCCTTTTGCTACAATTTTTTCTTCTCTATTTAATAATTTTATAATTATAGAGATTTTCCATATTTTTGTCTGGAATATTTTCAAAGATATTTAATGCAGATTTGCTAAATGTAGGAAGGCAGGGCTGTACAAATCCCATAGCCCGACGTCCGGGACAAGTCATAAATCGCATCGGGCAAGTCGCTAATTGCAACATCTCAGTCCCGGACAAGTGGCATTTTCCAAAAATCCACGTCCCATTATATCAACCCATTTACGTAACAGTGAATGTAAATTACTGTGTCTGGTAGCCCGGCTTAATTACTATCACACATGTCTGTCGTGTATAAATTTGACTATGTTGCATGTGAAAAACCACTCGCGCGTGACCATAACAAATCAATAACAGTAGGCGGAGTTAACCACCTGTCAGATCGAGTGATTTCAGCCAACCGAATCGCGTCAGTAATAGTCGATTAACGTGATATATATGTATCCAATAAGGCTGTCCAATCATAAGTGACAATTGTTCCTTGGGGCTGGGTTATTTCATGAAAGCTAGGGAATTACCTATGGATCGGTCTCATTAAAATATTCCCGTAAATGTATTTTGATCCATATTTCTACTTTCGGTATGCGATGTTTGCAAACTGGTGCAAACCAGTTCAGAAAGACTTGGAAGAAATTTTCGCCATGCAGAAGTAAATAAAATAAATTAGATACAAATTAAAGACAATACGACGACTGCTAAAAATTATCTTGCCGTTTATCAATTTGAAATACCTTCAGATCGACATAATATTCGTAATATCAGGGACACAAAGAAAATTGTTTGGAATGAAATATATAAATAATTCCCCCCCCCGAGTATGATAATTGCCCAATCACGGCTTTGTTTACCAAAATTAATTAGCATAAACGGCGGGAAAAAAATCATATGACTTAATAGTTGCGATTTCATTGGATGAAATGAGAAATTGGGTGAATGACATTCGCGACCTGACGACCCCGATGTTTACATTCAACGCTGTTTACCGATTTCTAATTCTCAAAGTAGGGAACCATGATTAACATTGCGCCATCATCAAAATGGCGGCTATGTTGCGAATAATACCGCAACACCAATCTGACTATTTAAAGTACCCCGATCTGACTAAATGTAAATGCGTAGCGTTAATAGGAGATGATTTTAATGAGATTGACCGCAACACATGAAACAAATTTAACGTTTTGTTGTCTTTCATTTTTTTTGACAATATTTTTTGATTTAATAAACTACATTGAACCTGATAAATTTGAGTTGTCTCAAGTTTATAGCTTTTGAATCTTTTGTAAATATGGATAAAATACATACATTTTATGCAGAATATTTCAAATAACCCAGTGAAAAATAATCTCTTTTCCAAATTTCATTTTTTTTTTTAACTGAATGCTGCACTACAGGTCTTTTGCAATAATGTTATTTGAATTGGTCACTACCCTTAAATCATGTACATTGTGTGCTCTTAATGTTATCTTTATACAGAACTAGAAAAAAAACCCACTAAAAAACAATTAAAACACTCAAGAAACCGCGATCCGGGCTACCACACAATTATTAAATTTGTCGCATGTTAAACTTGGTGTGCAGAAAAGTGGGACAAGTGAGAATCTTAGCAGGACAAGTGGCATTCTGAAAGTCACTTGTCCTGGACAAGTGGCTGAATTTTTTTTTTGTAAAGCCCTGGAAGGGTTAAAGAATTTAAAGTAACAGTTATTTACATGACTACCCTATGTTTAAGCTTATTTTAAGGTGATACGTCTTTAGTCCTGTATCCCTTATTAAGGCGTACTGGACCAAAAAGATATAATCCAATATGAGAGCATTAAGAAGTCTTGTAATTGAATATGGTATGTGCCATATGGTCTTTTCCCAACAGTGTCAGTCTAATTACTTAACCAAACCCTATGTTATTGTTACTCAAAATAATTGTCTCACTCAGTCAAGAGCTCTGATATATTTTGGCTATTGCATGTTTAACTCACTCAAATGTGTACTTAAATAATAGGAAGATAGCCAGTGGCCTTGGAAGTGTTGTTTGGCGAATTGGTGCCAGAAAGCTAGGAAAGACACTTGCTTAACTCTTTCCCACATACGACAATTCTGCAGCAGGCGACTTTGAACATATTTTGTCAAAAGATATAAAATCTCTTTAATTGTATTGATAACCTATGACTAAAATTGGAAAACATTGTGTCAAAAGGGGAAATTGCTCGTTTTGAGCAATTTCTTCTTTTGTCACTATGTTTTCAAAAAGCTGTCTGCTGCGTAGGCGTCAGAAAGCGTCTATATGAGGGAAAGGGTTAAAAGCACAAGAATGACATACTGTTGAAAATAAAATAATATGTCTCAGTAACGACTCATTTATTGTCTGAAACTTATGTCAGGTCAATTAAACTCAGGCTATTTCTACCAATAATTATTGTATAATAGCCTGGGTTCAGAGGATAATTATATAAACCAAGATAAGTTTGTACTTCAGTGTTTTATGATCTCGATCAATTTAATCTAATTATCCCGGCCAAATCATCATCAGGGTTCATCTGAACAATCATCTCCATCAATTCGAAGTTTGGTTCAAACCTGGGTTCAAAACTTGGTCACCAGGTCAAATATTAGATCTTAAGATGCCACATGTTACATCCAATCTTCATGAAAAATCATCAGATTATTCATCTCCATCAAATCCCTGTCTGGTTAAAAACTGGGTAATATGGGGTCAAAAACTAGATCATTTGGCCAAATTTTAGAAAAATCATCAGAACATTCATCTCCATCAAATGCCAGTCATATGTGGTCAAATACTAGGTCAATAAGCCAAATTTCAGAAAAACCCTATGACCATTCAAATCCCAGTCAGGTTCGAAACTGAGTCATGTGGGGGCCAATAGCAGTTTTCTCCAATGCTTTCTACACTATCTGATAGAAATCTAATCCTAAATTTCAATTCTCAGCTTGAATGTAATAAATTTTGATAAAGATATAATTTATCTGCTATTGCAGTCGTTTTCAATCGGCGTCGGCGTTGCAGCTTTGGTTAAAGTTTTGCATGCATGGCCTTCTATCAAAAACCACAGATGCTATTGCTTTGAAATTTCACACATGTATTGGACATCATCACACGACCTTGCAAGACAAGTCCTGTAATTTTACATTATATTTTGTCTAAATTTCATGTATGCTCTCTTTAGCGTGCAACTAAATTAAGTGTCCATATCTCAGTAACTACTTGATGCATTGCATTGAAACTTTATAAACCCTTCTCAACCATCACACCTATATAGTATACAGTATCAAGTTTGATATCTCTTGTTGCATATAATGCAAATCATGGCACTTTATTATTTGACTTAGAAATTCTTGTTAATTCTTGTCTTATGGACAGCTCTTTATTTTTTGCAGGTTTGGTAAACATTTTGAATTGCCACTTCTTGCCCAAAGTATAATTATGACATTTACCATGCTTGCTTTGGTGGAATTGTGTGTTAGAGTGAAGAGCAGATCAGAAATTATCAAAGGGAAGCAATTACACTTTACAGGTAAGTTGACCCTTTTCCACGTACAAACAATCTGTAGCAAATGACTTTGAAAAGATCAAGGAAAAATATGAAAATTTTCTATAAATAAAAGTCCATTGACTGAATAGAATTGAAAACACTGTTGCAAGAGGGAGGAATTGTTTGTTTTGAGCAATATCTCCTTTTGTCACAATTTTTCAAGTCTTCTGCTGTAGTGGAGTCAGAAAGTGACTGTATGAGGGAAAGGGTTAAGAGTGTAACCGATTTGTGTTTCATATGTTGCCATGCTGAGTTATCTCTAAGGCTTTACTTTTTCCCACATGCAACAAAGCTGCTGTAGACGACTTTGTAAAGCTATTAAAAATCTCTGTAAAGGAAAGATTGGTTATTAAATAAGATTTAAAAATATTGTGTCAAAAGGTGAAATTGTTTATTTTGGTCTTTTTCTCGTATTGCTACCATGTTTTCAAACAGTGTTTACCTAAAAAGCGTCTAACTGCGTCTGCATGTGGGAAATAATTTTGAAATTTAACAGGTCAATTGATAAAAGAAATGTAACATGATGAAACGTTAAATGGCTTTTACGCTTTCCGACATATACACAAATCTGCTGCCGACAAAACGATGGAAAGTTCTCTGTAAATGAAAGTATTTGAATAGAGTTAGTGGCTAAATGTAACATTGCTCATAATGAGCAATGTCTCGTTTTGTCACAATGATATCAAAAGTCGTCTGCAGCAGATGCATCAAAATGTGTTTGCGGGCGGGGAAAAGGGTGAATGCCACATGGGTTATCACTTCGTAACCTTGATCTGGTCTATTCAAATAATGTTAAAGGCTATTTTCACCCTGGAATTGGTTTGACACCGCTAGCTTTAAATTTTGCATACAATCCTGTTTCTTTAACCCTTTCCCTCATATAGACGCTTTCTGACGACTCTACAGCAGACAGCCTTTTGAAAACATAGTGACAAAAGAAGAAATTGCTCAAAATTAGCAATTTCTCCTTTTGCCACAATGTTTTCCACTTTAAGTCATAGGTTACCATTCAATTATAGAGATTTTCCATTTTTTCACAAAATATGTTCAAAGTCGTCTGCTGCAGAATTGTCGTATGAGGGAAAGGGTTAAACTACAAGGGTCATTGCAATGAAACTTAAAACATGTCTGTATTTGTCAGTATGGTCATTAGATAAGCCCTCTAACCACGTCTTATCACTCAGTTGCAATTTGGTAACTCATTTGGGTATAACATTTGAACATTAATCATGCTTAAGAAATCATTAGAAAAGCTCGCTAATCAAGTCCCATCACTGACTTAAAATTGAGTCCTGTTTATTTTTGGTGTTTTATGTTTTTTATTTTTTAGCTAGCTTATGACAGTTTTGTCTCTTAAACTTACATTTTATAATGAAAAGTCAAGCCTTGCATTTTTTCCCAATGATTTTTTCATTTTAAAAAAACCCTACTTTTTTATTCTTATTGCAAACACTTTACAGCATTTTAGATGAAGCTGCAGTGGACAACTTTATAAAACACTAAGCTAAAAGAGAAATGCTCTAAATGAAATATTTCTTCTTTTCACTTAAAATGCTCCATTTATTTATCAAATATAAGTAGTCAACCCATTTCCACTTGCAGACACATCTGCAGCCGACGCCGTTTGAAAATAATGTGGCAAAAGAAGAAGTCCCACATAACGAGCAATTTCTCCATTTGCCACAATGTTTTCAACTCTATTCATTAATTATGTCTCCCCCTGTATACAGGGGAGATATATTGTTTTTGTCCTGGGCGTCTGTCTGTCCTTCTGTCTGTCTGTCCGAAATCGTGTCCGCTCCATATCTCCAAGACGGCTTGAAGGATTTTCATGAAACTTGGCTCACATGTTCACCTCATCAAGGCGACGTGCAGAACCCGCGTCTCGACAATATAGGGTCAAGGTCAAGGTCACGCTTGAAGGTCAAAGGTTTGAGGCTTTATTTCGTGTCCGCTCCATATCTCCCAGACGGCTTGAAGGATTTTCATGAAACTTGGGTCAAATGTTCACCTCATCAAGGCGACGTGCAGAACCCGCGTCTCGACAATATAGGGTCAAGGTCAAGGTCACACTTGAAGGTCAAAGGTTTGAGGCTTTATTTCGTGTCCGCTCCATATCTCCGAGACGGCTTGAAGGATTTTCATGAAACTTGGGTCACATGTTCACCTCATCAAGGCGACGTGCAGAACCTGCGTCTCGACAATATAAGGTCAAGGTCACGCTTGAATGTCAAAGGTTTGAGGCTTTATTTCGTGTCCGCTCCATATCTCCCAGACGGCTTGAAGGATTTTCATGAAACTTGGGTCACATGTTTACCTCATCAATGTGACGTGCAGAACCCGCGTCTCGACAATATAGGGTCAATGTCAAGGTCACGCTTGAAGGTCAAAGGTTTGAGGCTTTATTACGTGTCCGCTGCATATCTCCCAGACGGCTTGAAGGATTTTAATGAAACTTGGGTCACATGTTCACCTCATCAAGGCGATGTGTAGAACCCATGTCTCGACTGTCTGTCTGTCTGTCCGTCCGTCTGTCCGTCCCAAATCGTGTCCGCTCCATATCTCCAAGACGGCCTGAAGGATTTTCATGAAACTTGGGTCAAATGTTCACCTCATCAAGGCGATGTGCAGAACCCATGTCTCGACTGTCTGTCTGTCTGTCCCAAATTTATAGGTTGGAATGTTTTGAGAGATTTTGACAGATATTTGAGGGGAGACATCTGTTTTTTGCAAAAACAATTCTAGTTACACATTCCTTTGTTTAATCCTGGTACTTTTGAAGTTGTCTGCTTCACTTTTGTTGTATGTGGAAACGGGCTTACTTATAGTCATGAAACTTGAAGGGAAAGTTAATTTACAATAAATATTAACCCTTTCCCACATACAACAAATCTGCCGCAGTAGACTTTGAAAACATATTGTTAATAACTTGAAAATTCTCCATAAATGAGAGTTTTATTATCAAATTGAGATGAAAACATTGAGGAATTTATACTGCAGAGGGGTCAGAAAGGGTCTATATGTTTGAAGGGGTTAACCCTTTCCCTCATATAGACGCTTTCTGACGCCTCTGAAGCAAAGGTCTTTTGTAAACCTTGTGACAAAAGAAGAAATTGCTCTAAACGAGCAATTTCTCCTTTTGCCACAATGTTTTGAACTCTTTTTAATAATTAAACAATCATTTATGCAGATTTGTCACGTTTTTGTATATACCTTTTCAAAGTCGTCTGCTGCAGATTGGTGTATGTGGGGAGGGGTTAACCCTTTCCCTCATACGACAATTCTGCAGCAGACGACTTTGAACATATTTTGACAAAAAATGGAAAATCTCTATAATTGAATGGATAACCTATGACAAAAAGTGAAAAACATTGTGGCAAAAGGAGAAATTGCACATTTTGTGCAATTTCTTCTTTTGTCACAATGTTTTCAAAAAGCCGTCTGCTGCGGAGACGTCAGAAAGCGTATATATGAGGGAAAGGGTTAAGTTGTGAACCAGTTACCTGGCAGTATTAGTAATACCAGAGGCTAAGTAATGACCCTTGTCATGAACAGTTTGTGGCATTAATATCTCCTTAACCCTGCCTTATATACAGCAAATCTGCAGCAGACAACTTGTCTACTCAAAAATATGGTAAATCTCTATAATTGTTGGTATAATTACTGAAAAAAAGTTGAAAACATTATGGCAAAAGTAGAAATTGCTCGTTTTCAACTCTATTCAATTATTGTTCTTTCATTTAAAGGGATTTTCTGTGCTTTTGCCTAGGCGTTTTCAAAGTCTTCTGCTGCAGATTTGTTGTATGTGGAAAGTGTTAATTTGGATACAAAGTAATGAGTGGGTATATTCTGTTCTAAACAGATTCAAGCCACACTCCAACGGATCATACATTCTTTGGTAGGTTATCACCCTTCCTGTGGCTCCATGTTATAAACCTTTCCCACTTGCAGACACAATTCGACGCGACTGCTGCAGACGACTTATAAATACATTGTGACAAAATTATGAGCGATTTCTTCTTTTGTCGAGATGTTTTCGAGGGCTTGGCGTGAAACGGTTGTAACTAAAATTGGTAATTTTTTACCAAGGTTAATCACCTCGCCATATAGTCTTTATAAGCGTTAAATCATTTTTCTTGGTAAACAATGGCAATTTAGGTGCCATTGCTCGTTCTGAGCAATGTCACCTAAATTTGCATTGTTTACAAAGGGGTCAAAATTGCCCCTAAACCAGGGTTTTCAAAATAGGTTTTTAGTTACAACTGTTTCAAGCCAAGCCCTCGGTATGTCCGAAAGGGTTATTTTGAATACATAGTAATGTGTGGGTATATTCTGTTCTAAACAGATTCGAGCCACGCTCAAAAGGATCATACATTCCTTGGTAGGTTATCACCCTTCCTGTGCTCTCCATGTTGTAACCTCGCACCGTTTATTTGGAATACCAACAGTTTTCTCCTTCCATCCAATAGGATTCTAGAACAAAAAGTTCCATCTTAGTTTAACCCACTTGCAGACGCATTCTGACGCATTTGCAGCAGACGACTTTTGAAAACATTGTGACAAAAGGAGAAATCGCTCATGATGAGCAATTTCCCCCTTTGCCACAATGTTTCAACTCTATTTTGTAATTAAATTCTCATTTATGGAGATATTTCAAGTTTTTGCTGAGATGTTTTCGATGTCGTCTACTGCAAAAATGTTGTATGTGGGAAGGGTTTTAAAATAGGGACAAATCAAAAGATCTTGGAAGAGAATCTTATCCCTTTTTCACATGTAGACGCTTTCTGACACCACTGCAGCAGATGCCTTTTGAAGACATTTTTCCAGGTTTTTGTCAAGATTTTTTCAAAGTGGTCTGCTGCAGATTTGTTGTATGTGGGAAAGGGTATGATATGACATTTCCATAGGCATTGGATTTGAAACCATATAATGTTCCTTTCCCACATGCAGGTTAATTTTTGTCCATCTGCAGCCGATGCATTGTGTAAACCTTGTGACCAAAAGAAATTGCTCATGGTGAACAATTTCCCCTTTTGTCGCCATGTTATCAACTCTACTCAAAACCACAAATTTATTTGTACATACTTTCCATTTTTTTGCCTACCTGTGTCCAGTTATCTCCTGCAGATTTGTTGTATCATAGTGTATGATGGAATATGTTAAATACTGTAAGAAAATAACATTTTCATCAAGTGTAGATGATCCTGTGCCTTCCTGCAGTGTTATCAAATCCTAAACTGTTTTTCAGAATCTCTTGAAAGCTTGTGAGACAGTGAAGGCTCTGATAAGACTTCACTCACATAGACAGAAAACAATCATCTCAAAGTGCACAAGATATTTGGTTCACGCCTTTCCCACATACAGACACTTTCTGAAGCCTCTGCAGCAGACGACATTTGAAAAGATTGTGGCAAATGGAGATTTTGCTCATAATGTGTAATTTCTTCATTTGCCACAATGCTTTCAACGTTTTTCAACGTTTTTACTTTCATTTATGAATGTCTGCTGCAGATTTATTGTATGTGGGAAAAGCTTTAAAGCGTCACTTACATGTATTTAGGGAAAGCATTTTGAATTGAGTTTAATTTGTAGCATTTGGAGTATAAATACATTTGACACAGCCTGTTGGATGGAAATGGTCAACAGCTTTTCCTTATAAATTATACACCTTCTATGGCTTGTATGTAAATATATTTAGTTATGAAGCCATAAAAGGTAATCGATTACCACAGAAGCTTATTAATGCATATATTGCTGACATGCAGCCATACATTATTATCCAGTCAAATTTCTACAATCAATGTGCATAATGCATGATATATTGCTAATGCTATTCTTGAACTTGATAAAATCAGCTGAGTTGAGTGTCAGCACCTGTTTCGAGTGTTCTTCTTTCTTGAATGTTTGCCTAGGTGTTTTATAACATCAGATTATCCCTTTCTCACATGCAGCAGCAGAAGCGTTGAAACCAGCGAGGCAAAAACATGGAAAGTTTCTTAAATGAAGAAAAAATGTGAAAATAATCTGGCAAAACGAGAAACCGTTTGTTTTGGGTAATTTCTCCTTTTATCAGAATGTTTTCAAAAGTCCGCTGCTGAAACATCGCAATATTTCAAAAGTTGCCTCACTGCTGCCAATGTGGCAGAATGTGATCGCATCGAGGGCTTGGCGTGAAACAGTTGTAACTAAAATTTGGTATTTTTTTACCAAGGTTAATCACCTCGCCATAAAGTCTTTATAAGCGTTAAATAATTTTTCTTGGTAAACAATGTAAATTTAGGTGCCATTGCTCGTTCTGAGCAATGGCACCTAAATTTGCATTGTTTACAAAGGGGTCAAAATTGCCCCTAAACCAGGGTTTTCAAAATAGGTTTTAAGTTACAACCGTTTCACGCCAAGCCCTCGGCATGTGGTAAACACTTAACAATGCTTTGCCTTACCATCACTTGAATGTAACCAGATCACATGTAATAAGCATTAGTACTTTGCAGTGCAAGAAGTACTAAAACCATTTACTTGATTTGATTAATTTTTACAGTCATCTGCTTTAAAACTGTCAGAAGAATAAATTGTATCCTTTAAAAGAGTGCAAGCATATTTACTCAACTGCGCGTAAAGTGCTCAACATGAAATAGTGTAATCACCCTGTGTCCAGTATTCTTATGCATGCTGCACACCTTGTCAACAATTTCTTTGAAAAACATCACCTCTTAAAATTTTAATTCTATGTATAACACTGATTGGTGTGACAACAGAAATCCAAAAAATAATGACAGAAATATTCCTCATATGATTTCAAAATGTATTCAAGTCGTCTTTTTTTTACCCCCCAAAGGTTGATGGGATATTTCTTTGGCATTGTCCATCTGTCTGTCCGTCCTCAAGTTTGAAGCCATATCATAGGCTGATTAGATGGATTTTATTAAACTATATGGTAATATTAACCACCATAGGGAAATGTCAAGACACCAAGTTTTACTAAAGATTCCTGAAAACCCCCAAAGTTATGTCTTGTTGAACTTATATTATAAATGTACTATATATCATGGTTTATATCACAATTACCTTGTAAACACTGGACAGGTCACATTGAACATCCAAACTTCATGAAAATACATCAGAAACTAGGTCACTAGGTCAAATTTTAGGAAAACCATATGAACACCCTAGAAATAACTTTCAAGATTCTCGTCTAATTCAAGAAAATTTAGCAGAAACGTTCCTTGGATGACCTTTAGATTATTTTGATTATTGAGGAAAAAAACCTGGCCACTGGGGATCCCGCCCGAATAGGAAATGATGCACTTATAATAGAGATTCACATTAAATGTGAAAGCGTTAAGTTGCATTGATAGGAATGATTTTATGTCATGTAAATATAGATTTTGTCTGAAAGAGCTCATATCAGGTGAGATATTTAGGATCTTGTGGCCCTCCTGTTTCATACAGATTTGTCAATGTTGCTTGGGGGAATAAAAGAAATTGCTAAATTTTTAACTTTGCCCATATTGATATAAAAAATGTTCTACTTCAAAAGCATAAAAAATCCTCTATATGAGGGATAGTGTTAGCCCATTTTCCCTCACATTTCAAGGAAATGTAATGGATAATGTGCTTGCATATTATATAATTCCAATAATTAAGAAATTACATTATTTTGGAAAATTTACTTTATAACTCTGATAGAGAGTTGAAGATGCATATGTATTGTAGGAAAAGAAGAAATTGTTTGTTTTGAATGAAAAGAAGAAATTGCTTGTTATTGTTTTCAAAAAGTGTTAACTAGAGAGGGTCAAAATAAGTCTGTGTGAGGGAAAGGGTTAACCGTGTAATAGGGGCAGCACCTAACCGATTGTTGTCATATTTTTGAAAGATTGCATTGTACTACTAAGATTTTTATTATTTTTGAGCTTTTGGCCGGACCAGGGCACAGGGATATTTTGTTTTCCGTTAAAGGCTTTTTACACTTTTTACTTCTTTTGGTAACAGATTATTCCACATGCACATTGAACTGTCGCAAGTTGAATATGTAACAAGTTCCAGAGGACTAGATGAGGATGAGTAAATGGGTCAACGATATCTCTCTTATGACTCAACTTAACCCTATGTTGTGGGTCATATAAGGATTTGGGGGATTAGAAATTCTCTTTTTATCTAGAGCTCTGAAGTTAACCCTTTCCCTCATAAGACAATTCTGCAGCAGACGACTTTAAACATATTTTGTCAAAAAATAGAAAATCTCTATTATTGAATGGATAACTTATGACTAAAAGTTGAAAACATTGTGTCAAAAGGAGAAATTGCTCGTTTTGAGCAATTTCTTCTCTTGTCACTATGTTCTCAAAAAGCTGTCTGCTCCAGAGGTGTCGGAAGGCGTCTATATGAGCGAAAGGGCTAACAAAGAAATATAGAGTTGTCACAGACCTATCAGTGACATTGCAGTGGTAGTTAAATGTGCAGATTAAATACTACCCCATAATACACTTTTCAATCCTTAACCCTTTCCCTCATAAGACATTTCTGCAGCAGAAGACTTTGAAAGTTTTTTGTCAAAACATAGAAAATCTCCATAATTGAATGGATAACCTATGACGAAAAGTGGAAAACATTGTGGCAAAAGGAGAAATTGCACGTTTTGTGCAATTTCTTCTTTTGTCACTATGTTTTCAAAACGCCGTCTCGCTGCAGAGGAGTCAGAAAGCGTTTATATGAGGGAAAGGGTTAACCCATTACATGACTTTTCAAAGGATGTCTGCTTAACAATCGTCAGACAAACAATTTCAACAATCTACAAAACTGAAAGATTTATATTGATAAAGAGTTGAAAATATTGCATTAAAAGGTGAAATTGCTTGTTTTGAGTAATTTCACCTTTTATTGGAATGTTTTCAAAAGTCATGTTCAATAGCACAGGTGTCAAATGTTGTCTGTGTGAAGAAATGGGTTAACCCCTTATCCACATACGACAAATCTGCAGCAAATGAACTTACTGAAAATGTTAAGTCAAAAATATGGAAATAAATGAAAAACAATTTCATGAATAAAGCTGAAAACATTGTGGCAAAAGGAGAAATTGCTCATTATAAACTAAATCTCCTTTTGCTACAATGTTTTCAAAAGTCATCTGCTGCAGAGGCATCAACAAAGGGTTAAATCCTTCAAACTATTAAACATCCCTTAAGTTCAACCCACTCCGATTTCATATAGCATGCAGTTATGATACACTAGACATATACAATATGTCTATTCTTGTAATTTTTTGCTCACTAGCTAACTGAGCACAAAGTGCTCAATAAGCTTTTTTTTATTTATAACTCACTGTTTGTCTGTTCAAATCTTCTTCCCTAGAACTGCAGTTCTGATTTCAAAACAATTCTGAAGAAATTATAGAAACAGATTTGCTCAACGATACAGGATTGCTGCCAGAGCTAAAAATTGTCAAAAAATCTTTAAACAATCATGTCTTCCTTCATGACTGGACTATATTTTGACATGAAAGTTCCTTAGCTTACCACTGCACAAGATGGCCACCAGATCTTAAAAATGATAATCTTAACACATCTTATATTTATCCACTAACCAAATTTCAAAATAAATTCACTAAATGCTGCTTTAGAGGCTCTCTACAAAAAAAATCAAATCTTTATGCTCTACATATAATCCTGTTAAATTTCCAATAAAATCACGTAATAGTTGCCGAGACTAACTGATCATCTACCAACAAATTTCAAACAAGATTTTGCCTCCACTGCTCAATGTGGTCACCGGAGCCTTAAAGAGAAAAAAGCTTCAAACCTCTGGCCCAATTAAAAAAAAAAATCACACCAATGCTTCTTTGTGGTCTTTTACTAAAATATGCAAACCTTTCCTCTGCTGCACAAGATGAATGCTAGAACTTAACCCTTTACCTCATATAGACGCTTTCTGACGCCTCTGCAGCAGACGGCTATTTGAAAACATAGTTACAAAAGAAGAAATTGCACAAAACGTGCAATTTCTCCTTTTGTCACAATGTTTTCCACTTTTAGTCATAGAGATTTACCATATTTTTTAGTTGTCTGCTGCAGATTTGCTGTATATAAGGCAGGGTTAAGGAGATATTAATGCCACAAACTGTTCATAACAAGGGTCATTACTTAGTCTCTGGCTAATACTGCCAGGTAACTGGTTCACAACTTAACCCTTTCCCTCATATAGACGCTTTCTGACGCCTCCGCAGCAGACAGCTTTTTGAAAACATTGAGACAAAAGAAGAAATTGCACAAAACGTGCAATTTCTCCTTTTGCCACAATGTTTTCCACTTTTTGTCATAGGTTATTCATTAATTAAAGAGATTTTCTATTTTTTGACAAAATATGTTCAAAGTCGTCTGCTGCAGAATTGTCGTATGAGGGAAAGGGTTAAACAGTGTTGTTTTTTTCTTATGTGTTATAATAGATCTCGATAGAGCAATACAGGTCACCCATGTGTAACCCTTTTGCCTTATATACGGTAGTAAATCTACAGCAGACGAAAAAAAAGTTTCAGAAAAAACAATGAAAATCTCTATGAAAGTATTATTATTGAGACCAGTTGAAATCATTGTGACAAACTGTCAGTATGAGCAATTTCTCCTTTTGTCACAATGTTTTTAAAACTTGTCTGCTGCAGAGGCATCAGAAAGTACCTATATGATAGAAAGGGTTTAAATAATCATATGCAAAGCATGGATTTTAATGTTTATTTTCTAATATTTCAATTCTAATTTTCACTCACTCTGAGTCTTTTGAAAAAAATGAGAATATCTTTTCTCAAAAAATTCACAGAGAACATTTTAAATGTATTTTTTGCTTTTTTATTTGTTTATTTTCACATTGCAGACTGGTTTCCTTTGTTAAAGAAGGTACATTGGATTCACTTGAAATATTTCAGTTCATTATCATATTTCAAGTTTTAATTTCATTGCAGAGATAAAAATGGGATTCATCTATATTATATAAAATAGTGGACATATTTCAAGTTTTAATTTCATCGCAGAGATAAAAATGGGATTCATTTATATTTTATAAAATAGTGGACTCGCAATTACTCAAGTTGAAAGGGTCTCATAAATGACTTTGAGTTAGGGATCCCTCGATGTATGCTAAATTAATTTTTGTATTTTCAGCTTTGTTATACATTTGTACTTATTATGAAAGGAAATTAATGATAAAATCAGTCATGCTTACAAATCATACATAAAAATTAAAATTAACCTTTTTTTTTCAGATTTTCAGTGGGAACATTTTTGGAAATGGACGGACTTTCCTAGTTATCTCCAGTTTACAGCTAGTTTTACAGCTCTGATGCTTCTTATCACCTATATATTCCTTGACAGCTGGTTCTATGTTGAAACTCTGGGCTTTGCGGCCGTGTTTGCTGAGGCAATGTTGGGTGCTCCACAGTTTTATAGAAATTTTCAAAAAAAATCAACTCAGGGCATGAGGTAAAATAACCATGTCATTCTTATGCTAGGCGTAACCCTTACCCACATGTATCAAATCAACTTTGAAAACATTAAAGCAAAAGTATGGAAAATCTCTATAAATAAAAGTATTATTATTGAATTAAGTTGAAAACAGTATGGTAAAAGGAGAGATTGATAATCTGAGCAATATCTGCTTTTGCCCTAATGTGTTCTATATGTATCTTCATGTGGGAAACGGTTAAATAATTTACACAATAAGAAAATTAACGATGTCTGTTTTTTTAGGTTTTTTTAGCTCACCTAAGCACAAAGTGCGAGGAGAGCTTTTGGGATCGATCTACGTCCTGCGTCGTCTGTACGTCCGTCTGTTAACAATTTCCTACAAATGACTTCTCCTACTAAACCAATGGACTGATTCCAAAATGAATTCACAGGAATGTTCCTTAGGTGGTCCTCTTTTAAAGATGTTCAAAGAATTTATTTCCAAGTAGAACTTTGGTTGCTGCGGCATCAAAAAAGGAGAAAATTGCCAAAACTTTAAAAATCTTCTTGTCCAAAGGTACTAACCCAATTTGTAATCAATTTGCACAAATGTTCCTTGGGGGATCCTCTACCAAGATTGTTCAAATCATTCTGATCCGCTGAAAAACATGGCCGCCAGGGGGCGGAGCTTGTTTTCCTTATATGTGCATTGTAAACTCTTTAAAAATCTTCTTGTCCAAAAGTGCCAGTCCGATTTAAAAATAGTTTGGCAAAAATGTTCCTTGGTGGACCTTCTACTGAGATTGTTTAAATTGTTCCGATTCGTTGAAAAACATGACCACCAGGGGGCGGAGCTTGTTTTCATTATATGTGCATTGTTAAATCTTTAAAAATCTTCTTGTCCAAAAGTACCTGCCCGATTTAAAAATAATTTGGCACAAATGTTCCTTTGGTGACCCTCTACCAAGATTATTGAAAAACATGGCCGTCAGGGGGCGGGGCTTGTTTTCCTTATATGTAATATAGTGAAAACTTAAAATAATCTTCTTGTACTTAATCACTGGCACAATTTGAAAATAATTTGGCACAAATGTTCCTTATGTGACCCTCTGCCAAGGTTGTTCAATTTATTCTGATCCGTTTGAAAAAAAATGGCCACTAGCGAGGTTGCTTGTTTTCCTTATATGTATAGAGAAAAACTTTGAAAACTATTGAAGTTCTATTAAATCTGGTGAGCTATATAGGGCCAACATGGCCCTCTTTTTCTTAAAATTTATATTTGATGTCATTAAATGTAATTTGAAATAACTGAAGTTATCAAGTTGTATTGACAAATTCTATTTTGAGTTTTCTCTTATATTATAGTATTTATTCTTTTAACCTATTCCTCTATACAACAAATCTGCAGTAGACGACTTCGAAAACATATATCCAAGTAAGATTGTTCTGTGTTTTACACCACTTTCAAAAATTGTTCAGTTATATCACTGCGTTTCCTGGGTAAGTTATCAGTACTACTGATCCATTTATCCTGACACCAGCCGGTCAGTCGTAATGCTAACCCAGCAACCCTGAGCACCGAGGAGGGCAACCATTATTACCATTTTTAAGGTCTTTGAGTCCATGCTGGGGATCGAACCCGCAACCTCCAATACCCAAGGCTGATGCTCTACACCTATTAAATAGAAGTGAAACATTGTGGCAAAAGGAGAAATTGCTCCTTATGACAATTTTATGGAATATCTCAATAAATGAAAATATATTTATTAGCCTGTTCCCACATCCAGATGCTTTCTGACGCCTCTGCACCAGACGACTATCGGAAACATTTAGTCAAGAGGGGAAATCGCTCATCATGACCATCCTGTGCATCAGCATTGTTTCCCCACACTTGAAATAATTACCCCAAGGTTAATTTTCCTTAACCCTTTCCCTCATATAGACGCTTTCTGACGCCTCTGCAGCAGACAGCTTTTTGAAAACATAGTGACAAAAGAAGAAATTGCTCAAAACAAGCAATCTCTCCTTTTGACACAATGTTTTTTGCTTTTAGTCATAGGCTATCCATTCAATTATAGAGATTTTCTATCTTTTGACAAAATATTTACAAAGTCGTCTACTGCAGAATTGTCATATGAGGGAAAGGGTTAACCCTTTCCCACATACAACATATTATTCTGCTGCAGACAACTCTGAAAACATCTAAAATTATTTTTGGAAAATCTCTGTAAATGAATGTATAATTACTGAAAAGAGTTGAAAACTTTGTGGCAAAAGGAGATATTGCTCATCTTGAGCAATTTCTTCTTTTGCCACAAGGTTTTAAAAAGTCGTCTGCTGCAGATGTGTCAAAAGGTGTCTGCAAGCAGGAAAGGGTTTAGATGTGCTCAATTATCTTTTTAAAATATTTCTGTTCTATTACAGCAAGAAGATGGTAGCCATGTGGACTTGCGGAGATGTTTACAAGACCTGTTATTTCTTTCTGAGGGCTGCTCCTCCACAGTTTTGGATATGTGGGATGCTCCAAATAGGCATTGACATCTGCATATTTATGCAAGTGTTTATGTACAGAAACCTCATTGGGAAGACTGCAATCAAATAGGAGACATCTAACCCCCCGTTCAAACATACATAACATCTTCGGCAGGGAAATATGAAACATCCTGGTAAAAAGATAAAAAAATCTTTGCAAATGGAAGTGGGTTATTGCCTGAAACTAATGAAATAAAGCTAAAAACATTGCGGCAAAAAATAAGAACATTTTTCATTTTGCCAGAATGTTTTTCAAAGCTGTCTGCTGCAGGTGTGTCAAAATATATATCATATGTATGATGGATAAGGTTAAAGAAATCCTATGAGCCACGTCACACGAAAACCCATCCAAACATTAACCCTTTCCCTCATACGACAATTCTGCAGCAGACGACTTTCAACATATTTTGTCAAAACATAGAAAATCTCCATAATTTAATGGATAACCTGTGACAAAAAGTGGAAAACATTGTGGCAAAAGGAGAAATTGCACGTTCTGTGCAATTTCTTCTTTTGTCAATATGTTTTCAAAAAGCCATCTGCTGCAGAGGCGTCAGAAAGCGTCTGTATGAGGGAAAGGGTTAACCCTTTTCCCCTACTAGACACATTTTGACGAATATGCAGCAGACAATATTGGAAAAACTTGTGTGTTATTTAAAGACCTTTTCCATATTTTTGATGAAATGTTTTCAAAGTGTTCTGCTGCAGATTTGTTGTATATGGAAAAGAAATAAACCTTTCCCACATGTATACAATAAATCTGCAGCAGACAACTTTGAAAACAGACACGAAGACAATTGGAAACGCCCATTAAATGAAAGTACAATAATTGAATAGAGTTGAAAACATGGTGAAAAAAAGGAGAAATTGTTTGTTTTGAGCAATTTCTCCTTTTGTCAGCATGTTTTCAAAATGCCGTCTGCTGCAGAGGCGTTAGTAAGCGGCTATATATGGGAAAGGGTTAAAGGTGTCTATCATCAGATTGCATCAGTAGTTTTTGTCTTGATCTTTTCAAAGTCGTCTACTGCAAAGTTGTTGTACGCAAGGGTTCCACCATTCTCTTGGTACTTCCTTGACACTTGTGCCAGTTGATGGTAAACATGAAATGCACGGATGCACTGGCATTTGGATCTTTGTACAGAGCTCTAGATAAGGTGCATTTTTCATGTCGTAAAATCCTTAACCCTTTCCCTCATACAACAATTCTGAAGCAGACGACTTTGAACGTAATTTGTCAAAACATCTCCATAAATGAATGGATAACCTATGACACAAAGTGAAAAACATTGTGGCAAAAGGAGAAATTGCACGTTTTGTGCAATTTCTTCTTTTGTCACTATGTTTTCAAAAAGCCGTCTGCTGCAGAGCCGTCAGAAAGCGTCTATATGAGGGAAAGGGTTAATGGTAAACTTGAAATATCCTGAATGGTAAAAACGGAAGATTCTGATCACACAGCATGGATGCACTGGCATTGGGATCTTTGTACAGAGCTTTTGATAAGGGGCATTTTTCATGTCGTAACATCTGAGACGATTCTTTTGAGTACCCACAACACAGGGCTTGATTGAGTAATAAGATAGATATTGTGGGGAAAAGACTAGTTCACTCCCCCTTGACTAATCCTTATCAAGTCCACTGTTTGTAGATGGTAAAAGTATGGAAGGTTGTTTTTCGTATGATCGTGACTCTTATTATTTTGTGCAATGTTAGATTTAAGTCATACCATTGGATAACTTATTTTAAGATATGCTATACATTGAAGTTGGATATTATTTAAGAATATACAAAGTTTGATAAACTAAATAAGTTTTCAGCGTTAATAGATGAATCCCTTTGATTATAATGCTACTTGCGAAGAAAAAGCATCAGGCCAGTTGAGAAATCTTCTTTATGCAATTCTCTGTTTGCAGAGTCTAAAGATTACACTTTTATATATCTAGATTTTTAGATACTCTTAATTGAACTCTTCAAACTTGCAGTCAATTTCTGCACTGTCAGCAACCGTCAACTAATGAAAACATTGTGGGAAAAAGAGAAACTGTTTGTATTTCCTGCAAGCAATATCTCTGCTTCCTACAATGTTTTCTACTTTATTACACTTTCATTTATAGAGATATTACACATTATCCTGCAGATGACGTCAATGTCATCTGATACAGACTTGTTATAATGGGGGAATGGATTAGGATCGGGTAAGGATAGTTTTCAGTGGTAAACCATGGAGTAGTTATTGACTCCATTCACACTTTGAGCGTTTTCTGGTCTGTATGCCTGCAATAAAATGGGTTTTTTCCATGGGAATTGAGTTTATTCCTTTTTACTACGAATTCCATTATTTCTATATGAGTCGATTTAACCCTTTCCAACTTGCAGAGACATTTTGATGCATCTGCAGCCACCGTGTTGTGAAAAAATCGTGACAAAAGGAAAAATAGCTCATGATGAGCAATTTCTCCTTTGGCCAAAATGTTTTCAACTTTTTTGAAGTATAATACTTTTATTTAGACAAACTGTTTGTATTGTTGCCTTGATTTGTTCAAAGTCTTCTGTTGCTAATTTGTTGTATCTGGGAAAGAGTTAAACAAAGCTCATTACTGGCTGTAATCTTATATCAACAATTGTATGCAAAACAGATTTAATTACTTGATACTTGAAGATGACATAACAACATTTTAGCATGTATCTATCATTTTATATGAACATTCAAAAAAAAAATATCTACGCAATCATACAAGATTCTTCACTGTAAATCTATCTTTAGTTGGTCTAGTCTTAAGAAAGAAGTATATTGCAAGTTTTATCCCTTTCTCACATACAAAAAATCTGCAGCAAACATCTAGGCAAAAACTTGGAAAATCACTATAAATGAAAGTGTCATTGCTTAATAAATTTTAAAACATTGTGGCAAAGGGAGAAATTGAGGAATTTCTCCTTTTGGTACAATGTTTTCAAATGTCATCTGTTGCAGAGGTGTCGGAAAGCTTCTATGAGTGGGAAAGGGTTATTGCCTTTGCAGCAGATTTTTGACAGCATGGTGGACAAGAAGAAATTGCTAGGAATTAGTGATTTGAGCCGTCGCGCGAGAAAACTAACATTGTGGACCCTGTGTAAAGTATCGACCCGGTTAGCCTAAGCATGCCATGCAGGCTTGTCCGGATAGACACCTTTTGCCTCCTTCGGATTTTCTGTTTCAGGAATCATTACTCTATACCTTTTTTCCCCTGAGACGGAATGTATTGGGCCAGATCAGTCTGCACAGACTATGCAGGCTGATCTGGGTTGATACATTACGCAGAGGCCATAATGTTGTTTTATTTCGCGGGACGGCTCATTTGTGCTCTTCAAAATGATTGCTACTTTGTCTCATATACTTATTTTACATTTTATGAATTGGTGCCAGCAAAGATCCAGATCAGCATGCAGCTTCGAAAGTTTGATCGGGATCTTCCCTGTTTGGTCATACACCTTCAGAGGATGGTTAACCCTTTCCCACATGCAGACACATTGTGATAAAAGGAGAACATCTAGCAGAAAGGATATTCCAAATATCATAGAAGCAAAAGTTTTCAATTGGCCTAGACATATTCAATCAGAATTTCCCCCTTTTTTTATTAGAAAAAGAATTACAGTAGCTGCTGTATATCTAGCCATGCTGAATTTGATTAAATCTTAAATAGGCCTCTTTATTTTTAGACAGCTGCAAGTATTTCCATACAATAACGTTACAGAGCACTCCCATCCAACCTTTGATAAATTTAAAGAAGGCCTGCCTTCAATGTTTCCATCTTTTGTAAATTTACATGTAACACAGTGTTGAACAATGGTGGGTATAAATTTTTTTTGAAGTTTAAAACACATAACAATGACAAATTTTAATAGACAATTACAAATATACAATAAAAAGGTTATTACATGAATATGGGAAACTATTGTGTTGGGACTGGTTCCTTCGATCTAGTCCGACACAATTTTTTTCCTGTACAAATTCAATACCTATATTAAATCCTGAATGATTGTGATAATTTTTTGAAAACAATGCAAAAATTAGAAGTCAATAATTTTGATATAAATTAAAAACAAAGTTGGAAAAAGCTTCTTTATTATGTTCTCCTCCTTTGTAGGGGCAAATCTGCATTGGCTCAGTCGGTAACATCATGGGTTCATGAGTTTTAACCCCCGGCATGATTTGTTCATTTTATTATGATTGACAATAGCCATTTTGACATGTGTCATTTGTCTTACACCAATAGACTAGATAGTCTATGTGGGAAGGTAGCCAGTTGTAAATTTTGCGCGGGAGTACTGGTCTGACCATACCAGGAATCACATCGAGGGCTTGGCGTGAAACGGTTGTACCTAAAATTTGTATTTTTTTACCAAGGTTAATCGCCTCGCCATGAAGTCTTTATAAGCGTTAAAATAATTTTTCTTGGTAAACATTGGAAATTTAGTTCTGAGCAATGGCACCTAAATTTGCATTGTTTACAAAGGGGTCAAAATTGCTCCTTAATCAGGGTTTTCAAAATAGGTTTTTAGTTACAACCGTTTCATGCCAAGCCCTCGACATGGGTAGGTGAATTAGACTAATTAACTATTATCAATCAATTCTTTTCTGCCAAGATGTCTGTCATGCTTTCACTTTCTGACATATTTACAATATTTACAAAAGTCAATGCGACAAGCGTCATTTGTCTTCAAACTGAGCCAAGTCTTTTTAGAAAATGCAGCTTGTTGTGTGGAATACTGGTGTGAATAGGAAACACATGGATAGGTGAACTGGCCTCCGTGATATAACTGATTATTTTTAAAACGACATATAACCCCAATCAATTAATCAATTTATCCTTCAAACACTTGTCTAATAATGTTATCAAATTTCATCTGCCGCAGAAGCGTCAAAATCATAAGTATTGAGGAAATTGTTAAAATTACTTATAACTATTTTTTGTAAATACATTTTGAGAATAATTAAGTCTCTCTTAGTCAAACCAATTGTTCTATTTAGCAGATTTATATCTTTGTGTCCTGTCTATTTATGGTTCATTTTGTGTTCAAATGCCTTCAATTTGGAAGATTCTTAAACTATCACATGGGCCATGTCACTTGAAAACCGACTTTCTAGAATTAACGACCAGCAATGATTCAGATGATCCTGTGCCTCCTCTTTATTTAGCTATATCCCTTCACACATACAACAATTCTACAGCAGATGACTTTAAACATATTTTGTCAAAAAATCAAACATCTCTATAATTGAATGAATAACCTATGACTAAAAGTGGAAAACATTGTGGCAAAAAGAGAAATTGCTTGTTTTGAGCAATTTCTTATTTTGTCACTATGTTTTAAAAAAGCCGTCTGCTGCAGAGGCGTCAGAAAGCATCTATATGTAGGAAAGGATTAATGTTGAATAAAACTGAGCAATTTCTCTTTTTGCCACAATGTTTTCTAAAATCGTTTGGTTCATTGGCCTCACAATACTTCTGTATGTGGGAATGGTCCCTGATCGCCATGTAGTTGTAGAAGCATGATGGAACCTTCTGGCAAACTTTGTATGACAAACACTTGAGTATATTTGTATGCAATTTGTTCATTATCCCTTATACAACAAATCTGCAGCAGACGACTTTGAAATCATCTCGGCAAAAATTTGGTTAATCTCTATAACTTATAGTTAAATTTATGAAAAGAGTTGAAAACCTTGTGTCTAAAGTAGAAATTGCTCATTATGTTTTAAAAATTGTCTGCTGCAAAGGTGCCAAAAAGCGTCTGTGAAGTGGGAAAGGGTTATTGCCATTAATTTCAAACATCTAAAGTTTTTGTGACATGGTTCATATCAGCATTATTATTTATTATTTTTAGAGGGTATGCTGAAAAAAATGTTTTGTATTGTTTAGCCAGGGGCGTAGCTCCCTTTAGGCACTGTAGGCACATGCCTACACATTTTTTCTCAAAATGCAGCTGCGACAATAGACATCTGCGTAATGTATCAACCAGATCAGCCTGCGCTGTCCGCGCAGACTGATCCGGCCGACACATTCTGTATTGGGGGGATAGATGTAGTGATTCCTGAAACAGAAAATCCACAGGAGGCGAAAAGTGTCTATCCAGGTAGGCCTGTGTGGCATGCTTAGGCTGATCCAGGTCGATCCACAATGTTGATTTTCTCACGAGACGGCCTACACATTGATTATTGCAAAGCTATGCCCCTGTTAGCCAGTCATTCTACATGTGTATACTATTCTATTTTTCTACCTAAATGTCACTGAACTCATATCATAACATTCCCTTTCACAATATGGAATTTATAATTGTTTAAGCATAGTCTCTGTCTTAATTAATACAAGTTCCTGTCTGATTTTCCAAGCATTATGACACTTTTTTTACTTGAAGCAGAAAATATTCTTGCCTTAATCCCTTAAAAAGATCTTTATCTAAAAAATATATTTCACTGTTTGTTTATATTTTCTAGGTGTTACATGCTTCAGATATGTTGAATTTAGAAGAGTGTAAATACCCTGCAGTTTGATGCATCTGCAGCAGACAGCTTTTTATAAATTTGCGGCAACATGAGAAATTGATCATTATGAGTAATTTCTCCTTTTGTCACAATATTTTATACTTTATTCAATAATTATACTTTAATTTTTAGAGATTTTCCATAATTGCCTGCATGTTTTCGAAAGGTTCTGCTGCAGATTAGTTCAATGTGTGAAAGGGAGCATACACTTAATCAAAACCATTCCCATTACCTGATGTTCTGCTGTGAGATTTGTCTGTAACTGTTTTCCCCAATACAGGCACCTTAACATCAGCAACTTTGGAAAGCATATGGAAAAAAGGAGAAGTAGCTGTCAATATTCTTATGCATGATTGTTCTATGATTGAAAGTTAACCCTTTCCCTCATATAGACGCTTTCCGACGCCTCTGCATCAGACGGCTTTTTGAAAACATAGTGACAAAAGAAGAAATTGCACAAAACGTGCAATTTCTCCTTTTGCCACAATGTTTTCCACTTTTTGTCATAGGTTACCCATTCAATTATTGAGATTTTTTGACAAAATACGTTAAAAGTTGTCTGCTGCAGAAATGTCGTATGATGGAAAGGGTTAATAAAGACACCTGTGATGTATATAAAGATACATAATTAGTCTTAGCAATTTCCCACATACAGCATGTCTGCAGCAGACCACTGAAAACATGCCTGCAAAATATAAGAAATACTCTACAAAATGGAGGTATAATGATTAAATATACTTTGTACATGTAGTTGAAAACATAGTGATAAATGGAGAAATTGCTCATGATAAGCAGTTCCTAATTTGCCAGATTGTTTTCAAAAGTCATCTGCTGCAGAGGTGTCAGAAAGCGTCTGTATGTCGGAAAGGGTTAAAGGACCAATACATCTACTTTGACATACATTTAGGCAATTGTTTATGCTATGTAAATGAAAAATTAATAGTATGCTCCATGAACTGACTTTGAAATATCAATAAATTTTATTTATCCATTTGTTGTTGTTTTCTCTGAAGGTTCAGATAATAAGCAGAATCTTACTTTATTTCAAGGAAATCAAAGTTACTCATAGGTCTCGGTATCTAGTAGTTTATTTAACTATATGGTGGTCTTCATGCAAAATGATTGTAACTACATCTTGTATCAAGTCATAGTTACAACCGCTTTGCAAGCAGTAGTACTAATGTAAAGTAAATAAAAAATAAAAGTGTTTGTTTGTCATAGTGTCAACCCTATTGAAAGGGTCAGTCATTTCTGATTTGAAAGACTCTTTTGTCCTAATCCTTTTTATACAGCTGTCAATAGACATGCCGTATTGTGGTAACACCTGTGACGGGCTGATGGCGTTCATATGTAGGCCTATCTCTTAGTCAAGTATTTCATCTCATCTTCACCAAACTTAGTGAACATGTTTTTGGGTATAATGTCTGGGCCACATTTGATAACCAACCAATTCCCGTAAGGAACTTTTGCATTATGGCACTTGAATTACTAAAAATTGGGTCAAATATGCATTGTCAGCTGTTTAACTTAAACAGTTCCTATACAATCTTCATGAATCTTGCTGTGAATGTTTATGGGCATAACACTGGCCAAATCACTTGTTATGACTCCCTGACGGCTGTATTTTGTGACGTTTAGGCACTCTTGTTACCTACTTTAAAATTTCCTGTGCTTTCTGTGGAAGCCATGACCAGCCTTTCTCTCTGTGCCCAGACATCATGGTCGTCACTGCTGGTCATCACTGAATAATCTGGTTCTCTGCATAATATACCAGGGTTTTCAGGACTGGTCAACAGTCATTTATGCTTTCTGAAAAGCTTAACCCTTTCCCTCATACGACAATTCTGCAGCAGACGACTTTGAACGTATTTTGTCAAAACATAGAAAATCTCCATAATTGAATGGATAACCTATGACAAAAAGGGGAAAACATTGTGGCAAAAGGAGAAATTGCATGTTTTGTGCAATTTCTTCTTTTGTCACTATGTTTTCAAAAAGCTGTCTGCTGCAGAGGCGTCAGAAAGCGTCTTTATGGTGCAATCTGATCTGAAACTTTGAATATTGTTTCCAATCCAACTCTTTCACACTTTTTAAAAAGACTCATCTGTAATAGACAACTGAAAGACATTGTGGAAAAAGTAGAAATTTCCCACAATGCCACAATATTTTCAACTCTATTCAATAATTACTATTTCATTAATAAAGATTTAGATCTACCATATTTTTACCTACATGTTTTCAAAGTTGACTTCTGCAGACTGACTTTATGTTGGAAACAGTCTTCGAAATTAGGAGTGGTCCTATGGTCCCTGGCCAGTAAATTTTGGTTCAGACCAGTGCAATACTTCCTTTGCCCAATGTAATTTAAAATGTTAAATGTACCGTATGCAGCATGATCAAACATTTAGAATTTTCGGACCAGTGAATTTTAAAAGTTAAATTCAATGACGGGGGGAAAAGAAGTAAAATGTAGGAAAAGGAGAACCATCTGGTGATAATGTTTCCATTTCCACGTTACTTTGGTCTTGTTCAACCTCAATATTTTACAAAATGAAATTTTACTGGACAAGTCAGATATATTCATTACCTAATCTATAGAGACATACAAGAGAAAGTTGATGCAAGGCATCAATGTCGCCGGAAAAGACTGCATTGATTTATTTATGTATTCTTGACTTTCCTTAGTCTATTCAAACATTAGGAACGTTGAAATGAAAACATTTGTTTATAAATTTTATATTCATACCTATACATTAGGGTATCTATAAAAAATAAACGAAATGTGTACACATTTATCTTGGCTTAAATTTAATTTTGCTGTTGTTACTTATTTAAATAATAGTATTCATTCATATAATTTCAATGTTTGTCAATCTTATTCGAATCACAAGGTAAATATCCTGGTATTGCTTTAAAGGGAGGTAATTTGAAGAAAACAAAAGTCTTCAAAAGGAGAAATATATCAGCATTACCGTCTACAGTTTAAATTGTCCTATTGTTTGTGGATTTAAAAATGTTCTTTTTTTCTTATTTCTACATGTACAACGAAATATTGCGGCTTCTCTTTGACGCTTTGCGTCAAACATTCGTCTTGTACTTGTCTAAAATAAAATAATATCACTCGCTTTTTCATATCGAAATGCGCATGCGCGAAAATCGATGTTAAAGGTCACGAACCTACACAACAGAATAGGGTCTATATTTAGCTTAGAAACAGTTCCTACTTTAGATATTCATGGATTAACATTATTAAATGAATTCTACACAAATCAAGACATATCTTTGAACATGAAAACAACATTTAGTAAGTTAAAATTGCTATTAAAAGGAGAATCCGAAATTGACCTCAATGATGACACATAAGAGTCTGCATTAGGGGGTGTTGGTTCACGTCTTGAAGGGACCACTTTTGTCTTCGTAAATAAGACAAAAAACTTAAATGCGAGTGAAATAAAAAAAAATGCAAACATTAAAAAATCGGAATATTTATTTCATTTTAGATGTGTCATTTATTAGTGTTCGTAAACAACCACAATTGTAATATGTTCAAATCATCTAGATTTGTTTCTTTCTAATAATAAGCCGCCCTCCCATGTGATTTCCGAAAACCTATTAAAAATAGAAGTCGCGGGCTTCTGCCCGGCGACTAATAAATAGATCAACGTACATACATGTGTATTTATATGTTTGATCTCATGAAGGCATAAACCTAGAAGAAAGCATTGTGACAAAAGAAAAAACATGCTCTGACATGAATAATGAGCATCTCCCTTTGTCACAATGTTTTCAACTCGATTCAATAGAGCTGGAAAGTTTTCATAGTTTTGCTTCGATGTTTTCAAAATCTTCTGCTACAGATTTTGTAAGAGGGAAAGGGTTGAGAGCGCTGTTTTGGGGAGACGTTCAGGCTTTAGATATTTTCCGAGTTGCCACTTCATAGTTTATGTATCCGAATATGAATATGACCGGAAAATCAAACTGTCCTTCTATTATCGGGAATCAATTAACCAATCGGCTCTCTTTATCGACTTAGGAGTTTAGTCGGAAGGTCCCGGTTGACTATTTAGGGCAACGGAGTTGGCCGAACTCACTCGCGTTTCCATGACATCGACTCAGCATCAACTAGGCGGCGTCTGCATACGCTGTTTACAAAATGGCCGCGCTAGATACGGAACATTTAATTCCTACTGAAACGGAAGGACTGCGACAAAGATACGTCCCCGACAAGGATCCGGACTGGAATCCAGAACTGCCATATGGAGGGAAAGTGTATCTTGCAAGGCGAAAAAAGCCTGATCCGACGTATATCCGATTGACAGAGGTATGATTTAATTTTAAGTGAAATATTTGTTCTAGTTGTAACAATCGCTGACTTGTGTAATATAAGTTGATAAATTATTCAGAAGGTCAATAACGGGTTTTTCAGTTCGGGTAGATCGTATAACTCATAAGAAGTGTTGATGATTTGTTCATTTTAAAAGTTATAACAACAATTGTCACATTTCCTACGGTTTAGAAGGTTAAATAGTTCTAGATATATCCTAAAATTTTACTTTGTCAAGTCATTCTCATTTGGGACACCTGTCCGTAACAGGTAATACCTGGTTAGGATCGATTATTTTCTGCTAGGGATCTAAGTTCCATTGATTTTCTGCAATCAATAAGTCAACAACAGAGTTTACTGTGTAGTTTGTAGATCTCTATCCTACCACCTAGATAATTTAACCCTTTACCCACTTTCAACAAAGCTGCAGCAGTCCACTTTGAAAACATCTATGCAAAGATGTGGTAAATCTATGTAAAAAGAGATATCATTATTAAATAGTTTTGGAAACCTTGAGACAAAAGGAGAAATTGCTCTTCATGAGAAAATGTCTCCTTTTGTCACAATGTTTTTCAGAGTTGTTCGCTGCAGATGAGTCAAAATGTGTTTGAAAGCTAAAGAGGGCTAAGTGATCCATAAATTATTCATAAGACATTCTAAGCAGTGTTCGCACAAACATTAAAATTCTTTTTCTCAAAATCTGCTTGTCTATTTCCATGATAATAAGGTAAAAATGTTTCTTGGGCACCTGATCTTCTTCAAAAAATGAAAAAGCCATAATAATTTCAGAAAAGGGGCAAATTTATAACAAAATTTTAATTTTATATGCCTGTTTTGAAAAAGTGGGATGTATTATGGCGAGGCGTTGTCTGTCCGTACACGTGTCTGTCTCTGCTTCCCTCCAATTTTGTTCGGCCAATTCCTCCTACACCGTGTAAGAAATTGATGCCACTTTTAACTTGGTAGAAATAATCACCAGCATAGGATATTGTGTGCGCTCAAAAAGGAGGTAACTTCTTATCTACTTCCCAGAGTTATGCCCCTTTTTAGACTTAAAAAAATTCTAGAACTGTTACAGATATTATTTTGAAAATTTATATTTGTGTTTAGTATCATAAGACAATATCACATTACAAAGTTCCATAAAAAAAATGAATGTCACTGTTATTTTGACAAAATTATTCCCCTTTTTTAAACTTATAAAATTTCTGAAAATTCATAAATATCTTTTGCTTCAAAACTTAAATATTATTAAATCATCAAATATTATTAAATCATCTGAAGCCAAGTTGATAACCAAGTCCCGTTACTGTCACTTTCGTTTTCAACAAATTATTACCATTTTTAAAGCTCGACTATTCGAAGAATATGAGAGCTTTACTACTCGCCCCGGCATTTTCGTTCATTTGTGCTAGGGCTTTCATATTTGGAATATATATAGGATCCATCATGAGTTTTCTTTGGAGATCAAGATTTCTTAAATGAGTCTAGAAAAAGACGGTTATTAACCGAGCCTCTTGGCGAGGTTAATAACTCTCTTTTTCGAGACGAATTTAAGAAATCTTCTCCAAAGTAAAACGAGTGATGGATTCTTTTTATCACCTAAACAGTGTGTTTTAATGAAAAATATTGACAACATCAAAACAAAGACCGAATAACATATTCTTCATAAGAACTTGTGATTCACCGCATAAAAAAGTAGTCCTCATCATTTTTGAATAAGAAGAAAAAAAATACCAATGTTTTAAACAATTAAGACTCTATATTTTATTATTGCATTTTTCAATGTGTAAAATTTAACAACTTAACAATAAACATAATAAAGATAAAGGTCAAAATGACGTCATCAGTAGTCGCGTGTATGACGTGTATTTGATATCACACATGTTGGATATCGTTGTTCCGTGATTTGTTCTCAACTTGAAAATAAGGGTATTTATGTGATAAAGTTACATCTTATACCTTTCTTCACATTGAATGCTGAAGATGCTGAGTTTGACCTTCTTTTTGGGGTAAAAAACATGATTTTTTTGTGGTTAAAGTTTTAGGGCAAGTTGGAATTTTATTTTAATTTCTAATTTTTCTCAATAAGAACTTGTGCTAGGGCTTTCATATTTGGAATATAGTTACATCTTATACCTTTCTTCACATTGAATGCTGAAGATGCTGGGTTTGACCTTCTTTTTGGGTAAAAAACATGATTTTGTGTGGTTAAAGTTTTAGGGCAAGTTGGAATTTTATTTTAATTTTTAATTTTTCTCAATAAGTACTTGTGCTAGGGCTTTCATATTTGGAATATAATTACATATAATACCTTTCTTCACATTGAATGCTGAAGATGCTGAGTTTGACCTTCTTTTTGGGGTAAAAAACATGATTTGGGGTGGTTAAAGTTTTAGGGCAAGTTGGAATTTTATTTTATTTTTTATTTTTTCTCAATAAGTACTTGTGCTAGGGCTTTCATATTTGGAATATAATTACATATAATACCTTTATTCACATTGAATGCTGAAGATGCTGAGTTTGACCTTCTTTTTGGGGTAAAAAACATGATTTGGGGTGGTTAAAGTTTTAGGGCAAGTTGGAATTTTATTTTAATTTTTATTTTTTCTCAATAAGTACTTGTGCTAGGGCTTTCATATTTGGAATATAATTACATATAATACCTTTATTCACATTGAATGCTGAAGATGTTGAGTTTTACCTTCTTTTGGGGGTACAAAACATGATTTTGGATGGTTAAAGTTTTAGGGCAAGTTGGAATTTTATTTTAATTTTTAATTTTTCTCAATAAGTACTTGTGCTAGGGCTTTTATATTTGGAATTTAATTACATATAATACCTTTTTCTCACATTGAATGCTGAAGATGCTGAGTTTGACCTTCTTTTTGGGGTAAAAAAACATGATTTGGGGTGGTTAAAGTTTTAGGGCAAGTTGGAATTTTATTTTAATTTTTATTTTTTCTCAATAAGTACTTGTGCTAGGGCTTTCATATTTGGAATATAATTACATATAATACCTTTATTCACATTGAATGCTGAAGATGTTGAGTTTTACCTTCTTTTGGGGGTACAAAACATGATTTTGGATGGTTAAAGTTTTAGGGCAAGTTGGAATTTTATTTTAATTTTTAATTTTTCTCAATAAGTACTTGTGCTAGGGCTTTTATATTTGGAATTTAATTACATATAATACCTTTTTCTCACATTGAATGCTGAAGATGCTGAGTTTGACGTTCTTTTTGGGGTAAAAAATATGATTTGGAGTGGTTAAAGTTTTAGGGCAAGTTGGAATTTTATTTTATTTTTTATTTTTTATCAATAAGTACTTGTGCTAGGGCATTCATATTTGGAATATAATTACATATAATACCTTTCTTCACATTGAATGCTGAAGATGCTGAGTTTGACCTTCTTTTTGGGGTAACAAACATGATTTTGGAAGGTTAAAGTTTTAGGGCAAGTTGGAATTTTATTTTAATTTTTAATTTTTCTCAATAAGTACTTGTGCTAGAGCTTTCATATTTGGAATTTAATTACATATAATACCTTTCTTCACATTAAATGCTGAAGATGCTGAGTATGACCTTCTTTTTGGGGTAAAAAACATGATTTGGGGTGGTTAAAGTTTTAGGGCAAGTTGGAATTTTATTTTAATTTTTAATTTTTCTCAATAAGAACTTGTGCTAGGGCTTTCATATTTGGAATATAGTTACATCTTATACCGTTCTTCACATTGAATGCTGAAGATGCTGAGTTTGACCTTCTTTTTGGGAAAAAAACATGATTTTGTGTGGTTAAAGTTTTAGGGCAAGTTGGAATTTTATTTTTAATTTTTAATTTTTCTCAATAAGTACTTGTGCTAGGGCTTTCATATTTGGAATATAATTACATATAATACCTTTCTTCACATTGAATGCTGAAGATGCTGGGTTTGACCTTCTTTTTGGGGTAAAAAAACATGATTTGGGGTGGTTAAAGTTTTAGGGCAAGTTGGAATTTTATTTTAATTTTTATTTTTTCTCAATAAGTACTTGTGCTAGAGCTTTCATATTTGGAATATAATTACATATAATACCTTTATTCACATTGAATGCTGAAGATGTTGAGCTTTACCTTCTTTTGGGGGTACAAAACATGATTTTGGATGGTTAAAGTTTTAGGGCAAGTTGGAATTTTATTTTAATGTTTAATTTTTCTCAATAAGTACTTGTGCTAGGGCTTTTATATTTGGAATTTAATTACATATAATACCTTTTTTCACATTGAATGCTGAAGATGCTGAGTTTGACGTTCTTTTTTGGGGTAAAAAACATGATTTTGGGTGGTTAAAGTTTTAGGGCAAGTTGGAATTTTATTTTAATTTTTAATTTTTCTCAATAAGTACTTGTGCTAGGGCATTCATATTTGGAATATAATTACATATAATACCTTTCTTCACATTGAATGCTGAAGATGCTGAGTTTGACCTTCTTTTTGGGGTAACAAACATGATTTTAGAAGGTTAAAGTTTTAGGGCAAGTTGGAATTTTATTTAATTTTTAATTTTTCTCAATAAGTACTTGTGCTAGAGCTTTCATATTTGGAATTTAATTACATATAATACCTTTCTTCACATTAAATGCTGAAGATGCTGAGTATGACCTTCTTTTTGGGGTAAAAAACATGATTTTGGGTGGTTAAAGTTTTAGGGCAAGTTGGAATTTTATTTTAATTTTTAATTTTTCTCAATAAGTACTTGTGCTAGGGCTTTCATATTTGGAATATTATTACATCTAATACCTTTCATTCATGATTTTTATGCCCCCCCGGAATCTCCGATTCGGGGGGCATATAGTTTTTGGCCTGTCTGTCTGTCTGTCTGCACGTTGGTCTGCACGTCTGTCTGTCTGTCTGCACAAAAAAAACTTTAACCTTGACCACTACTTTTGAACCATAACAGGTACGGCTACCATATTTCACATGTGTATTCCTTGTGACATGACCTTTCTGTCAGTACCAACATTTTTGACCTTGCGACCTTGACCTTTGACCTAGATGTAGTTTTTGGCCTGTCTGCAAGAAAAAAACTTTAACCTTGACCACTACTTTTGAACCATAACAGGTACGGCTACCATATTTCACATGTGTATTCCTTGTGACATTACCTTTCTGTCAGTACCAAAATGTTTGACCTTGCGACCTTGACCTTTGACCTAGATGTTGCCATTCTCGAAAAAAACTTTAACCTTGGCCATTACTTTTGAACCATAACAGGTACGGCTACCATATTTCACATGTGTATTCCTTGTGACATGACCTTTCTGTCAGTACCAACATTTTTGACCTTGCGACCTTGACCACCTTTGACCTAGATGTTGCCATTCTCGAAAAAAACTTTAACCTTGGCCATTACTTTTGAACCATAACAGGTACGGCTACCATATTTCACATGTGTATTCCTTGTGACATGACCTTTCTGTCAGTACCAACATTTTTGACCTTGCGACCTTGACCTTTGACCTAGATGTTGCCATTCTCGAAAAAAACTTTAACCTTGGCCATTACTTTTGAACCATAACAGATACGGCTACCATATTTCACATGTGTATTCCTTGTGACATGACCTTTCTGTCAGTACCAACATTTTTGACCTTGCGACCTTGACCTTCGACCTAGATGTTGCCATTCTCAATTTTTTTTTTAACCTTCCCCACTACTTTTGAACCATAACAGGTAAGGCTACCATATTTCACATGTGTATAACTTGTGACATGACCTTTCTGTCAGTACCAACATTTTTCACCTTGCGACCTTGACCTTTGACCTAGATGTTGCCATTCTCGAAAAAAACTTTAACCTTGACCACTACTTTTGAACCATAACAGGTACGGCTACCATATTTCACATGTGTATTCCTTGTGACATGACCTTTCTGTCAGTACCAACATGTTTGACCTTGCGACCTTGACCTTTGACCTAGATGTTGCCATTCTCGAAAAAAACTTTAACCTTGGCCATTACTTTTGAACCATAACAGGTACGGCTACCATATTTCACATGTGTATTCCTTGTGACATGACCTTTCTGTCAGTTACCAACATTTTTGACCTTGCGACCTTGAACACCTTTGACCTAGATGTTGCCATTCTCGAAAAAACTTTAACCTTGGCCATTACTTTTGAACCATAACAGGTACGGCTACCATATTCAATGTGTATTCCTTGTGACATGACCTTTCTGTCAGTACCAACATTTTTGACCTTGCGACCTTGACCTTTTGACCTAGATGTTGCCATTCTCGAAAAAAACTTTAACCTTGGCCATTACTTTTGAACCATAACAGATACGGCTACCATATTTCACATGTGTATTCCTTGTGACATGACCTTTCTGTCAGTACCAACATTTTTGACCTTGCGACCTTGACCTTCCGACCTAGATGTTGTCCATTCTCAATTTTTTTTTTAACCTTCCCCTACTACCTCCTTTTGACCACCATAACAGTAAGGCTACCCATATTCACATGTGTATAACTTGTGACATGACCTTTCTGTCAGTACCAACATTTTTCACCTTGCGACCTTGGACCTTTGACCTAGATGTTGCCATTCTCGAAAAAAACTTTAACCTTGACCACTACTTTTGAACCATAACAGGTACGGCTACCATATTTCACATGTGTATTCCTTGTGACATGACCTTTCTGTCAGTACCAACATTTTTGACCTGGCGACCTTGACATTTGACCTAGATGTTGCCATTGGGCGGCATCAGTGTTATCAGTGTTTCACAAACACATCTTGTTAACTTTAATATGGAGTTATTGCCCTTGATTGACTTTTAAATGTATGTATCTATTCAGTTGCTTTTACATATAGAGTATTATAATTTAAAAGTACGTAAGTGCAATATAATGAAATAGTGCTTTATGTGAATAAGAGGCATATAGTCGAGCGTGCTGTCCTCCGACAGCTCTTGTTATAAACACGTTTTTACATTTTTTATACACACGTTTTAAAAACCTGCATCTAAACACTGGTATATACTATAGTCTGTTAACATATTGTTAAATTGGGTCAATCTACCAAAAATGTTGTTTTCATCTTTTTCTGCACTCTAGAGGACACATTTTGTTAAGTGATGTAATGCTTTAACTTTGAATGCATGCTTACAAATCATAGAATGCAGAATGTCCTTTTACACTAATACACTGTTTCATATACAGTGTCTACTCCTTGCAGTTTTCATTCTCATTCTTGATAATAAAAAAATGCCTGATATTATTCATTTTTAGCTCCGCTGGCTGAAAGCCAGTCGAGCTTATGTCATGGCGTATGTCCATTGTGCGTGTGTGCGTTAACTTTTTCCATTAAACAACTTCTTCTCCCTTACCAATTGGCCAATTTGGTTGAAACTTCATAGGAAGCATCCTCTCAATGTCCTCTTAAATTCCTTTTTTTTTTTATCTATCCATATTCTGGTTTCCATGGCAACTAAAAGAAAATAAAAGTGTAAACTTAAAAAATCTTCTTCTCCGAAACTGTCAAGTCGATTTTCAAATTATTTTGTAGAAATGTTCCTTGGGTTACCCTTTATTAGATTCCTTCAAGAAATGTTGATCGGTTGAAAAACATGGCCGCCTGGGGGCGCGGCTTTTTTGCCTTATATAGCTATAGTGAAAACTTAAAAAGTCTTCTTCTCCGAAAGTGTTAAGCAGATTTTCAAATAATTTTATAGAAATGTTCATTGGGTGACCCTCTATCAGATTCCTTCAAGCCATGTTGATTGGTAAAAAAACATGGCCGCCAGAGGGCAGGGCTATTTTGCCTTATATGGCTAAAGAGAAAACTTAAAAATCTTCTCCTCCGAAAGTGTCAGGCCGATTTTCAAATAATTTTTTAGAAATGTTCCTTGGGTGAACCTTTATTAGATTCCTTCAAGCCATGTTGATTGGTTGAAAAATATGGCCGCCAGGGGGCGGGGCTATTTTGCCTTGTATAGCTATAGTGAAAACTTAAAAAATCTTCTTCTCCGAAAGAGTTCAGCCGATTTTCAAATAATTTTGTAGAGATGTTTATTGGGTGACCCTCTATCAGATTCCTTCAAGCCATGTTGATTGGTCACATGGCCGCCAGAGGGCGGGGCTATTTTGCCTTATATGACCATAGTGAAAACTTAAAAACTACGAAAGTGTTGAGCAGGTTTCAAATAATTTTATAAAAATGTTCCTTGGGTGACCCTCTATCAGATTCATTCAAGCCATGTTGATTGGTAAAAAAACATGGCCGCCAGAGGGCGGGGCTATTTTGCCTTATACGGCTAAAGACAAAACTTAAGAAAATTCTCCTCCGAAAGTGTCTGGCTGATATTCAAATAATTTTGTAGAAATGTTCCTAGGCTGACACTCTATCAGATTCCTTTAAGCCATGTTGATTGGTTGAAAAATGTGGCCGCCAGGGGGTGGGGCTATTTTGCCTTATATGGCTATAGTGAAAACTTAAAATATCCTCTCGACGAAAGTGTCAGGCCTTTTTCAAATAATTTTGCAGAAATATTTCTTGGGTGACACTCTACATGATTCCTTTAAGCCATGGTGGTGGTAAAAAACATGGCCACCAGGGGGTAGGGCTGTTTGGAGATTTTATTTTTGCCTTATGGCCGTGGAGCGATACGGCCTCTTGGGCCTCTTGTCTACTATACCATCACTCTGGTGAACGATTTTTAGTGTTCATCTTGGCTCACTTTTTGTGTCACCTGCGTAGCATGGTAGGCACTTAGGGATTACTTTTTTTTTTGTCCGGCGTCTGTCTGTCTGTTTTTCTGTCCGTCGTCTGTCTGTCTGTCTGTCTGTTTGTCACACTTTTTCATCATGTTTTCAAATAACTTTTTCTTCTCATAGGATTACATTGAAACTTCTGACAAATGTTTATATCAATGTGGTGTGATGGGTTCACAAAAGGGGGAGTTATTGCCACTTTTCTGTCAAAAATTAAAATTTTCTGACAAGGCCCCGGCAGGTGATACGTGCTTCCGGGGAGCACTCCATTCTAGTTTCATTAAACTTAACATATTTTTCATTTTCAGGCAGCGGTATTCATTGCTACCCTTGCATTTGCATTCTATGCCTATTTCTACTACGATCATCTCCATTTCCATGTGACACATGCATATGCACATCTTGGATATGCATCTGCTCAGCATCAAGTAGGACAACGATATCTCCATGGTAAAAAAGAAACTAATTTCTTATTATGCCCCACCTTTGAAGAAGAGGCGGTATATTGCATTTGCACATGCCGGTTGTTCAGTCTGTCGGTCAGTAGACCAAAGCTTGTCTGATTGATAACTGGATAATGCTTGAACCTACTGTATTCACACTTGGCCGGGAGGTTAGGCATTATCAGAAGATTACCCCTATTGGTTTTGAAGTCATCTTGTCAACGGTTAAGGTCACATTGCCTTTAACCCTTTCCCTCATGTAGACGCTTTCTGACGCCTCTGCAGCAGACGGCTTTTCGAAAACATAGTGACAAAAGAAGAGAAGGGGGGGGGGGGGGGGGGGGGGGGGGGGGGGGGGGGGGGCTGATGTTTGATCATTGACTAACCCTTTAAATTCCCTTTTGCCATGATGATATGCCATTTTAGATTGACGTTAACCTTATACCACATACAGAGGCTTTCTGACGCCTCTGCAGCAGACTACTTTTGAAAACATTATGGCAAAAGGAGAAATTGCTGTGAACAAATCTCCAGCAGACGACTTCTAACATTTAGGCAAAAATATATAGACTGCAAAAGTAAAAATTGCTCTTCAAGAATAATTTCTCTTTTTGCCACAATGTTTTCAAAGCTTGTCTGATTGATAACTGGATAATGCTTGAACCTACTGTATTCACACTTGGCCGGGAGGTTAGGCATTATCAGAAGATTACCCCTATTGGTTTTGAAGTCATCTTGTCAACGGTTAAGGTCACATTGCCTTTAACCCTTTCCCTCATGTAGACGCTTTCTGACGCCTCTGCAGCAGACGGCTTTTCGAAAACATAGTGACAAAAGAAGAAATTGCACAAAATGTGCAATTTCTCCTTTTGACACAATGTTTTTCCACTTTTAGTCATAGTAACGTTATCCATTCAATTATAGAGATTTTCTATGTTTTGACAAAATACGTTCAAAGTCGTCTGCTGCAGAATTGTCGTATGAGGCAAAGTGTTAAACAAAAAAGTTTGTCTGTCTGATCAGAAATAACTTATGAGCTCCAATGCATGTTTTATTCAATATTCCACATGTTTCTGACTATGTGACACTCAAGGGGGGGGGGCTGATGTTTGATCATTGACTAACCCTTTAAATTCCCTTTTGCCATGATGATATGCCATTTTAGATTGACGTTAACCTTATACCACATACAGAGGCTTTCTGACGCCTCTGCAGCAGACTACTTTTGAAAACATTATGGCAAAAGGAGAAATTGCTGTGAACAAATCTCCAGCAGACGACTTCTAACATTTAGGCAAAAATTATAGACTGCAAAAGTAAAAATTGCTCTTCAAGAATAATTTCTCTTTTTGCCACAATGTTTTCAAAATTTGTCTGCTGCAGAGGGGCATCAAACAACATCTATATGTGGGAAAGGGTTAATCAGAGCCGAAACAATTGAAATTTTTAAATCAAATAAAGAATGCATCATATCAGATAGCATACTCACATATCATTATTACTTGTGATGTTTTCAAAACAAGAAAATTGTATGCAAGCCTCAACAGTGAAGAGAGAAGATGTTAAGGAACTGTTAAGATGCAGTCAGATCTGATTCTTCATTGGTCAAACAGGTGTGGGAGGTTGGGGGTTTGACCCCCAGCATGGTAGTATTGGCAATCAGGATTGATTGTGGGGTTAGTATTACAACTGACTCACTGGTGTCAGGATAAGTGAACCAGTATTGCTTACACAGGAAATGCCATGATATAACTGAAAAATTATTGAAAGTGACCTAAAACAAACAGACATTGGTTAAAAATGAACTTTGAAGTCTTCAACTGAATTAATTAATTATGCATTCAATTAAAGAGGATTCTATGACTTTGCCAAGACGTTATTTAAAGTTATCTGCTGCAGATTTGTTAAATGTACACAAAATTGATTTATCTGCTAAACCTGCATTACTTCATTAGATGAGAAGAGAGCTTGTTACATACACCTCAGTGATCACATTTACTGACTGGACTACAGTTTTAGTTTTTGTTACAGTAAACAACTTATTTCTTAACTCCAAATGTAGGCAGACATTGTAGGCTCCGCTGAGAACTTGCATATGCACATGTAATTTGCTTAACCCTTTCCCTCATACGACAATTCTGCAGCAGACGACTTTGAACATATTTTGTCAAAAAATAGAAAATCTCCATAATTGAATGGATAACTTATGACAAAAAGTGGAAAACATTGTGGCAAAAGGAGAAATTGCACGTTTTGTGCAATTTCTTCTTTTGTCACTATGTTTTCAAAAAGCCGTCTGCTGCAAAGGCGTCAGAAAGCATCTATATGAGGGAAAGGGTTAACAGTGTTTTCAATATTTACAAAGGCAACAACTCGCTCTTCCCCCTAATGCAGCTCATATAATATATTATATTTCGATCAGAGTTCTACATAAGGTCCATATTTCATGCTGTAATTTTTTAAATTTACCTCTAAAGCCTATGTTGTGTTTACTCAAAATAATCATCTCAGTGAGACAATTCTTTTGAGTACCCACAACATAGGTTATAATGGCTGCTCAGAGAGATGTCATGGAAGAAAGAACTCCTGATTAGTCCTCTCTTTTGATGTACATATAGAGATCTATAGGAAGCAAGTTTTGATTATCACATTTCATTGTCAAGTGTTCTATGCTATATTTTGAAGGTAAAGGAGTAGAACAGCACCAGGGAAAAGCTATGGAATGGTTTAGGTATGTATTTCTTTATTTGAACCACATCAGGCCATTTGCGGTCTAACTGTTTCTCATTTATAGAATGACATAAATAATGGTGGATATGCATAATACACATGGGGTTACACTTCTATCTTTTTTTTAGAATTTACACCAGTCTGTGGCCACACTGCATAATCAAGCGGACATTGAAGGCTCTGGCGAGACTGCACATTTACACAGGCTTGCCCGAGGCTTTACATTTTGCTTGTGCAATAAGACCCAAAATGGCCTCAATTCATTATTTATAGGTTTCCTAGGTCTGACAATCCTGAATAAGTAGAGTACTAGATTAGCCCATAATCTGTTATAGTGGTCACATCACACAAAAACTGACCTTCTTGTGCAGTTTGATGGTAGTTGTTGGTTAATCTCAATACCTCTGAAGGTTGGCTTTCAATCTCAAGTGTATATACTATATTTTAATGATTTTTTTTCAAAAGCTTAGTCTTTTTCCGCACAAAGACACTTTCTGATGCCTCTGCAGCATACAGATTTTGAAAACATTGTGACAAAAGGAGAATTTGTTCATTATTTTACCTTCATTAACAGAGATTTTTCATACTTTGGCCAAGATATTGATTCTATTCTATTTGTTCTATGTTGGAAAGGGTTAAATACCATCTTCTTCGAGGGGTTGTGAGTGCAAACCTCAGTTCGGCAAACATTCTTTCCGACGTTTGACAAGAGTCACTGTGATTATCGTCATTTGTCTTCCACCAATGAGCTAACAGTCTTTGTGGAAAAGCAGCCAGTTGCTTGGAAAGACTGTTGTGTGGAGCACTGGTGTGAGAAAGCCAGGAAACACATTGGTAGGTGAATTGGCCACCGTGATATGATTGAAAAATTGTTGAAAATGGCGTAAACCCCAATCATTTAATCAATCAACCAAAGGCAACTTACGTCATTTGTATCAGGGTCTAGAAAAGAGTATGTAAAAGTTTAAACCTTTTTAGCTCACCTGAGCTTTGCTCAAGGCGAGTTATTGTGATCGCCTTTTGTCCGGCATGCGTCAACATCTTCTCCTCAGTAACGAGTTGGTCAATTGAGATGAAACTTCACAGAAAGCATCCTCTCAATAACCTTACCAGAATTCCTTCAAATTTTTGGGATCCATGCAGAATTCTGGTTTCCATGGCAACGAAATGAAAAAATCCAAAATTCTTCTTCTCCCAAACTGGTTGGTAGATTTTCAAATAATTTTGTAGAAATGTTCCTTGGATGACCCTCTATCAGATTCCTTCAAGCCATGTTGATTAGTCAAAAAACATGGCCGCCAGGGGGGCGGGGCTATTTTGCCTGATATGGCTAAAGTGAAAACTTAAAAAATCTTCTCCTCCGAAAGTGTCAGGCTGATTTTCAAATAATAAATGTTCCTTAAGTGACCCACTATCAGATTGTCTCTTCAAACCATGTTGATTGGTCGAAAAACATGGCCGCCAGTGGGCAGGGCTATTTTGCCTAATATGGCTATAGTGAAAACTTTAAAAATCTTCTCCTCCAAAAGTGTCAGGCAGATTTTCAAATAATTTTGTAGAAATGCTCCTTGGATGACCCTCTATAAGATAGATTCCTTCAGGCCATGTTGATTGGTGAAAAAACATGGCCACCAGGGGGCGGGACTACTTTGCCTTAAATTGCTATAGTGAAAACTTAAAAACTCTTCTCTTCTGAAAGTGTCTGGCCGCTTTTCAAATAATTTTTTAGAAATGTTCCTAGGGTGACCCTCTATCAGATTCCTTCAACCCAAGCTGATTGGTCGGAAACTATGGCCGCCAGGGGCCGGGGCTTATATGGCTAAAGTGAAAATAAAATAAAATCAGGTGAGCTATCCAGGGCCATCATGGCCCTCTTGTTAGATCACCTGAGCTGAAGGCTCAAAGTGATCTTATTTTCATTATTGTTCAAAGATTTAAATTCAATGTAGCATCAGAAAGGGGGAAAATGTCAACTATGAACTCAGCAGGGCTCTAGATAAGGGGAGTTTTGTCCGTTCTAAAATCCTTATTTTATTCTCGAACGTTTGTTGTGGGTAGTCAAAAGAATCGTCTCATTGAGATGATTCTTTTGATTACCAACATCATAGGGTTTGGTTGGATGATACAAGATATATTGTGGGTAAAAGAGCTGTATAATCCTCCTTATCTGGACCTCTGGGACTTAATGTCCAGGAAGCCTGTACTCTATATCTCTCTCTTCTATAAGGCAAAGGGTAAAGTATCTGCAGATGAAGCTGTAGTTTTCTTTTCCACAAAGTTTCCAAAGTCAATTACTAAACAGGGGAGAAAATCCTTCATTTATACACAATTTACTTTTCAGGAAAGCTGCTGATCAAGGACATGCCCATGCTTCCTATAATCTGGCTATTGGACATTTGAAAGGAATGAAAACAGATGTTAAAGCAGGGTGAGTACAGAGGGTTAGATAATTGGGAGTAAACATATTTTTACAGCAATATCTCTTATTACTTAACCCTAGGCCTTTCCCTCATATAGACGCTTTCTGGCGCCTCTGCAGCAGACGGCTTTTTGAAAACATAGTGAAAAAAGAAGAAATTGCACAAAACGTGCAATTTCTCCTTTGTCCACAATGTTTTCCACTTTTTGTCATAGGTTATCCAATTAATTATGGAGATTTTCTATTTTTTGACAAAATACGTTCAAAGTCATCTGCTGCAGATGATGTTAAAAACATCTTGTCAAAACTATATAATGCCTTTATAAATGAAAGTTTAATTATTGAAGAGATTTGAAATACAATGTGGCAAAAGGAGAAATTGCTCATTATCAGCAATTTCTGCTTTCATCACAATATCATCAAAATGTGTCTGCAAGTGGGAAAGGGTTAAAAATAAAAATGCATTTTTTTTTTTACTTTATTTGGAAAGTCATGTATTTCAAATCATCATGCATAAAGACTCACACTCATATTGGTTTATTTCTTTTTGTCTAAATTGTCTCTAAGTCCTTTTCTTTACTATGAATGGGTTTTTTGTTTTGATAAATCTAAATTTAGCCAAATTGTAAGGGTATTGCATAGAGCTTTGTGAAACACCAAAAATGAAATAATCATGTTGTCCTCAACATTTTAAACATAAAATAACCTCAAATCTGTATCATGAATTCATGTAGGACTTGGAGAAATAAAAGAAAACATTGCAGGCAAAAAGATAAATTGCTCCTTCTTTTCCAAGTGATTTGCTACACTGATGTTTGAAAAGTATTTCGTATTAGTCTCCGTGAAAAACTTGACCATTTTCAGCCTCTTAAACTTCTACCATTTACATATTCATCTTAACTTATTCCCTTATACAGACACATTTTGAAGCCTTTGCAGCAGACCAATAAGCAATTTCTCATTTTGTCACATTGTTTATACTCGAGATCTTTTCAATTACATGTATTATGTTTTCATTTACCAAGATTTTTTAACTTTTTGCCAAAATGTTTTCAGCTTCATATTTGTTGTATGTGGGAAAAATTGTTTAAACATATTATTTGCTCTTTTTCAGGGAAGCCCATACTTTGATTCATGATGCTGCATCGAAAGGGGTTAAACAGGCCCATAAAGTGTTGAACAATGTTTGTACCAGAGGAGGCTGTTAAACATGTAGAAGATGTGCAGGTCTCTTGATGTTCCCATATTAAAGACAATTTCTATGCAATATGCCTGTCACTTGATACCCAGAAACATTTGTATTGATAGCTTTACCCAGGGTGTATATTGAAATGAAACCAAATACATCACTAACACATAATAGGAACTTTGTGAAGTACACAACAATTGCAAGAAAAACACAACAAAACAACAGTTAGAACATCTTGAATTAATACCCAAAAAATTTCAATAAAATGTGATTCCTTAACAATGTGCAATTCGTTACAGTACTTAACCCTTTTGCAATACAATATATTTTTAAAAATACTTAATTAGAAATGAGTAATGTATCAGAAACAGTGTGTCAATAAAATAAGGGGAAAAAATAAAATAAATGTACATGTATCAATCAAAGTGTTGTGATTTCAAAAGCCAGGTTGGCCATTCATTATTTCAGGGCCAGGACACACATCGAGGGCTTGGCGTGAAACGGTTGTAACTTAAAACCTATTTTGAAAACCCTGGTTTAGGGCCAATTTTGACCCCTTTGTAAACAATGCAAATTTAGGTGCCATTGCTCAGAACGAGCAATGGCACCCACCTAAATTTACATTGTTTACCAAGAAAAATGATTTAACACTTATAAAGACTTCATGGCGAGGTGATTAACCTTGGTAAAAAAATACAAATTTTAGTTACAACCGTTTCACGCCAAGCCCTCGACATGTTAGTTGAACTAACTGCCATGATATTACTGAATTACGGTTAAAAACTACATTAAACTCCGGTCAGTTGAATAAATAACAGTTTTTTGCCACACAATCAGAACTGGCAACTTTGTAATATAACAAAAAGATTTTAAAAAAAAACAACAGCAACGAAAAACCATTAATACATTATAAAGCACTATGAGTAGAATAGAATATGAAGCTTTTGTATTGAAAATAATGAAACATTTTGTAATCGAAATTTTAGAAAAATAATAGAATAAGATAAGCAGGAGATCTCTGATTTGGGGTTATATAAAGAGCCAAATTTGTCGGGGAAATGAAACTGGCCATCTAAGTTCTTTGACCGCTCTTCACAAGTGAGAGCTAATACAAGTTTGACTGTACACAGTTTACATTTTACAGCGCTTTCCACATTATACAATTAACAGGCAATGCAACATACAGTACAATGAAAACCATTTTAGTAAAAACAATTGCAATAAAAATATATTTTTTAATGATTTTTTTTAACTATTGTACGTTTAGAGACTCCCTTAAAATGAATACCTTTGGATGAAATATGTTGAAAAAGAAGATATTGATCATGTTTAATAATGTTTCGGTCTTTAAACGATTCTGCTGTTTGGTCTGATATTACGTTCATTTCTACAGCTGTGTTGATTAAAGACTAAAGCAGTGAACCTAGTTTTAAGTCAAAGATTCTTATAATCACTTACGATATTAATCTGAAATTTTGCTTTACTAGATTGATTTAATTTTTAATATAAAGTTTAGGCAAAATAAAGCAGAATAATTTGTGATATCTAGTTTCATGTAAACTCTTTATTCGCTCACCTAAGCACGAAGAGCGAGGTGAGCTTTTGTGATCACTCACCGTCGTTTTCTGTTAACAATTTCCTTCAAATTATTCCGATCCTTTGAAAAACATGGCTGTCAGGGCATGGGGCTTATTTTCCTTATATGTATATATAGTGAAAACTTCAAAAATCTTCTTGGTTTTACATCTTCTTGTCTGAAACTGAAAGGCCTAGAGCTCAGATATTTTGTGTGTAGCAAAATCTAGTAGTCCTCTACATAGGTTGTTCAAATTATGCCCCTCGGGGCAATATTGGCCCTGCCCTGGGGGTCACCTGTTTTTCAATGAGATATATAGGGAAAACTTTGTACATATTCTTGTCTGAAACTGAAAGGTCTATAGCTTAGATATTTGGTGTGTAGCAAATTCTAGCAGTCCTCTACGAAGGTTTTCAAATTATGCCCCTTGGGTCAAAATTGGGCCCCCCTGGGGTCAATTGTTTTACAGAGAGATATATAAGGAAAATCTTTGAAAATATTCTTGCCTGAAACTGAAAGGCCTAGAGCTTCGATATTTAATGTGTAGCATTGTCTGCTGGTCCTCTACAAAGATTGTTCAAATTATGCACCTGGGATCATACTTGGCCTCGCCCCGTTGGTCACCTGTTTTACATAGAAATATATCGGGAAACACTTTGAAAATCTTCTTGTCTGAAACCAAAAGGTCTAGAGCTAAGATATTTGGTGTCTAGCATTTTCTGCTGATCCTCTAAAAAGATTGTTCAAATTATACCCATGGTTTCAAAATAGGCCCTACTGCAGAATCACCTGTATTACATAGAGATATATAGTAAAAAAAACTTTGAAATTCTTCTTGTCTGAAACCAAAAGGCTTAGATATTTGGTGTGAAGGATTATCTAGTTGTCCTCTACTAAGATAATTCAAATTATGCCTCGGGGTCAAAACTGGCCCCACCTTAGGGGTCACCTGTTTTAAAAAGAGATATATAGAGAAAAACTGTCTGAAAAGAAAAGGCCTAAAGCTTAGATATATGGTGAGTAAAATAGTCTAGTGGTCTTCTACCAAGATTGTTCAAATTATACTCCTGGGGTTTAAGTTGGCCCCGCCCTGGGGGTCACCTGTTTTACATAGAGATATATAGGGAATATTCTTGTTAAATACTAACTGTTACATAAACAATTTTCGGGTGAGCTTCTTAGTCATATTAACTTGGCAAAAGACAGGCAACATAGGGTGTGAGTTTTTCGATCTGTGGTTCTCTTGGGTCTCTTGTATTGGCTTACCTGACTGCAAAATGAGTTATTGTGGTTAGCATGACAAATCACATTTCATGACTCAGGTGACCGATTCAGGGCCATCATGGCCCTCTTGTTATTATTGCATCCTGTCTCACATACATCAAATGTGCAGCAAACATCTAAGTTAAACTGCCTAAAATCTCTATAAAAAAATGTATAACTATTGAATAGAGTTGAAAACATTGTGAAAAAAGTAGAATTGCCACAAAGTCGTCTACTGAAGAAGCATCAAAATGTTTAAAAAATGAAGTTATATTATAAATCTTTGCAACTAACATTTTATCCAATTATTTAACTAATGTAGAAACTGTGTAGTTTGACTGAACTAGGTAGCCTTTAGTCTTATACTGTACTGTCTTTTAATGTCACTTAGTTTAATTGCAAAAGGTCGTCTAACCCATTATAAGCTGAGGAAGTATGACCTCAGTTGGCATATAGAAGCTTTGTGTATCTAGCCAGTACTCTGTTAGTAAAGAATAAGCTGAGGCAGTATGACATCAGTTTACATTAAATAGCTTTTTGTGTCTAACCAGTACTCCGTTATCAAAAATAAACTGATTCACTATGACACCAGATGACATTTTGAAACTTTGTATGTCTAGCCAGTACTCTGTTAGCAAAGAATAAGATGAGACAGTATGACATTAATTGACATTAAATATCTTTGTGTGTCTAACCAGTACTCTGCTAGCAAAGAATAAGCTAAGGCAGTATGACATCAGTTGACATTTTTAAGCTTTATTTGTCTAGCCAGTAGTCTGTTAGCAAAGATAAGCTGATGCAGTATGACATCAGTTGACATTGTTAAGCTTTGTGTGTCTAACCAGTACTCTGTTAGCAAAAATAAGCTGAGGCATTATGATATCAGTGGACATTTTGAAACTTTATTTGTCTAGCCAGTAGTCTGTTAGTAAAGATAAGCTGAGGCAGTATAACCTTAGTTGACATTTTGAAGCTTTGTGTGTCTAACCAGTACTCTGTTAGCATAAATAAGATGAGACAGTATGACATTAATTGACATTAAATAGCTTTGTGTGTCTAACCAGTACTCTGCTAGCAAAGAATAAGCTAAGGCAGTATGACATCAGTTGACATTTTTAAGCTTTATTTGTCTAGCCAGTAGTCTGTTAGCAAAGATAAGCTGATGCAGTTTGACATCAATTGACATTTTGAATCTTTGTGTTTTCACAGAAAACCTTAATACATTTTGATTATATCACCAGAGCCGAAGGCTAAAGGTGATCTATTGGGGATACTCTGTCCATTGTCCATTGTTTACTTTAAGTTTCAAACATCATCTCCTCCTAAACTATTGGTTTAATATTCACCAAACTTAACAAGCATGCACTTTTGGGTGGTTTAGATTTAAATATGATGTAGCATTTTGGTTGCTGTAGAATCAGAAGGGGGGGAATGACAAAACTGTTTAAGCCTATCCTATCGTTCTGCTCATCTGATTTCGAGATAATGTGGCAGCAATGTGTCTTTGGTGATCCTCTACAAAAAGTGTTCAAGCCATATTGTTTGCTGATATTGATTGGTGCCTTCATCTTGAACATGCATAATAGGATTTCCAAGCAACTTGGCACAAACGTTTACAATGATGAGGCGTTTTGTCGCACATAAGACCCAAGCATGTACCTCAAATGTCAAGGTCTCTTTAGAGTTCAAAGGTCAAATTAGTCCTATTTGATAGGAATGTACCTTGTCCGGCCCTCATCTCAACCATGCATCATAGGGTTCGCAAGTAACTGGGCACACATGTCCACCATGCTGAGGTGAAGTGTCGCGCACAAGACCCAGGCCTGTACCTCAAAGGCCAAGTTCACACTAAGGGGTCATAATGAGAAACCATGCATCATATGATTCCCAAGTTACTGGGCACCATGATGATGTGACATGTAGCTCACAAGACCAACAGGCCTGTACCTCAAAGGTCAAGGTAACACTTAGAGGTTTAAGGTCGAAAGGAGAAATGTGTGATAGCGCTGTACCTTGTCCGGCCCACATCTCAACCATGCATCATAGGATTCCCAAGTAGCTGAGCACACATGTACACTATAATAAGCTTGTCAAATGGGGACCTAGGTCTGCACATAGAAGGAACATTTTGACAGCTGATTTTTTGACTTCGAGACAACAAAGGCATTCGTCACTTTTATTATCCCCCGCGTTTTCTTCCGCTTTTTTGAAGAAAAAAGGGGGGTTATTAATTTCGGTTTGTCCGTCTGTCACACTTCGTTTCCGTACAATAACTGCCACAAATGTGAACCGTTTTTTTTGTTCAAACTTGGTAACAAGGTTAAATGCCTTAAGGGCTAGGCCAAGTTCGATCGTCACTTTCGGCGGACTTTATTCGGTGGAGTTATGGCCCCTTAATTAACAAATAATGTCCTTTGTTGCTGTTTCCGTGCAATAACTGCCACAAATGTGAACCTTTTTTTTTTCAAACTTGGTAACAACGTTAAATGCCTTAAGGGCTAGGCCAAGTTCGATCGTCACTTTCGGCGGACTTTATTCGGTGGAGTTAATTGCTTTTTCCGTGTAATAACTGCCATAAATGGGAAACGTTCGATCGTCACTTTCGGCGGACTTTATTCCTACAATATTTCCTGCAAGCGGGGGATATAAATTTCATGAATTTGCTTAATTGTTTTTACTTAGTTTTTGACAAATTTACGGAAATACAAACATTTAGGTGTTTGATCTGTCACAATTCTTCAAAATGAAGGAGAGGATTTGAATTTTTTTTTGCGACCGAAATAACATTTGCAATACATGTTTCAGTGTGTTAAATTATTCCTATGTTAAATATGCCTTAACCTCTCATACACAACACATACTAAAAATGATCATGTATGTTAAACTTCAGAATAATATGGTATCACAATACTAAAAACAAAATTAAGGGTTGTGGTACTTTTGACATTTTACAACCACTTCGGTTTCGCAGAAGGCCCTTAATTAACTGCTACCAGGTCGACTCGTTCTCGGTCTGTGTTACAATTGCATGGAAGAGCACAAAACCTTTCGAGCGGGCTCGACATATCTTGCCTGTGGACATCTAGTTTGGATTTTTTTTAGACATCACTAGTGTTGGACGTTTGTTTAACTCTTTGGCTGCTTGATCCGATTTTGTGGAGCTTGTATAATCAATATAGAGCCATGCAAGCCGGCGCATCCATGCCGTCGGATCAGGCTTTATACTTTTGACTTGTAAATTCAACAGTTTGATCTTGATATTCATAGTATTGACTATGGTCTCTTCCAAATGCAAAGCAAGATACTTTTATTTTGAAAATATTGTTAAAACAGACTGTAATTACACACCACAAAGATTAATTGCGATGAAGTTTTGAATGCGCCACTGTCTACTTTTGACAACTAACATATTTTGGTTGTAGAACTTTTTAAACAACATACGACATGGTTACGTTTAACAAGCTATGGACTTTATTAAATTATCTCTCAGTAGTAAACATCGTTATCAAAGTAGCCATAGACATAGGATCCTCCATAATCACAATACTCATCAGAATCATCGTTATATAGAAAAGAGTCATCGTCGTCTTCATCACCATTATAATAATTTCCTCTTTTACTGTTTTCAGTTGCTCTCAGCTGGTCACAATGTGGACAATTAATTGCGCAAGAAAGTCTTTCTTTCGACACTTTCATCTGAAAAATGGTGCCCAGATATTCAGGCATCCCATATCGTGATTCATATACTGGCATAACTTCCCATATCTCCTCTGGGATATCTCCCTGATCTTGAACTGCGACCATCAACCTTTCGTGCGTCGTGGTTACAAATACTGGTTGTTCTAATCGCTCGTAGCTTTTCTTTAGGTAATGATACCATCTGTTCTCACACAAATAATAAGTTTCAAGATGATGATCTTTGGGTTTCTCTGGACACCATTTGTACTGGTTTATCAAGTAAGTGTTCAATAAACTTGGCACCGATTGTTTGGCAATTGATACAAAACGTTCATTATCATAAATGACAAAACCATCTCCGGCTTCAGCAATTTTGTCACTGCTTTCAACGCAAATCGCTTTTGCATTTAAATCTATAGTCTCGAGAGAACTATCTTTTCTGTTGTATAAATGTAACAGATGTTTGTCGCATTGTAGCATAGCTATGGTTGTGATATTTGCGCAGACATGCGTTACAACACCTTTCAATGACAGGATAGGAACAGTATTTGTTACATCATTTTCTATTTTTCCAACGTTCAATTGTGACACTGAAAACCCTCTCTTTTCAAAACGGGAGTTGGTCACATTGCTAGCAAGCAATCTTTCAAACGGATGGCTTGCAAACATATGCATGTGTAGACGCTCAGCTGGAAGAGTAGGTTGTTCCTCTGGATCATTTTCATCTCTATGGTATTCAACTTCTTGGTTAGATATTAGAAATAGTTCATCATCTTGCACGTATTCCATTTCCCCATTGGAAAAAAGCTGTTCTGTGTCATGATTGTGTACATATTTAACATCAGACTGTTTAACAGAGTTGTTTTCAAAATTGATAATGTAAATACATGCTTTAGTGTACGCTGCTTCGTAAATGTATGCTTCGGAGTCATCTTTTCCACGAACAAATCCAATATTACTTATCTTACTATTGTCAAACCCACCAGGCCGATTTTCTTCACTTTCGATGTTCAAAGAGCACCACCTGTGTCTGTTCATATCGTAACAAGGCAGTTGATTATCGAAGTATTTGTCCGGAAATAGTAGAATGTCACAAAAACTCAGTGATTCAAGTGACTCCAACTGTGCAATGAAACTTGAAGACGCATCTAGTTCATGGACCATACGCTCGTGCATGACAACCTCTGTTATAAACTTTTTGTCCATGTCAGCGAAATCTATATGTTCTAAAAATGTTTCAAAGACCGATTTCCTGTTTTGTCTGTTTTTTGTCCAACGAACGAGAAAAGAGAACTTGTCACTTGCCTTTACATACGACAAATTAGCGTCCTCTAAGATATATTCGACTGATTCTACAGTCAGGTCCATCATTTCGTCCATCTTCATCAGTTCAGGTAGGCGACCTTTTATGTAATCCTCGTAAGACGACAGGGAGAACTCGTAGAGACTTGCTAGTTTTATCATGTCTAGGCAGCTTTCGTCAGTGATCTTTGCGCTTTTTATCCACAAAACACATTTAGCCTGTAATATTCAAATTAAAGCCAACTGGTTAGCAAGTCATAAACTCCACTATTTACCGTATAGTGCCTGTTTGATTGAACATTTATTTCTGGTAAAATGCATTAATTAAAAATAAAACAGCATTGTGCCATGAGTAAAGTTGATGCAAGCATCCAAATATTACAAAACTTACGAGCTTGTTAATCCCTAAAAATATTTAAAGTACACCAACTATTTGGTTGGAGTTTATAAAAAACAACAACCTCGTGGCATTTGCAACCAATGTACATCCATGTTACCTTGTGCAGCCGCACTGATTGATTTGGCTATGCACTTTTGATCCATTATAACAGAGGGTTTCAAGAAACTTCGGGACACATATTTGGGGAGGGTCTAAAATGCGGACGCGATCTGCGGACAAATGCAATATAGAGTAAACTGCGGACAAATGCAATATAGAGTAAACTGCGGACAAATGCAGTATAGAGGGAAACCTAAATATAGAGGTAAAATGCGGACGCTATAATATGTATTTGTATATGGTAGGAACAAATTGTTTGTTGAGTGCAATTATTATAGTGACAATTTTTATTTCTTTAAATGAATTGAACAATAATTGACAGTTTGGTACTGCAATTGTCGGCCCTTTTTAGATCTTGTTCATTAAAACTTTTTTTGTTTTTTCGTTTTTAATGTTATGGTAGAAAAACATTTGTCCGCAGTTTACTCTATACTGCATTTGTCCGCAGTTTACTCTATACTGCATTTGTCCGCAGTTTACTTTATACTGCATTTGTCCGCTGTTTACTCTATACTGCATTTGTCCGCAGTTTACTCTATACTGCATTTGTCCGCAGTTTACTCTATACTGCATTTGTCCGCAGTTTACTCTATATGGCATTTGTCCGCAGTTTACTCCACATTATATATTGTCATGGGTTCTAGTTATTGTTTGGTCTCTTCGTTTTCGACTTTGTAACTTTCAACATTTTTCCATGTGCCATACTACGAGGTAAATTATCCATGCAACATTCTATTCTCTAGAGTACTTGGAAGGGGGCAGAAAAAATAATTAACAAAAAAACAATAAATATATATATATACAACACTTTTAATCTTAATAATTTTTTCTAGTAATTATATATATATATGACACAATAATACTTATCTATAACAAATGAGGTAGATGTAACATGAAAACATTGTGGGAAAAGGAGAATTTGTTAAGGCTGTTATAAGTAAATGTTGCCAACTTAATCACATATTATATCATTGTAATAGCTAAATAATTAACAAAAGTTGCAATTAAAGTCTGCATCTATTGTTGAAATATCTACAGGTGCATTAACACAAGATTTATCGACACATCCCGGCAAGTTACAAATACAATAATTTTCAATTTCTATTTCTAGTGGTTTGACTTTTCTTCTATGGCTTAATGTTTTTGTAGTTTGCGGGAATTCCGATATTTCTTGTTTTTGTGACATTAGGCCTTATGCAATATAGAGTAAACTGCGGACAAATGCAGTATAGAGTAAACTGCGGACGGCAAATAGGTATTGGTTGTATACTGCAGACGATATATAATGTAGAGTAAACTGCGGACAAATGCAATATAGAGTAAACTGAGGACAAATGCAGTATAGAGGAAAACTGCGGACGCTATAGAATATAGAGTAAACTGCGGACGGCAAATAAGTATTGGTTTTATACTGCAGACAATATATAATGTAGAGTAAACTGCGGACAAATGCAATATAGAGTAAACTGCGGACAAATGCAGTATAGAGTAAACTGCGGACGGCAAATAGGTATTGGTTCTATACTGCAGACGATATATAATGTAGAGTAAACTGCGGACAAATGCAATATAGAGTAAACTGCGGACAAATGCAGTATAGAGGAAAACTGCGGACGCTATATACTATAGAGTAAAATGCGGACGGCAAATAAGTATTGGTTTTATACTGCAGACAATATATAATGTAGAGTAAACTGCGGACAAATGCAATATAGAGTAAACTGCGGACAAATGCAGTATAGAGTAAACTGCGGACGGCAAATAAGTATTGGTTTTATACTGCAGACAATATATAATGTAGAGTAAACTGCGGACAAATGCAATATAGAGTAAACTGCGGACAAATGCAGTATAGAGGAAAACTGCGGACGCTATATACTATAGAGTAAAATGCGGACGGCAAATAAGTATTGGTTTTATACTGCAGACAATATATAATGTAGAGTAAACTGCGGACAAATGCAATATAGAGTTAACTGCGGACAAATGCAGTATAGAGTAAACTGCGGACGGCAAATAAGTATTGGTTTTATACTGCAGACAATATATAATGTAGAGTAAACTGCGGACAAATGCAATATAGAGTAAACTGCGGACAAATGCAGTATAGAGGAAAACTGCGGACTCTATAGAATATAGAGTAAAATGCGGGAGGCAAATATGTATTGGTTTTATAGAGTAAACTGCGGACAAATGCAATATAGAGTAAACTGAGGACAAATGCAGTATAGAGGGAAACTGCGGACGGCATAGAATATAGAGGAAAACTGCGGACGGCATAGAATATAGAGTAAAATACGGATGGCATAGGTATTGGTTTTATAGAGTAAACTGCGGACAAATGCAATATAGAGTAAACTGCGGACAAATGCAGTATAGAGGGAAACTGCAGACGCTATAGAATATAGAGTAAATTGCGGACGGCATAGGTAATGGTTTTATAGAGTAAACTGCGGACAAATGCAATATAGAGTAAACTGCGGACAAATGCAGTATAGAGGGAAACTGCGGACGGCATAGAATATAGAGGAAAACTGCGGACGGCATAGAATATAGGGTAAAATACGGATGGCATAGGTATTGGTTTTATAGAGTAAACTGCGGACAAATGCAATATAGAGTAAACTGCGGACAAATGCAATATAGAGTAAAATGCGGACGCTATAGAATAAAGAGGAAATATCGTACAAAATAGATTATGAAATATTAACTTACCGAGAAAAAAGGAGCTACATCAAACAAATCGTCCTCTCTCAAAAAGTTCAACGTTCCATATCCATGATAAGAAAACACAGAAAAATTTGCATTATCCAAATAGTCAGATAGGTATTTCACTTGACTATGACCTATAACTAGAGCCATCTTTGTACAATTAGCACACACAGACAAAGATACAATTAGAGCTTCACTGAATTCACAAACTTAAATTACTACAACGACAGTGTAATAATCAGTTTCTTTTAAATGTCTTTTTATTTAATTTCACAAGTAAGTATTATTCTATTACAGTCCAATATTATCGTATCTCACAAGCTATATAGAACTAGTACATGTAGGTTATACTGTGAATATTGTAATGGATGTAATTGTACACGTTCAGATGAAACTGGAAAATCATTTTGATAGACAATTATGTTGAAGCAGCCAATCTGTTAATTGGCACAATTAAAATGTTTTTCTACACTAACATTAAAAACGAAAGAAATGTGTTAATGAACAAGATCAAAAAAGGGCCGACAATTGAAGTATCAAACTGTCTATTAGTGTTCAATTAATTTAAAGACTCATCATTATAATAATTGCACTCAACAAACAATTTGTTCCTACCATATACAAATACATATTATAGCGTCCGCATTTTACCGGGTCCGCATTTTACCTCTATATTTAGGTTTCCCTCTATACTGCATTCGTCCGCAGTTTACTCTATATTGCATTTGTCCGCAGTTTACTCTATATTGCATTTGTCCACAGATCGCGTCCGCATTTTAGACCCTCCCACATATTTGGCAGTTTTGTTACACGTATAAACAAACAGAACTTTATCTCCACTTGTCCTGAAACAATAAGTCTGGGTTTCCTAAAGCATGAGTCATATTTTATATATTTGTTATGAAATACCTTCAAGCCAGGGATGACAAGATATTCTGCTAACTCAAGCAGGGCTGCAATATTGCTTTCATTTATGTTTGGTTTCTTGCCATAAACATACAAAATGGCTTCCTCTAAAGATACGGGGGTTCCAACGTGCATGGTAATCATTCCTATGGTATAAGAAAATAAAAACATCATTTTCTTGCAGGAGACACTCCCAACGAAATACATTCTGGGTATTTAGAATCGCTTGACATTAATCTGTTTTGCCAAAAGCGCCTTTTCAAACTGAAACTAAAGGGATATTTAGACGTCTAAGTGTCATATCACATTTATAATATGGACACAGACAATGTTCCTTTTTCCAAAATATTGACATGAAAAACGTCCATTATCTAAAGGTATTTAAAAAAATGAGCTGCAGAAACAATATAATTGTCGTCAGTTAGTCACAACATACTAGATAACTAAATATAATAGATATGGGAATTACTGTGATGAACAATGTAACTGTCAGTATATTTCGATTGACATCTTAAAGGAATACGCTTGGCTGAAAAAAACTCGCTTTGAATTGAAAACTATTGACTTAATGAACATTTATTTACTATGCATTTCATTAACATACAACTAATAATGAAGATATTACTATTTAAAGATGACTATTTGTGCTGATCGGTGCGCAGCATGAGCGCGGCCATTGTTTACATATCGCAATGTCTCGAGACATTCTGAAAAGAATCGTGACGTCATATACCCACTTTGTCCCAAACAAAACATACAAGTAGAGAATACAAAATATCCTTTTTCGTAATTAATTAACCCCGGAAGTTTACAAACCTAAACTTCAATTATTCAAAATGAAATTCCAAGCATTACATCATATTATTACTAGATCTATATAAAGTTTTATAAGTTTTATAGTAAATAGTATCAAACCATAATATTTGGATAGAAAACAGGAACTTGACTCGTGTAATATATATCAGCCAATTAAATATATGTGTGTTAACATTTATTTATACAATTATTTCATTCGTTTATATATTTGACAGTTGTTTGCTATGATTTCACAGCTCATTAGACATAATAAACCGTCGTTTTTGTACAACAATCAAAGGGTCATAGAAACAATCAAATTTCCGGTAGTGGTCGGACGCTACTGTAATAGGATCTGCCGGCGAGTCTTTTGAGCAGACATAATTCGATCCTTTCCCTACATACTCTGCAGTTGACGGTAGAGAGAATTTCCATAATTAGTCATCTGCTGCAAATTTGGTGTATGTTGAAAAGGGAGAATTGAAATGGTTAATTTTGATCAAATTTCCAAAAGGATTTTTATTGTAAAACTTTTATATTATATATTGAAGAAAAATTCTCAAACCTGCTTAAATATCCCTTTTAGTTCCAAATGTAATCGTCCAATTTCTAAAATCGTTACTTGTTTTTAGTTGAATGTATTTCAGTAACTAATTATAAAGTGTAAGCTAATTGATCTGATCAATTTATTGTTCTAAAACGAACTGACAACGTCTTTTGTCCGTCTGTAACATTTTACGCATTGCATGATGGTCATTTTATTATTTTATTACCCCTAATTTAATGGACATGCCAGGAGATGCTACCAATCAGCGTATTAAAGCCTGATTGAGTTTTATGACCTTTAAATTCCAATAAACAACAGTACAATGTGATTGACGCCTTTTGACACATTGTTTCCTTCTTAATTTCTATATGATGCCATACAGGTTGTACTGTTGTAATAAAGACATAATACACATGGGAAGTACACGGCCGCCGTGACATGATTGAACATTGTTAAAATAGTGTCAAAATCTAATCAACCATAACAGTTTTGTACACAGTTTTGCCTGGATGGTTTCAAATTTGTTGTGTAAAGGATTTGAGCCACACCATGCGAAAGGGGGAAAAACCATGTGAGGCAGAGATCATACTGATCATGAATTGTTGTGTTTGCTTTTTAGTAGTGAATCACACTGTAAGTTTCTTGGGAAGATTCATGACCAAATAAATACCACACAAATATGCAATTTGATCTTATTATGAAATTAACACTTAAACTATCCAAATGCGGAAATTGTGCTGACGCGGTTCATTTGAGTAAAATCCACACGCGCTATGACGTAAGCATTTTCCATAGGCTCTCCCAAAATTCGGTGTTAAAATCTGTGACCTTTTGTGTTTGTGAAATTGGACGATTTCATTTGGATTATAAGGGATTTTTATGCAGGTTTGTTAGAAATCATTTGGATTATAAAGGATTTTTATGCAGGTTTGTTAGAAATCATTTGGATTATAAAGGATTTTTATGCAGGTTTGTGAGAAATTATTTTACAATATCATTCTTTAACAAAAATATAAATCTTTTGAAAGTTTGGTCAAATATAAAAAAATGAATTTACCCTTTTATTGAACACGTCGACCATTTTCTTGTAGAAGACGCGTTTGTAGCAGACGACTTTTGAAAAACATCGTGATTAAAGGAGACATTGCTCAAAATTAGCAGTTTATCCTTTTACCGTAATGTTTTCAACATTACCATTATGTTTTCAAATGTTTGCAATGATTATACTTTTTAGAATTTCCTAATTTCTAATGTCTTTTACACATGCCAAGGTCGTGTTTTTGTTTACCTTCCATCGCCTTTATTTACCTGATAAATTAAATTAACGGCAATTACGTTCTCAAACATCTCTATTCAATAAATTAACGGCAATTACGTTCTCAAACTTCTCAAATTATCTTATTACGGAAGTTAAAAAAACCATTCAAAGCAAACTGTAATCAATTATAACACGGATAAATTTACCGCCCGATCCACTATGATGAATTAATAATCTAAAACAAACATACATGTATACAATATGCCTTTTACGCATTCGGCCAATTTTGACCTATACCTAAAATAAGATAGCGATCTGAAAATTTAGTAATCCATACGGTGCTAATCGAAAGTGGGTAATTGACATCACAGGAAGTTGATTATAAGCAAAGATGGCGGCGCCCATAGGTGATCAATACCGACGTGAAAACACAAACTTTAAAAGCATATATCTTGGTAGTGCAAGCATGTAAAAAAAAAGTAATTACATCAAAATGATACATTACTGTAGTGCTATTTAGTCATATAGTTTAAATTTCAGCCGAGCGTATTCCTTTAAATATGAAAACACTAGTAGACATTCACACCTGTATTCCGTTCACGGTAACTGTGCTTTCTGATATTTTCAAAAAAGGGATTTGCAACAAGGACACACCAATGAAATTTCTTCTCCTGAAAAGAGAAACATGTAAGACTTAGTTTATGCAGCACCGTGATCATCGTGATGAGAAGTGTTTCAGAACTTTCCCTTTAACATAACAACTAGCACAGCCATTGACCTAACATGTGTCATCTTTCTTAAACAGTAAATATTAATCAACCAAAAACAACTGCGATGTAATATTTTCGCGGCACAAATTAAGAACATAAATATAATTAATAGATTGTTATGCATGAATCGTTTAACTACGTTGAATAATTAATTCAAATTACCCATAATCCATGTTTGATGGTGACGTCACACAGGTCTGACTGTTCTTTCACCTGGTTATATAGAAAAGTTCGCGCTGAAGGCGGTTTAGTTTTAGATTCATCGAAATCCATCTTGCCCCTATCTGTCCTCTTTCAATAACTGAATTAAATTAAAAGATAACTTCAGTCAGTAGCACTAAATTTATAAATTTCGATATTCAGAGATGAATTTTCGAAACGCTTTATGAGATTGCCATCCGACTGAAAAATATGAAATAATTATGAAAATTTAATATCCACCATATAATTAACATCTGGCTGAAAACTGATAGTAACGGTTCGGTGAAAATTAAAATGAAGCACAAGCAGTTAACATGTACAACTACTTTTCATTCACCTATACATATTTGCACAAACTTATCTAATTAATACAGTGTGTTTAATTGAAGTACTGTTTATGTGTTAAAATCTGCAAATGAAATAACCTAAACCAGCTACTCAAAGTGGAAATAAAATAAACTTAAAAATCCATGAAATTCTTTCTCTAAGGAAAAACCAATGCTTCAATCGCGACCACACACCGCCGCTTTGAGGGAGGTCATTCACGATTGCAATAGTGTAATTTACATATTCTTATACACCTATTCATTCTGGAAGATAACTTAAAATAGGTTTGCTATTACCGGAATTAACATATGGTTGGACTTCCGGTATTTAAAAAAAAAAATGGAAATCATAAAACTAAACTCGGTAATCGATGAGTTATATGGTGATTATTGGTTAAAGGCAAATGAACAAATGAATGATGATGAACAAATCAACCAATCAATCAATCAATCAATCATGCAACCGTTCGAACCATTCAAATGAATGAACCACATATGATATAGGTGCCCATTTATGCCATAAACTGGCTTAGTGTTGCACTAGGTGCCGTTCCGTCGAATTGCGATAACCAGCTGCAAAACTCAGTCTAATTTTAGTCCGACTATGCACCCGTCTTGTGTTAGTTACATAGTTTAGCCGATATGCTCATATATAATATATATCACTGAAAAGCTAATAACACTAGACTTATAGTTGTACTCGTTGCCGTTCCGTAGATTTGCGACAGTCGGCTGCAAAATCAAGCCGGATTGCAGAACAGTCGAAAACCCTGTTGGCCATTACAGATGGAACTCAGGCTATGTCCGCTATTCTGGCTAATCCCAATGCACTTTGTATAAGCCATTCACAGACAAAATATGTGTTCTGTCCTGTTTATAACGTCTGTTCAATACATAAATATCAATTTAACAAGATCAGTCCAATCGGTTTAATAATTAATCGTTGGACAGAGTACAGGTATATTCGTAATTGATGATTTAGATAGTTCGTCTGCTACAAACCTGTTCATCATTATGTATCTGTCAGCAAGCTAATTGATTGAAAGGTAGTTTGTTTGTTTGTTTTTAACACGTCCTCTATTTTCATTAACAAATCCCCACACGTAGACATAATCTATACATATTCATGTATAAACCATACACATAATCATTAAATAATAAAATGTACCTAGACATGGTATTTTAGTTTGATATTTTAGTTCAAAGGCCACTGATCGACACTTGTTCTGATAATATTGATTATGCAATGGCTTTCAGTCGATACATTACTAAGTCTATATCGAAAGTGAAAGTGAAAGTGAAACAGGGTTAACGGCTTAAAGCACTTACCTTTTTTGAGAATCTTAAGATAAATCAGACAGGTTAAAGTAGATTCATCAATCAATCATTCATCAAGTTTGAAACTCAATTGAAAGAGGAAGTATTTATAAAATGTTGGACTATTCCCCGCACATTTCAGTAACCCAATCATTGTCCGGTTAGATATTCGGCGTACAAAAAACACCATCACATACACGTTCGCTAAGATTCACTTTCGACCGGCCCGTTGGTGTAGTGGTGTAACTTATTCCACAACCCAAAGCGCCAAGAACAAGGGAAAATACTAACTTGAACGCTTTCCAAACAATATTTATACCACCCCCATACACGCACATTTTGACTGGTAAGAACCAGTTTACGATCTTGTTCGAAACTATCTTACTTAAATTCTAAGATTATTTTCGTTCTAAGCTATATCAACATGAACCTAGATTGGTTTACGAATGAAATTAAAGGGTTTAAACTATTAAAGTACGCTACTAATATATCTTGAACGTAAAACGATTGTTACCTTGATTTGTTGAACTTTCTTTACGATGTTTTCATTCCTAGATTTCTCTTAACTATAAAATTATCCTATAAAGTATGGCGTCGATGTACTATGGTAAACCTTTCATATATATATATATATATATATATATAGATTTTGTACTTACGGAAAATGTAAGACGGGTCACTAGTTTCGATATAAGGTCTTTTTTTAGCACTTACTTCATTTGAAAATGTGACGTCACGGCTTTTTGTTTTACACCCCTTCCCTTACACACGATTTCTGACTCCAGTAAACAACTTTTTAAAACATTGTTTCAAAATGAGAAATTTCATTATGACTTCATTCATTAATTTGTCTTATGTTTATATAGAGTTTCCATGTGTTTGACTAAATGTATTCCATGTTATCTGCTACAGAGTTGTTGTACACACGGACTGAAAAAAACCTTGGATTGCTCGACTTTACTTTTAACCCTTGTCCTACACTAAATCAAAGCGCGGAATGCACTGTAATGGCGATTGTAATATATCTTGCAATGTGACAAGCAGTATCTCGGTTTAGGCCTTGCGATAATAAGTAATATTACTTTCGGGTTCGGGTCAGTTTCTACTAGATGAAATTGGATAACAACCTTGTGAACACTATAGAAGCTGCATTTAGAATATTACAATTTTGTCAGAATATTTGTCAAAATGAAGGTAAGGTTAATTATTAAAAAAGGTCAAGTCAGGTGAAAAATTAGGTCTATATCGAGGGCTTGGCGTGAAACAGTTGTAACTAAAAATCTATTTTGAAAACCCTGGTTTAGGGGCAATTTTGACCCTTTTGTAAACAATGCAAATTTAGGTGCCATTGCTCAGAACGAGCAATGTAACCTAAATTTCCATTGTTTACCAAGAAAAATGATTTAACACTTATAAAGACTTTATGGCGAGGTGATTAACCTTGATAAAACATTACCAATTTTAGTTACAACCGTTTCACGCCAAGCCCTCAATATGTCAAATATGAGAAAAGTCTAATGGCTACTCAAAGGCCACATTTTTTGCTCTATAATGGGAAAACTTTGTCAGAGTGTTTGTCTTAATGATATCTGAGCTAAGTTCGAATTTTGTCAGAACATTGTTTTGATGATATGTAGACTTGGTCAAGTTAGGCTAAATACTAGGTCATAAGGCTAAATTGAAGAAGGCTTGTGTGGAAGCTCTAAACGCTGTGTGTTTGACTTGTATATCAAATTACTTCAATAACTCTTTCCGCAATACAGATGATTTCGGACGCCTTTGCATCTGCCGACTTTTGAAAACATTGATGCAAAAGAATCAATGATTCACAATGAGCAAAATCTTCTTTTGCAACAAAGTGTTTAACTCTTTTCAATAACCACCATTTCTTTTTTAGCAATATTTCACTATTTTGTCTAAATATTTCACTATTTTGTCTAAATATTTCACTATTTTGTCTAAATATTTCACTATTTTGTCTAAATATTCTCAAAATCGTCTGCTGCAGATTTGGTGTACGTTGGAAAGGGTGTTAAGTATTAGTTATGAGCAACTTATCATAAGGAGTTTTGGTACTCAGGTGAGTGTAACAAGGCCACCATGGTCCCATTGTTTAATACATCCTTTGTAATGGATGAACTATTTTTCCAGTACAGATGAGTTCTGATACCTCTGCAAACAATCAAACATAAGTTTCTCCATTTACTATGTATTCATTTCTATTAAAATTATCCTATCAATTTCTCAGATGGAACATCTTTTTCCTGCACAATTTTCAGAGAAGGTGACTTTAATACCATACAAGAGGACCATGCTGGTCATATACCGCTCACCTGATTTAAAGGAAGTTAAATAGTTTTCCAAGTTGTCTACTCTATAAGTGTAAGAAGAAGGAGCCCTGTCTCCTGGTGGCAATGTTATCAACGGATCGGAATAAGGTTAACAATCTATTGGTACCAAGGAACATTTGTGTATATTTTTTTTTAATTCAGACCAGTACTTATCGACAAGAAGGTTTTTTATAAATGTTTGCATTTTTCCCTTTCCAGATGCCGCCACAATCAAAGTTCTAAATGGAATTAATATTTTTTAAAATCTCAAATTAAGAAGACCACTTAAGGAACATTCATGTGAAATTATTTTGAATTCGTTTATAAGTTTATGAAGAGAAGTTGTTTGAAGGAAAATTTAAACAGGCAGACAGACGGGCACCGGATATTGACTGATTATAATAGCTCAAACTGGACTCCAAACTTTGGTGACATAAATAATAGGGCCATGATAACCCTGGATCGCTCAACGCACTTTTGAAATAGGATTTGTTATGCCAAACACACAGTTCACCACAATAACTCATTTTGCAGTCAAGAAAGTACAACACAATTGCAGAAGACGATTTTAGAAAAATCCAGGCAAAACTAATGAAACCTATTTTTATAAATGAAAGTTTAATTATTAGATAGAGTTATAGACATAGTGGCAAAATAAGAAATTGCCCATTATTTTTGCTACAATGTTTTCAAAATTCGTCTGCTGCCGAGGCGTCAGAAAACATATGCCCGTGGGTAAGGGTTCTTGAGAACTCAAACAATTAAACAAATAACATAATACAATGCATTTGATGATATTTTAAAATCAAACAAAGAATGAATCAGATCAGATGCCGTACTCAAAGTGACATATAATTAGTACTTCTGATCATGTCAAAATAAGAAAATTGTATGCCTCAAAATTGAAGGGAGAAGAATGTAATGGAATGTAACGGTGCTCCATATAGGGGGCGTTTTAAGTATTTGCAGTTTCTTTATTTTGACTCGCATTTATGTTTTTTTGTTTTATCTACGAAGACAAAAGAGTCCCTGCTAGACTTGCTGCAGACTGTTATGTGTCAATATCGAGATAAAAAACACGTCGAATTCTCCTTTTAATTCTTCAATTTTAACTTACTGAATGTTATTTTCATGTTCAAACAGATGTCTTGATTTTTGAAGAATGCATTAAATAATGTTTATCCATGTATATCTAAAATATGAACTATTTTTGATGAAAATAAAAGAATGCGCTGCGGCAAACCGCAGGCAAACATATTAACCTATTAAGTCGAAAAGTACATTTGAGGCTAACCGCATTCAAACTTATAAACTAATTTACCCTAAATGTGCATTTCATCATGCCCTAGCTTTCGTCATATGTATCCTCTGTTAGTGGATGTTATTGGATGGAACTGATATATGTGTAAAGAGAGAACATAGATGTACATTATAATGGCAATTAATCGATGCGCTGCGGCCAACCGCAGGCAAACAACCTATTTGGTCAAAAAATACATTTCATTAAAAGGAATTTTTTCCATGTCACAGTATTCTTCCTGTGTATCGTCTGGAAGTATACTGTTGTTCTTCCAAAACCTCGTATCGACAGCCTTTTAGACGCTTAAGATTCGAGCTTTTGGTAGAAGAACGGTGGTTTTTGCACGCTTGTACACATGAATTCCCAGAAGCGAGTCGATAATACACCGATAATACACGGCAAAGTATTTTTTCTTATTTGAATTGCGAGTTAAATAAGAAAAAGTTAATGAAAACATTGTGGCCAAATGAGATATTGCTCATTATGAGCAATATCTTCTTTAGCCATGATGTTTTGCACTTCACTTTTTAAAGAGACATCGTCAAAACCAGTAAATAAATAAAACAAATATGGTATAAAGTTTTGAGTCATAGTATGTGAAAAAGTGTTGAAAAAAATAAATAGATAAATAAATAAATATATATAAAGCAATCGAAGCTTGAAACCTATCTACAATTTGTCCGGGACAATTTACACCGGTATCTATCTTATCTATACACCGTAGGCGGAATTAAGTGTATTTGGGGTTGGAAATAAGTCCGTTCCAAAGCGGTTGATCACGTGTCACGAATTTAAGCTTGCATACTCGCGAATTGAGAATGCAAATTTCAAATTGTGAGGTGAGATTTCAGGCACCGCATATTTTTGCGGGTGAAATTTTTGGGCCGAATAATATGCATTTCTAATCGTCGAGCTTTTACACGGTTATTTCTTTGACAAATCGCGGTCGTTCGTTTACAAACACATCTAAAATATAACGCTTCATTTTGTGGCGGAGGTTGAATATGAGGTGACATTAAAATCACTCCCGGACAAGGTGTCCTTGGTTATGTTATATAGGTCTCCGCTCGGTGGTCTGCGGTTGAGTAGATCTAAAAGTTAAAGTTAATTGGGAGAAGGTATATATCATTTAGGCAGGCTTTTTTAGCCACCGTTGGAATAGTGAATTGAAATGTTTTAAAACGTGCATCACAGTGTTTTACCGCTTCCCTCAGATACAATTGATATGTCGTCTGCTCTCAAACAGTTGTAATAATACAGATTCAAGTATTGTTTTATTCATATAATTTTTAAAACATTATCATTATTTGTAATATCCAATTTTGTCGCAATATTTTCAAAAGTCATTTGCTGCAAAGGCGTTCAAATGTCGTTTGCATCAAGTAATGGATTGTAACACTTTCTTCAAAACATTTGTGCATTTAGTAAAATGGTTGCATTACTAGTACTCGTGTTGAATAAGACCAGCAATGGACAATTAAACCTCAATGCATGGATTTGTACAATATGAAAAGTCACATCTCCTTTAATGATGACCTTGCTTTTAAGCAGTGTATGCTACATAGGTTGAAATCGTCGTTCTGCCTTCGTTTTGTGTCAGAAATGATAAAACATGTAAAGAAAAACCGTAATTCTAGTTAACAATTTGATTCGAAATATACATATAGGTTTCACAGAAGTTTAATCCTTAATTAGGGCTAAAGCAAATATAAAGTCTTGCCAAGAAAAAATATCGGTAGTTATATTTGTATTCCGTCATGTTGCTGTTCATAAGAGAAAACTATCGACAGATTTTTGAGAATTTAAAGACTAAAAAAGAATTGCACTTAAATGATGGTTTTTTTGCATCGAGTTATAGCCCCTCTTTTTTCAATGGCCCGTATATCTTTTACTAATATAGCAAGAACGATCAAAGTCATGTTTTCTTAAAGTCTATTGTATGTTCTTTGATTCCCTATAGTCAAATGTTGTTTTAACAACTGAAATGACTTCTGTGACATCTCAAACAAGAAGGCGAACTGAATACGGTAGCCTTAAGATACTTTCGCCTTAACGTATGTTTTTTTAGCATGGATGTTCGCCTTAATGTAGGATCCATACTTCTAATATGAAAGAGAATTACAATTATATTTAGGTAATGTTTAGTAAGATTAATTTCTAAACGTTTAAATTAGCAAATTATATTTTAGTTAGTACATAAAGGCCCTGTCACACTATTGCGTATCTCAATACAATAATCTCAATACAATAATGCTGCAATGTGGAAAGGCTGCAGTTTATATGGGCACTTTCTCACGTGATAGCGGGGCGCTGGGCATGCGCAGTTCGTACGCTACTCATTCGCTAGCCATACGCAGACTAGGCTGGTAATACGCTAGACATACGCTGGCAATACGCTACTCATACGCTATTCATAGGTTCAATACGATAAGTATACAAACAATTCTGTATTTTCAAGGGCTTTTTGTGCGTATCGAAATCAATTTAAGAATTTCCATACGCAACTAATACGTTTCTGTCATACGCAACAGTGTGACAAGGACATTACACTACATTATTCTCTATACTCGGATGCCTTTGAAATATAATTTGCAATATTAATTTATACGTTTTTACTTTTTGAAGATAATAAGTTTATAAATACTGTACGTATGTTTCTATAGCTCGAAATAACAAGAAGATACTGATATTCAGCTCCTACGTTTTGTCAACAAAACATACCTATTACCTAAACACAGATTGGTCCTGATGCCATCCGAGTAGCCGAAGTAGCCAATGTTCATCAGCGTGTACACTGAAATACAAAGGGTTGATAAACAACATTATGCAGATGGCCTTTTAACACCTCTGTATCAGACTACTATTGAAACTAGTGTAAGAAAACGAGAACTTGCTCCTGATAGGCATTTTCTCCTTTTCTTCTATAATGGTGTATACTCTACCTCAACAAAGTCTATCTGGAAAAGCAGCCAGTTGCTTGGGAAGATTGTTGTGTGGAGTACTGGTGTAAGAAAACCAGGAAATGCATAAGTAGGTGAACTGGCCGCCGTGATATAACTGAGAAATTGTTAAAAACGGCGTTAAAACCCCAATCAATCAATCTACCTCAACACTCATCCTATTGTTTATTTAAACTTTTGGTTGGAAGGTTGGCGTGCGCGGATAGGCAATACGTTTGTTGTTTTGAGGTTTAATGCATGTTTCACATTAGTTCAGTTATATCACAGGTGTATCACAATAGTTCAGTTATATCACATCAGTACAGCCACATCACATTAGTTCAGTAGTATCACATTAGTTCAGTTATATCACATTAGTTCAGTTATATCACATTAGTGCAGTTATATCACATTAGTTCAGTTATATCACGGCGACAGTTCACGTATCAATGATCCCTGGATAAACAAACCAGTACTAGGATAAGAAATGTGATTTGCTCAATTTTGAAAGGTGGTGCACCATTTGGCGATGATCCAGGAAAACTTGGCTAAGTGTTATATAACACTTGAGGGAAAATACTTGCCTACGCTTCATTATTAATGGAGTCAAATGGACTCTGTTTCTTGAACCCCTACTATGACTCATTAGCGACAAACCACAACTGGGCAAGGAAATGCGCCTTGTCCAAGGGTACTCTAGCATGATCGCCGCGACTAGGGAAAGAACCCTGGTCCAGAATACCCGTCGGTATCCACTCGGTGGAATCCTACAGGCAGTTATTATAGTTCCTGATCATTAGTGTTAACAACACCGCCTCTTTATAAAGCAAAACAAAAAAAAACCAATTTAATGTGCCTTTTGATTAGTTTAAATTATTTATTGTACATTGATTGCGACATTAGCTTCGAGGTTATCTTAATCAGGCGTAGGTATGAGTTATCAAGTAAAAATCGTAAATCAATTCAATCAACACTTTCCAACATACATACGCTTTCTGACGACTACTTTTGAAAACAATATGACAAAGGAACACAATTGCCCATAATAAGCAATGCCATTTGGCACAATTATTTTCAACTCTTTGCAATAATTAACATCAGCGTTATTGACCTACCATTAAGATGGTTGTTAGAGCGTTGGCTTTCAGAATTAGAGACCAATGTTCGATTATATGAAGTTTATTTATTTCAAATATGATATAAATTCAATAGGCCACATGACCTGTGAGAAAAACAAATTACACAAATAAACATTACAATTGACATCGCAAGTGGAGCACATTTACCAATTTACAAGTACAAAAATTCGCAAGAGGTAACATGTCGTGTCATAGACGGAGAAGGTGTTGTTCAAACGTAATATCCTATCCTTATCACCACTTTATGTATACATGCTTAACAGGCAATACAATTTAATATAACACAATATAATATAATACAATACAATGCAATACATTTACAATACAATATCATATAACATAACATAACATAATACAAAATAATATGATACAATACAATACAAAATAATATGATACAATACAATACAATACAATATATTGCAATACAATATCATATAACATAACATAATACAAAATAATATGATACAATATGTCCATTACAGGCAAGGGGCATATTGACAAAAGTGTGACACATTCACAACGATAAATGAAAATTATATAAGTACATAAAATATAAAGACAACACAACATTTATATTTACAACTTATTTGTACATTTTACATTACCATTACAAACCATATCTTAATTGAAAAGCTTTCATTACATATGTACATGAATTTCTAAGTTTAGAAACATTAGTGCATTCGAAAAGTTGTTTTAGTTTATACATGCTAGGATTGGACCAATAATACTTAAAAAATATATCTTTTACGGAGGTCAGAATATAAATTGCATTCAATCATAAAAAGTATAACTGTCATACCAAAAACAATTTCAAATTGAAGAAGTGCCGCTCATTGTTCCGGGGAAAGTAATACGACTGTCGATGTGCAATGATATTTTAACCACACATCAATATATAATCTATATTGAACATTTAATTGATTGACCAACATTCTTTCCGACGTTCGACAAAAGCCAATGCAACATGCGCCATTTGTCTGTCATCAATGAACAGTGGAAGTTCAGTAATTTCTTTGGACACGCTGTTATGCTGACAACAGGTGAGCGAAAGTTACATGCTTAGGTGAACTGGCCGCTTTGGAATGGTTAATTTTTTTGATGCAGTAATTGTCAGTGATATTGCGATTAATTTTCCAAGAATTTGGTCATGCCCGGGAAAATAATCGCAACATCACTGACAATTACCGGAACGAAAAAAACCGTACTATTCCGAAATGTCGATAGCAGGTACTTTCGTTTTTGGTCCAGGTTGTTGTCGTTTTTGCGAATTCGCGAATATTTCAAAGGAATTAACATACATAGGGAGAACAAATTCACGTTATTTTGGTATAGTTCGGTAGAGAAAAGTATTATTGATCGATTCCGTAGTTCAAATTCATATATTTGTTCGAATACTTTGATAATCAAAGTACTGACAGACAGTACTACTGGAAAGTGAATATAGAGTGATGTCACACAGGTGCAGATGGGATAATGAATGGTATGCAAGGTATAAACAAATCATGGATAGGAACAAACGAGAGCAAATATGTTGGAAAATAAATGAATAAATGAATGAAAGAATTTAAGTCTTTAAAACTTCTTTATTTTGCTGCAGTTTCGGAATAGGTATGTTATATTCTCCTCATGCGAGCATGTCCTATACTCTGTCCATGATTGCCATCCCCGTCTGAAGCCCAAGTCACACAGACCTCCTGGACCGTCTCGGAGCGACACTGACTAACATTTGGCCGATCCGTGGGCAGATCCATGTTGGATCCGCGTTGTTTCCGGGCTTATCCGGTACAGTCCTGGATGGTCCGTCATGGTCCGTCATGGTCCGGGACCGTTTAAAATTGCCTTGGTCATTCAGGACCGTCAGGGGGGAATTTTTTCTTTCAATCCGGGGTAGTCCGGAATAGTCTAAATATCGATCGTGTTGACTCCAGGAATGTCCATAGTGGCACCGTGTTGATCCTGTGCGTCCAGGACGGTCCGGTGTCATCATGTTTGACACCGTGTTGGGTCCGGGATGGTCCGGGTCATTGCAAGACGGTCCGTGGCACCGCCGTGGTGGTATTGGGGTCAGATCCATATTGGCTCCGTATTGATCCATCTTAGTCCGCTGTGGTGCCGTGTTGGGTCCGGGATGACGATGTTTTGCGACTGTCGAGGGATTCAATTTCACCCCGGATCACACCGGATCACCCCGGATCAAGATATCTCCTGATCATGGGTGTTCCGTGTTAATCCGGGGTGCATCGTTTTTGGTCCGGCTTCGGTGTGACTGTAGCTGAAAACGGAGAGCACATTTTATTTTGTTTGTAGAAATGCATTTAAGATATGCATAGAGCTACTTTTGTATTCAATAATCAGTGTTGGACACATAGTAATTCAACATATCAAGGCGGAATGCATTATTTCAATATGGAAGTGAGACTGATATGCTGCCACATTCAATTATCCTCATCTAGTCGATCTAAAGGTTATCCTATAATTGTGTTTCTATTTCTGAATTTTCTAAAATATCATGTCACTTAGGTTGAAACCGTGACACTTTCTAAGAATATACATTGCCTACGACCTGTTTGTCACGCTAGCCCAAATTTCAGTGGAAATAGATTACTACTCTCAAATTATTTAATATTCCCGACACCGAAAACGCGACCGTATTAAAGAACAAACACGATTGAACTTTTAGGGCGATGTCGTGAGTAGGTTTTCAGATAGGGCAATTTGGAAAGACGAACGCGTGTGAACTTTGAACGGAATGTAATTAGTGTTGCTAAAATGTAAGGAGTAATGTCTCTAAAGAGAAATGTCTCCCTTTTCCACAACTATGTCAGAAAGCAGTATGCTGCAGGGGTTTCAGATGGCGTTATTTGAATAAGGTTTTGGTAAATCAGCGAATTATATAATTGCTGAATGAAGGTCATTACATTTAAAAAAGAAGATACAGAAAAATAAATGATCTGTGATAGATAAAAACCATCCTTAACCCTTAACCATCATACCTTAACCAAACATACATGCCTTCTGACGCATCTTTAACAGACGGCTTTCGAAAACACTGTTACAAAGATGTACAACTGCTCCATTTACATTAAACAATTTCTCATTCAGTCCTAAAGTTTTTAACTCTTTTCAATAATTATATTTTAATTTAAAGAAATGATTCGTATTTCTGCCTAGGTGTTTTCAAAGTCGTCTGCTGCAGGTTTGTTGTATGTTGGTAAGGGTTAAAGATGCAGACCCATTATATTTTTAGATAAAGATATGCCTTTGTAAACTTATCGAAAACAATTTATCAGACATTTGTTTAAGCTCTCGGTGGTGTAGTGGTAAAGCGTGCGCCTCGGGCACGGGATGTTGCGGGTTCGATCCCCGGTTGGGTCATACCAAAGATTTGGGAAATAGCAGTAATGGAAGTCCGCCATTTCGCTCAGGGTTGCGGAGTTAGCATTACGACTGACAAATGAACCAGTAGTACTTGTAACTTACCAAAGAAACGCCGTGGTATAACTGAAACATTGTTGAAAGCGTATGTTTTACGCCCGCTTAAGGGATACGTAAACATTGCAAAAACCGGGCGTAAACGGCGAGAAAACGTGTATAAACAAAGCGATTCTCGCGCGTACGTGCCGTTTCAGACCAGTTAGATGTTTTACATATGCATTACCCGGGCACCGTTAGTAAACAAAACATGGACGCTGCATCTCCCCTAGAATAGGAGCAATTGTTGGGTTAACAATAACATCAGCTTCTTTAACTCGATAATCGGTAACATGCACTAGATTCACAGTTAAAGAGCATAAAATAATCCAAAATTCGACCCGTGTCGAGTCAGCGATGGCAACCTTAATGTAGGCCCGGTTCGTGGATATGTAAAACATTACTTGTTTACTTTATGACGTCACACGCGTTATCGGGTCATGTTCATCGGCGGTTATCGTACAACTGACTGTATGTTGGATGTTTGCTCTTATTTTATGCAATAATAGGGAAAATACACATTTTCTCGGGCGTGAACATCTGCGGACGCCCGCTTAAGGGATACAGAAACATTGCAAAAACCGGGCGTAAACGGCAAGAAAACTTGTATAAACAAAGCGATTCTCGCGCGTACGTGCAGTTTTAGACCGGTTAGATGTTTTACATATGCATTACCCGGGCACCGTTAGTAAACAAAACATGGACGCTCCATCTCCCCTAGAATAGGAGCAATTGTTGGGTTAACAATAACATCAGTTTCTTTAACTCGATAATCGGTAACATGCAATAGACTCACAGTTAAAGAGCATAACATAATCAAAAACCATTCGAGTCAGCGATGGCAACATTGATGTAGGACCGGTTCGTGGATATATAAAACCTAACTTGTTTACTTTATGACGTCACATGTGCCAATCCTTATCGCGTCATGTTCATCGGCGGTTATCGTACAACTGAACGTTTATAATACAGCGGGGCTATATATTATGGATGTTTGCTCTTATTTTATGCAATAATAGCGAAAATACACATTTTCTCGGGCGTGAACATCTGCGGGCGTCCGCAGATGTTCACGCCCTCGAAAATGTGTATTATCCCTATAGTAAAACACCAAGCAATCAATCAGACATTATTTAACACCATCCATGATTGAATCGGTAAACAAGATACACGGATCCCAGAACACCCCACATGATTTGTGAGTCTATTGCATGTTACCGATTATCGAGTTAAAGAAACTGATGTTATTGTTAACCCAACAATTGCTCCTATTCTAGGGGAGATGGAGCGACCATGTTTTGTTTACTAACGGTGCCCGGGTAATGCATCTATGTTTTACGCCCGCTTAAGGGATACAGAAACATTGCAAAAACAGGGCGTAAACGTCGAGAAAACGTGTATAAACAAAGCGATTCTCGCGCGTACGTGCCGTTTCAGACCGGTTAGATGTTTTACATAATTACTTTATATACATTACAAGTAAGAATAAAATGAAATTCATCTTCTATGTCGCCATTATTACATATTTTACAAAGTCGTTGGTTTCTCTCCACCCTGCCTGTTCCATATCGACCAGTCTGTATGTGTAGATTATGAGCAGATAGGCGAATTTGCACAATTACTTTCCTGTCTGATTTCAAACTTATCAAATCTAAGTAGTGCTCGTATTCGAAGTCAGGCTTAATATACAAGTCGGGCAACAATGCTACAACAGAACGCAAAAGTTTATGTTATAGACCGACAAACATATACATATACCTTATTTCCAAACAAGATTAAATAGTAACAAAATAGTAACAAGATAGTAACAAAAGGGTATATACATACTTTATTCAGAGTATTTATCATGTTCTAAAATCCCTATTTGACATTCAAACCCTATGTTATGGGTACTCAAAAGAATCGTCTCAGTGACTCTTAAAAACAGTAAACTTTTCAGAGACCTATTTACATATAGGCCTGATTTCTGTAAATCTGTTTTATACAACTTCTGAAAACATTGTGGATTATTGAGGAAATCCTGTTTAGCAGTCTACCTTTAATATTTGTATATATTTTAAGAAGCGTCCGAGTAGACTTTTTGTACGATATTGTTAAGGACTATGTAATGGCCGAAATAAGAAAATGAGTGGGTGGGGTATACAAGTTAAAATTGTCAAAACGTGGAGGACCTTGGGCCATGTAACTATTATAACCTGGTCAGATAATCTTTTTTAAATGTATCTGAATGAAAGAAAATAATTGAAAGGGTTAGGTTGGTAATTTATAGGCAAATTAAGTGACCGTTTTTCGGCTCAGCTTTCCACATTGATAAGTTATCTAATATATAAATAAAATACCTGTAATTGTTAGGTTAAGTATCATTGTAGATGCAACGAGCCTTCAATGTTCAAGTAAATGCCTATATTTCTTCCAGAGAACTGAGATTGTAGTTTTTCTGTATAAGACAAACTGCTATGAAGACGTTCTAACATTCCATTCTTCTGTAGAGCAGTTACGAACCATGTTTCCAAGAATATCTACTAGGATAATCAGTGCTTTAGGAATAACAACAGATTTATAGATAATATAGCTAGTTAAGGGATTAGGTCCATTTACGTGCAGCCCTTCCTTGATAACCCCTTATTTTCCTATCAATATGTTTAGTAAGTATCGACTAGTCTGCATATGTATTATATATATATGTATGTACTATTCCCAAATGATTATATTCCTCTTTTTCATAAATAATTTCATTACCTATGACCCATGACCCATGAAAGAGAAATGCGTTTATATGCATGCTTTGACTCATTAAAATTGGCAACTGCACACTTGTTGGAGTTATACTGGTATCTCCATAAACACGAGTATTTGTAACACATATCAATCATAGTTTTTAAAGATGTAATGGATGAAGAGAGAAGGGCCGTGTCGTCAGCAAAAGACGGGGCACACACATGGAGCCCTTCAAAATGAAATCCTATAAGAGCTTTTCGAACAACTAACTGTCATTCTCTTTAGAAAATCTTACACTTTCATGAATAATAACGGATGTCAAAGGACTACCCAAATTGGACAAAAACCGACCCTGGAGAGGATGTAACGGTTTATTAATAGACCTGTAAATACCTTGTAAAAACTATTTTATACATTGAGCCCTGTTTTACTAGATTAAAGTTTGTGCTGGACTTCTTGGTTATAAGAGTAAACATTAGATCAGATATGATATAGGTATAATGACGTTAATATATAGTCCTAACAATCCAATGCTAGTCTTGTATTGAGTTTCTTCTTGTTATAAGTTTGCCGGGCCCTATTCCATTCTGTTGTAGTATAAGTTAACGCCTATATCGGTGAACCGTTGTCATCCGCTTAGTATCACATCTGTTAATATCGGTAATTAACCGTTATTAAATCAGTGTATGCTTTGTTGGCTAATCCGGCGATATTGCCTTGGGCTGAACTGTTTTAATAGTGAGTTGTAAAAAATCGTATTACTACTCTATTGTCAAAATGTTAGATCCATTATTCTCTCATTTTTCATTCAACGGTTAAGCTGTGAAGACATGCTTTTATACATGGAGTTGAAACAAAATGACGCCCTTCTATCATGTGGTAAGCATTTTTTAATTTGAAATACTATATATATTACATTGTGGTTTATGATAAGACAGGGACGTACATGTAAAAGACTTATCTACGCTCCTGCTGAAAATATAAAAAAAATGGTTTAGAGACTTAAGAAATGGTAAAAAAATGTTTTTCTCCTTGTGTAAATGATTGTCTGGATAGCCCTTCGATTGAATTCATGGTATCAGGATACATGGACTAGTTGTACTGTTTGATTACCAAGGAAACGTCAACGGGACTATCATTTTAAACACAAACGCCGACATGTACAATATTTCCAAAAGGTGAGCTGTCTACGGCTTCTTTTTACACGTTATTTATTTACATGTCTTAAACACGCAATGCCACCATGTCTGCTATCCTTTTCCCCGCTGCTCTAATTGTAAACTGTTTGAAATGGTATCGCGTTGACCTTCACTCGCTGCTGCAGGTTTGAAACGGTTGTACGATCGTTTCTGACCGTATCGCGTAAACGGGACTAGCATTTTTAACACAGACGCGGGCGTGTACATTATTTCCAAAAGGTGGGCTGTCTACGGCTTCTTTTTACACGTTATTTATTTACATGTCTTAAACAGGCAATGCCACCGTGTCTGCTAACCTTTTCCCCGCTACTCTAATTGTAAACCGTTTGAAATGGTATCGCGTTGACCTTCACTCGCTGCGGCAGGTTTGAAACGGATGTCGCGTCAATGGTACTAGCATTTTAAACACAGACGCCGGCGTGTACATTATTTCCAAAAAGTGAGCTGTCTACGGCTTCTTTTTAAACGTTATTTATTTACATGTCTTAAACACGCAATGCCACCATGTCTGATATTCAAAGACTGACTCACTCAGAGACTGACTTACTGAGAGACTGACTCACTCAGAGACTGACTCACTCAGAGACTGACTCACTCAGAGTTTGACTCACTCAGAGACTGACTCACTCAGAGACTGATTCACTCAGAGACTGACTCACTCAGAGATTGACTCACTCAGAGACTGACTCACTCAGAGACTGATTCACTCAGAGACTGATTCACTCAGAGACTGACTCAGTCTCTTTAGAGACTGATTCACTCAGAGACTGACTCAGTCTCTTTAGAGACTGATTCACTCAGAGACTGATTCACTCAGAGACTGATTCACTCAGAGACTGATTCACTCAGAGACTGATTCACTCAGAGACTGTTTCACTCAGAGACTGATTCACTCAGAGACTGACTCACTCAGAGACTGACTCACTCAGAGACTGACTCACTCAGAGACTGATTCACTCATAGACTGACTCACTCAGAGACTAACTCACTCAGAGACTGCCTCACTCAGAGACTGACTCAGACTCACCTAGACTCACTCAGACTCCCTCAAACTCACTCAGACTCAGACAGACAGACAGACAGACTCACACATACTCACTCAGATTCACTCAGACTCACTCAGACTCAGACAGACAGACAGACAGACAGACTGATAGACTCACTCAGACAGACACAGACTGACTCACTCAAAGACTAACTCACTCAGAGACTGACCTACTCAGAGACTGACTCACTCAGAGACTCACTCAGAGACTCACTCATATACAGACTCAGATACAGAGAGACAGAGAGAGACAGACTCAGAGACAGACTCAGAGACAGAGAGAGAGACATAGAGAGGGACAGAGAGAGAGACAAATATATTCTTAAGTGCGATACTAATAAAAGTCGTTCATTTACAAACACATCTATAATATAACGCTTCATTTTGTGGCGGAGGTTGAATATGAGGTGACACTTAAATCACTCCCGGACAAGGTGTCCTTGGTTATGTTATATAGGGCTCCGCTCGGTGGTCTGCGGTTGGGTGGATCTAAAAGTTAAAGCTATTTGGGAGAAGGTAAAGATCATTTAGGCAGGCCTTCTTAGCCACCGTTGGAATAGTGAATTGAAATGTTTTTAAACGTGCATCACTGTGTTTTACCGCTTCCCTCAGATAAAATTGATATGTCGTCTGCTCTCAAACAGTTGTAATACTACCGATTCAAGCATTGTTTTATTCGTGTAATATTTAAAACATTATCATTATTTGTAATATCCCATTTAGTCGCAATATTTTTAAAAGTCATTTGCTGCAAAGGCGTTCAAATGTCGTTTGCATCGAGTAATGGATTGTATCACTTTCTTCAAAACATTTGTGCATTTAGTAAAATGGTTGCATTACTAGTATTCGTGTTGAATAAGACCAGCAATGGACAATTAAACCTCAATGCATGGATTTGTACAATATGAAAAGTCACATCTCCTTTAATGATGACCTTGCTTTTAAGCAGTGTATGCTACATAGGTTGAAATCGTCGTTCTGCCTTCGTTTTGTGTCAGAAATGATAAAACATGTAATGAAAAACCGTAATTCCAGTTAACAATTTGATTCGAAATATACATATAGGTTTCACAGAAGTTTAATCGTTAATTAGGGCTAAAGCAAATATTAAGTCTTGCCAAGAAAAAATATCGGTTGTTTTATTTGTATTCCGTCATGTTGCTGTTCATAAGAGAAAACTATCGACAGATTTTTGAGAAATTAAAGACTAAGAAAAAGAATTGCACTTAAATGATGTTTTTTTTTTGCATCGCATTATAGGCCCTCTTTTTTCAATGGCCCGTATATATTATACTAATATAGCAAGAACGATCAAAGTCATGTTTTCTTAAAGTCTATTGTATGTTCTTTGATTCCCTATAGTCAAATGTTGTTTTAACAACTGAAATGACTTCTGCGACATCTCAAACAATAAGGCGAACTGAATAAGGTCGCCTTAAGATACTTTCGCCTTAATGTATGTTTTTTTTTAGCACGGATGTTCGCCTTAATGTAGGATCCATATTTATATATATATATGTATATATATATATTGAAATTGTGTTTTCAAGAAAAGTACTACCGGTCGCTAGTATCGATATATAATGTCTATTTTTAGCACTTATTTCATTTGAAACTGTGACGTCATGGATCTCTTCTTTTATTTACAAAAATCGGGGCTTTTGTTTGTGGAAAAGGGTACAATACTAAATAACATAGGACTCGTGACTACGGAAGCGTCCTGGTGCCAATTAATAATGTTCTATAAAAAAGAATAACTCCTACGTATGAGATAAAAAAGCCTAATTAGGACTTTGTAACTCCTACGTAGGAGATAAAAAAAGCCTAATTAGGACTTTGTAACTCCTACGTAGGATCTCCTACGTAGGAGTTATAAAGTCCTACGTAGGAGTTACAAAGTCCTAATTAGGCTTTTTTGAGAACACGAGAATCGATTACAGTTACCCTAAACGCACGCAAAAGAAAGATGCATGCTCGTAAGAGCTGACATATATATCGAGGGCTTGGCGTGAAACGGTTGTAACTTAAATTGGTATTTTTTTACCAAGGTTAATCACCTCGCCATAAAGTCTTTATAAGCGTTAAATCACTTTTCTTGGTAAACAATGTAAATTTAGGTGCCATTGCTCGTTCTGAGCAATGGCACCTAAATTTGCATTGTTTACAAAAGGGTTAAAATTGCCCCTAAACCAGGGTTTTCAAAATAGGTTTTGAGTTACAACCGTTTCACGCCAAGCCCTCGATATACAATTCGATAATGCTTGCATTATCAAAAGCATTATCTTTAGTATACAACCCCAAAAAAACTAAAACCTTAAAAGTGATACTTTTTAGAAGATCTCGTTATTCTATTTTCTTTATAATTTGATAAAGTTGACATTTCACGCCTGATTGGACCCCACAGTTAATGTCGATGTTTCGATAATGCAGCAAACATAAGCGATATTTATCTATATATCTTTTCCAGTACAGTGGTCAAACTTATGTATCCGCAATTAATTTCCACAAAACGCCTGTAAATGGTTTAACCCTTCCCTTTCCAACATACAGATACTTTCTGACGCATCTGCAGCAGACGAGTTTTAAAAATATTGTGAAAGCAATGAGCATTTTTTCTCTTGCCACAATGTTTTCAACTTTATTCAATTGTTGTTATTTTAGTTATAGAGAGTTTCCATATTTATGACTTAATGATTTAAAACTGTCGTCTGCTAGAGATTTGTTGTTTGTTGTCAATGGTAAGGTCACGTCTATTGGACACTGCGTCCTCCTGCGCGATATGTAGGTGTATTGTTCGTCACAAAGACAATTGAAGTGGTTAGAGTAGATACTTAGAGCTTTTATTAACATGTTGATCATGATCGTATCAGTATGGGGTTACACTTCTATCATTTTTCAGAATTTACTCCTGAGGTCACAGTACATTCAACCAGACATTTAAGGCTCTGGCGAGAATGCCCATTTGCACAGACTTGCTTGAGGCTTTACATTTTGCTTGTGCAAGAAGACCCTTAATTGCCTCAATTCATTATAAGTTTTCTATTTCTGACAGACCATTTAGATTAGCCAATAATCTATAAATAGTGGTTACATCTCACACAAATTAACCCTTTTGTGGAGTTTGATGGTGGTAAGTTAATCTCAATACCTCTGAAGGTTGGGTTTTTATTTGGCGTGGATTGTAAGCTTAACCCTTTCCAACATAAAGACACTTTTCTGATGACTCTGCAGCAAACAGATTTTGAAAAATTGTTCATTATTTAACCTTCATTAACAGAGATTGTTCATACTTTGGCGAAGATATTTTTGTCTGCTGCATATTTGTTTTGTTGGAAAGGGGTCGGGGGGTTAAATGCCATCTTCTTCAAAGGTGTGGTAGCTCAGTTGGGAGCGACACAACTTGTAAATCCAGGGGTTATAAGTTCAAACCTTAGCTCAGTCAACATTTTTTCCGACGTTTGACAACATTTATTGTGACTAGCGTCATTTGTCTTCCACCAATGAGCGTACATTCTATATATGGAAAAGCAGCCAGTTGCTTGGAAAGTCTGTTGTGTAGAGTATTGGTGTGAGAAAGCCAGGAAACACATTGGTAGGTGTACTGGCCACCGTGATATAACTGAACAATTGTTGAAAATGGCGTTAGACCCCAATCAATCAATTAATCAATCAATCAAAGACAACTGAAGTCATTTGTATCATGGTCTTGAAAGGATTATGTAAAAGTTTAAACCTTTTTAAATCACCTGAGCTGAACGGTCAGTGATCTTTTTGTCACAAGTGTTTAAAGATTTAAATTCAATGTAGCATCAGAAAGGGGAAAAATGTCAACTATGGACTCTGCAGAACTCTAAATAAGGGGAGTTTTGTCCGTTCTAATATCATTATTTTATCCTCTAACCCTATGTTGTGGGTACTCAAAAGAATCGTCTCATTTAGACGATTCTTTTGAGTACCAACATCATAGGGTTTGGTTGGATGATATGAGAGATATTGTGGGTAAAAGAGCTGTAGACCCCTCCTTATCTGGACCTCTGGGACTAAATGTCCAGGAAGCCTGTACTCTATATCTCACTCTTCTACAAGGGAAAGTGTAATGTATCTTGAATGAAGCAAGAAAACAACCGTTGTGGAACCAAGCTAACCCGGACAGACGATTTTCGCATTCTGTGGATTTTTTGTTTCAAGGAATCGGTACTCTATACCTCTTTCCCCCTGAGACGGAAGGTGTCGGCCCGGATAAGTCTGCGCGGACTGCGCAGGCTGATCTGGCTCGATACATTACGCAGAAGCCATAATGTTGGTTTTATCAAGGAACGGGTCATATATCATACCTTCATTTACCGAGATTTGTCAACTCTTTTCCAAAATGTTTTTCAGCTGCAGATTTGTTGTATGAGCGAAAAAAGGGTTAAAACATATTATTTGCTCATTTTCAGGGAAGCCCATACTTTGATTCGTGATGCTGCATCGAACGGAATTAAACAAGCCCATAAAATGTTTTTACCAAAGGAGGTCGTTAAATATGTAGAAACTGTGCATGGCTTTTAATGTGCCCATATTGTAGACACTTTCTATGCAATATGTCTGTCATTCGATATCCAGAACGATTAGGTTTTAAGCTTTACATAGGTTGTATATTGAAATGAAACCAAATAAATAACACATAACAGGAACATTGTCAAGTACAAACCAATTGCAAGACAACATTTTGAAAATATTGAATTGATATCGAAAATGTCAGTGAAATGGAATCCCTACTATTGTGCAATATCTTACAGTACCTGCAATATATTTAAAGACTTCATTAGAAATGTACATTGTTTCAGAAACAATATATATCAATAAAACATGGGGGGGGATCAATCATTTATAAATCCAGGGGTTTTGAGTTGGAGGCCCGGACTAGCCATTCATTGTTTCAACTAGTGTAATTTGTCTTTCACGAATCGGCTGTATAGTCTATGTGGCAAGGTAGACAGTTACATGGGATTTATTTCTTAAGAATTTTGTGTGTAGTACTGGTGCGAGAAAAACGGTAAACTAGGTGTCGTGATATAGCCCTTTGATTGAAATTTTTTGGAAAAAGAAGATGTTGATCATGTATAATGTTTTTGGTCTGTAAACAATTCTGCTATTTGGTCTGAGTTTCCTTTCGTTTCTACAGATGTGTTGAATAATGACTAAAACAGTGAAAACAGTTATAAGTCAACGATTCTTATAATCACTTACGATATCAATGTGGAAACAGATTTACTAGATTGATTTAATTTTTTAATAGAGTTTGAGCAAAATAAAACAGAATGAGTTGTACTCTTTATTATTATTTCCTCCTGTCTCGAATACAGCAAATGTGCAGCATACAACTTTGAAAATAAGTACGAATGCAGAAAATCTCTAAAAAATGAATGTATAACCAACTATTGAATAAAGTTGAAAACACTGTGAACAAACTTCTAACCCATATTCAACTGAAACAGTGTGTCTAGGCAGTACTCTGTTAGCAAAAATGCGTTATCTAAGTAAATCCTGATACATATTGATTAAGAGTCCAAGACTAAAAGGGATATATGGGGATAACTGCCAATCGTCCATCGTCAAATTTTAGCTTAAAAAACATATCCTAAACAACTGGGTCAATTTCAACAAATCCTAACAAGAATGTTGAATTGGTGGTCTGTTTTAATTTCTCAAAGATTTGAATGTGATGTAGGAATTTTTGTAACTGTGGCATCATAAAGGAGGACATGCCAAACCTTAACAATCATATTCTATGAATCTGCTCGATTGATTTGAAAGAGCTTTCAAGCCGTATTGCTTGCTTGAAAAACATGAGCTCAAAATCAGAATAGAGGTACAATAAGAAAACTTAAATTCTTTTCCTCAGAAAGACTTTGTCTGATTTCAAAATAATTTGGTAGGACAAGGTTGATTGTAAAAGTTATAAAACACGTCTCCTCTGAATCTGCTAGTCTTAGCTCAAGATAACTTGGTTGGACTATCTTAAGGTGGCCCGCTAATAAAGCCATCCATGTTATTATTGTCTTATTACTGGTTATTATTAGCTTTCAACAGCTTAGAACGCCTTATGGCAAATGGCCTTTACAGATATGCTGTTCAGTTTACGTGTGCAGTGTCTTTTTCTTGTTCTACTATATCATCACACAGGTGGCCGATTTAGGGCCATCTAAGACCTCTTGTGAAACATAGCATTTTGAATATGTTTGATTAGACCAGAGTCTATAAATAAACCTGACAAGAGAAAGTTGATGCACGACATCAATTTCGCCGGAAAAGTCTGCATCAACCCTTTCCCGTATACAGCAAATATGTTATTTAATGGCTTCTACCGACGACTATTGAAGGCTTTATTCGTTGGAATCAAGTTGGATTAAAATGACTGGTTTTTCATGTTTGTTTAACCCTTTTACAACTAGAACCGATAGTGTGAAGCCATTGCATCCACGACGCCTGATCAAGCTATATACTGTTGGCTGCTCAACTCAACATTTTGATTTGATATGTATAGAATTGACAATTGACTTTTCTAAATGCAAAGAAAGAACAATCTATTTTAAAAAAGGTTAAAGTTAAAACAGACTAATTACACGATCCAAAGACAGTGCCAAATTCAGCTTGTAGCATGATAACGTTTTTAAATACACAAGTGTAACTAAAATGTTCAAGTCACTTATTTTGGACAAAGAACAATTGAAATAAAATCCGTCATGGTAACATTTAACATAATATTGATTTGAATAGTACTTCTCAGTAGTCACTATCGCTGTCGTAGTAGTCATAGCCATAGGTTCCACTATAACCATAATACCCATCAGAATCATCATCATATAGAGATGAGTCACCATCATCATCATCATCGCGATAGTTTCCCCTTTTGGCTTCTCTCTGATGCTTACAATGGGGACAATTGAATGCACACGAAAGTCTCTCTTTCGATACTTTTATTTGAAAAATCTTGGGGCCCGGATCTTCATATCCCCCATATCGGGCCTCATATACTGGCAGGTCTTCCCATATCTCCTCTGGGATACCACTCTGGTCTTGAACTGCGACCATCAACTTTTCGTGCGTTGTGGATTCGAATACTGGTCGTTTTAGTCGGTCGGTGTTTTTGCAGAAATGATACCATCTGTTTTCACAAAGATAATATTTGTGAAGATAACTATCTTTGGGTTTCTCTTGGCACCATTTGTACTCGTTTATCAGATAATTGTTCAATAAACTTGGTCCAATTTGTTTGGCAATTGATACAAGACGCTCATTATCATAAATGACAAAACCATCTCCGGCTTCAGCTATTTTGTCACTGCTTTCTAGGCGAATCGCTTTTGCTTTTAAATCTATAGTCTCGAGAGAACTATCTTTTCTGTTGTATAAATATAACGCATGTGAGTCGCGTTGTAGCATAACTATGGTTGTTTTATTTGCGCAGACATCAGACACAGTCCCCTTCAATGACAGGATAGGTACAGTGGTGGTTACATCATTTTCTATTTTTCCAATACTCAATTGTGAAACTAAAAAAACCTGTCTCTTTTCAAAACGAGAGTTGATCGCAGTGCTTGCAAACGCTCTTTCAAACGGATGGCTTGCAAACATATACATGTGAAGAAGCTCAACTGGAACAGTAGGTTGTTCTTCTGGATCATTTTCATCTCTATGATATTCAGCTTCTTGGTTAGATATTAGAATGAGTTCATCATCTTGCACGTATCTCCTTTTCCCATTGGAATAATGATTCTTTGTGTCATGGCTATGTTTATATTTAACATCAGACTGTTTAACAGAGTTGTTTTCAAAGTTAATAATGTAAACACATTTTTTATTGTAATCCTCTTCATAAATGTATGCCTCGGAGCCATCTTTTCCACGAACAAATTCAATAGCTCTCATCTTACTATTGTAAAATCCGCCGGGCCTCTTTTCTTCACTTTCGATGTTCAAAGAACACCATCTGCGTCTATTCATGTCGTAACAAGGTAGTTTGTTGTCGTAGTATTTGTCCGGAAATAGTAGAATTTCACAGGAACTCCGTGATTCAAGTGACTCCAACTGTGCAATAAAACGTGAAGACGCATCAAGTTCGCGGACCAAAGGGTCGTTCATGACAACATCTGTTACAAAACTTCTTTCCATATCAGCGAAATCTATATGTTTAAGAAATTGTTCGAATACCGAATTCCTGTTTTGTCTCCTTGTTGTCCAACGAACGAGAAAAGAGAACTTTTCACTTGCCTTTACATACGACAAGACAGCGTCCTCTAAAATATATTCGACTGAGTCTACAGTCAGGTCCATCATTTCGTCCATCTGCATTAGGTCCGGTAGGCGTCCTTCCATGTATTCCTGGTAAGACGATAGGGAGAAGTCGTAGAGACTTGCAAGCTTAATCATGTCAAGGCAACTTTCGTCGGTGATCTTTGCGCTTTTTATCCACGTAACACATTTAGCCTGCAATATTCAAATTAAAGACAACTGGTTAGCAAGTCATAAACTGGGCTTTTATCTATAAAGTGCCTACGGTATTTAACATTTATTTGAGGTAGAATTCAATAATTGAAATCACCGTTGGTGCCATGAATAAATTGTTGCAAGCTTCCGAATATTACAAAGCTTGCGAGATTGTGAAACCAATTATTTAGATTACAATAACTATTTGTTTGGCGCCTAAAAACACGGGTCATTTTCTTAATATTTATCATGAAATACCTTTAAGCCTGAGATGATAAGATATTCTGCTATCTCAAGTAGAGCTGCAACATTGCTGGAATTTATCTTTGGCTTCTTGCCATATACATACAAAATGGCTTCTTCTAAAGATACAGGGGTTCCAACGTGCATGGCAACCATTCCTAAATTATGATAAAATGAAAACATTATCATTTTAGCTGTATTACAATCCCAAATAAAATTGAGATTCAATCACTCACTGTAAAAACCAATCGGTAGAGACAAATAAACATCAAAGAGGCCTGCCAAGTATTATTATTATAGCAATCTTCCAACAATACTCACTATATTTTGCTTTTTCAATATCTCTATATATATAAGGAAAACAAGCACCTACCTCCTGGTGGCCTTGTTTTTAAACGGATTGAAATATTTTGAAAATGTAGGTAGAGCGTCATCCAAGTAACATTTGTGTCAACCTATTTTGAATCGGGCCTTTACTTTTAAATCAGAAGATATTTTAATTGTGTGTACTATAAACACATAGAAACGTCGTCCGCCGCCTGACGCTCATGTCTGGTCAATATTGGCCCATTTTTAGGAGGAGTTATTATTTAAATATATATATTTTTATGCCCCGGCATACGAAGTATGAGGGGCATATAGTTTTCCGGTCTGTTAGTCCGTCCGTCCGTCCGTTCGTCCGTCCCGCTCAGGTTAAAGTTTTTGGTCAAGTTAGATTTTAGTGAAGTTGATGTACTATCATTATGAAACTTCACACAAATGACAATCAACATATCATTGTTTAAAAAATTGTATCAATTTGAGGTTGGACCAACTGTTCGTCCGTCTGTTCGTCTGTCTGTTCGTCCATTCCATTCTCAGGTTAAAGTTTTTGGTCAAGTTAGATTTTAGTGAACCTGATGTCCTATCATTATGAAACTTCACACAAATGACAATCAACATATCATTGTTTAAAAAATTGTATCAATTTGAGGTTGGACCAACTGTTCGTCCGTCCGTTCGTCTGTTCGTGTGTCTGTTCGTCCATTAACAACCGGGGCATCCGTGTTCCATGGACACATTTTCTTGTTTAAATTATTTTCGTTGCCTTGGTAACCAAAGTTTTACATATAATTTAATTATTTAAGCAATTGTATTGAGCATTCCTGTGAAGTTTCGCAGTTTAGGACGATATGTCTTTTAAAGAAATTGTTGACGGATGACGTCCCACGAACATCCAACGACCCGAAAAGCTCACAAAGAGCACTTCGTGCTCACGTGAGCTAGTAACAAATTGTTTTCAGAAGAAAAACACCTATGAAGAATTAGAATGTAAGAGCCTGTCCATGCAAACATATACAAGTTGGTATTTATGAACAGTGTAATTCAGTTTTATCAAAATCTTCACACCCTTATAGATGTTTCAAAAACGCCTTTGTAAGTTATTATCAATACGTATATATCAAGATTAGACCGCGCAGATGTGCAGGCTGGTCTGGTTATGTGTTTATTGCAAGATTGATTAGTTAATTGATTGATTGATTGATGATAGTTTAACGCCGCTTTCAAAAGCATGTCAGTTACAACACGGCACCCAGTTCACCTTTCCCGCACATGTACCCCACACAACATTCATCCAAGGCAACTGGCTACCTTCCCACATATACTATTAATCCCATTGATCAAAGACGAATTACGCGAGTCACAATCACGTTTGTTTATCAGAAAGAATGAATGGTCGAGCTGTTATCACAAGAAAAGATGTCCGCCGTTGTCGAGTGGTTAGCGTCTGGGATTTGTAACCTGGTTTGATCCCAAGTCGCGGCGGTCATGGAGGAGTGACCTTGGAGAATGCACATTTCCCAGCCTAATACTGCTTTGTTTACCCAGGATCATGAAAAGGTGAACTGACGCAGTGATGAAACTAAAATGATATTGAAAACGGCGTAAATCCCGAATAAAACAAGCAAACAAAACTATACCTTATTTTATGAAAAGGGTTATCTTTTGAAATTACATTCACAAATGAATTGCAGAAACATATTTGATGTGTGAATCGTTATATTTGAACCAGGGACATTAAAAGTGTATGTATACACATTATAGATTATGTCGTTAGTAGGTCACACCATACTTGGTAACTAAAATACAGTAATAAAAAGCTCCTAAAGAATTTCTGTGAACAATTTATCTGGTAGTATATTAAGATTACCATCTTGAATATGACAACTTTAGTAGACATACACACCTGTATCCCGTTCACGGTAACTGTGCTTTCTGATATTTTCAAAAAAGGGACTTGCAACAAGGACACACCAATGGAATTTCTTTTCCTGAAAAAAAAAAGAATTTAAAGCTCTGAAGGCACTAAAGTTGTTTGTCTCTCAAGTGGAAGAGTGTTTGGCGAGCCATCAACTACTTAAAGCTGACATTAAAACAAGTACAGAATATTGCAAACTCAATTGCGAAGCAAATGTCAAGGCAACATAATTATTAGTATTTATTTGTTTAAATATAACTTATAGTAAAGGAACATTCCTGTTAAATTATTCTAAGATCAGGCAAGAACTTTCATAATAATCGATTATAAAGTTTGACTATTTGCCCTTTTTGCTAATGCCGCCTTTCTGCCATGTTTTTCAATAAAACAATATGGCTTGAGCAATTGTTGTAGACGGACACTCAAGGAAGGTTCCTACTAAATTATCTTGGACACAACTGGGAACTTTTCTCCCATACTGATGCCACAGCAACACAATTTCTGCATATAATTTCTATCTTTGAACAAATTTGAAAGAAGGTCACCAAAGGAAGAATACTGTAAAGTTTGTTTGGAACAAATCCAGTGGTTTCGGATGAAATTAATTAACCTTTTTTTCTGATGCTGCCTTGTTGATATGTATTTCAACCAATCAATATGGCTTAACATACATGTTTGAAGATGGTCACTGAATGAACATTACTGCAAAATTAGCTTGAAGTAAGTCAAATACCTTCATAAAAATTGTATTTTAAAATTTGTCATTTCGTCCTTTTTCTATGCCGCCTAGCTGCCATGATTTTCAACCTGGCTTGAACAATTTTTATCTCAATTGGATGAAAGCAAGTCGAGTTTATTTTATGCCGACTTTGCCTGTGCGTGCGTCAACATATTGCTTCAAACAACTTCTCATCTGTAACCGCTGGGCTCTCATTGACATGGAACTACACAGATACTATCCTCTCATAGTTTCCTTCATGATTTGTGTATCCATGCACTATTCTAGTTTCCATGGCAATCGAAAGAAAACAACTTAAAAATAATTCTTCTCTCAAATCGGTTGGCCGATTTTCAAATAATTAGGTAGAAATATTCCTTGTGTGACCCTTTATCAGATTCCTTCAAGCAAAGTATCAGGCCGATTACCAAATGATATTTGTAGGAATATTGCTTGGGTGACACTCTATCATACACTCTATCATACTTCTTGAAGCCATATTGGTCGAAAAACATGACCGCCAAATTGTCTTCCCTTAAAATGCTTAATTGAAAAAAATTATTTTCCAAAAGTATTCGGCCGATTTGCAAATAATTTTGTTGAAATGTTCCTTGGGTGACCCCTTATCAGATTTCTTCAAGGCACGTTGATTTTTCGAAAAACGGGGCTGTTTTGCCTTATACGGCTATAGTGAAATAATTTGTTCATGCAGTGGAGCGATACTGCCATCTTGGGCCTATTGTTATAGAAGGTCACCCGAGGAACATTTCAACCACATGATACTGGAATCCGACGAGCAAATTCAGAGAAAGAGAATTTTAAATTTTCCAGTTTCTAATGCCGCAGCATCAAAAGTTCTCCATACAATTTATATCTACAAGAAGAATTTTGATTAAAGCATCAAAGACGCCGCGCATGCTTTTGAAGCATGACTTAAAGCAGGGACACTATATTACTGTAATATAGTGTCCCTGCTTAAAGGAAGCAGGTGCAGTTCAGTACATTTAAATAACCTGTGCAAGCAGACGGGATGTAAATATTTCGACAAGAAGGCCAAATGTCCCTTTATCTTAAACAAGAAGGCCAAAATGTGCTTATATTGCTCACCTGGTTACCATAGCCTATATAAAAAGGTTACACAGAGCAGAAAGGGTCAATATTGACGTAGGGATTAAACGTCTTATATGCTACGATCTATGTGATATTCAGCATGTGAAGTTTAGTCGTGAAATGACAAGTTTAGTCCAGAAACAATTTGGTTTACGGTTTGCTAACACTGCAACTATAATGTGTCATACAAGCTGAAGTTTCTCAATTGGTTTCTTTTACCAATAAACTGTTTTAAATCCTATAACTTGATCCATTAGATAAAAAACAAACATGCGTGCTTAACTATTAACATATATTAAGGTTTATTGCCTCTATTTATAAATTAAGTGTGAAACAAGCTTTGGAAGGAGAGGTGGAAGTCATTTCTCCTTCCAGTTTAGCAGAAGAACGGGAGTATATAAACAAAAGATACGAAGTAATTAAAACAAGAGGGCCATGATGGCCCTGGAATCGCTCACCTGATTTTTTTTTTTTACTTTAACTATATAAGCCCCATGGCGGCCATAGTTTCTGACCAATCAACTTGGCTTGAAGGAATTGGCTGATAGAGGGTCAGTCATCCTTGGAACATTTCTATAATTTTTTTTGATAATCGGCCTGACACTTTTGGAGGAGAAGATTTTTTAAGTTTTCACTATAGCCATATAATGCAAAATAGCCCTACCCACTGGCGGCCATGTTTTTTTACAATTCAACACGGCTTGAAGGAATCTGAAAGTGGGTCATCCAAGGAACATTTCTACAAAATTATTTGAAAATCGGCCTGACACTTTCGGAGAAGAAGATTTTTTAAGTTTTCACTATAGCCATATAAGGCAAAATAGCCCTGCCCCCCTGGTGGCCATGTTTTTTTACCAATCAACATGGCTTGAAGGAATCTGAAAGTGGGTCACTTAAGGAACATTTCTACAAAATTATTTGAAAATTGGCCTGACACTTTCGGAGAAGAAGATTTTTTAAGTTTTCACTATAGCCATATAAGGCAAAATAGCCCTGCCCCCCCACCCCCTCCGGCGGCCATGTTTTTCAACCAATCAACATGGCTTGAAGGAATCTGATAGAGGCTCATCCACGGAACATTTCTACAAAATTATTTGAAAATCGACTTGACACTTTCGGAGGAGAAGATTTTTTAAGTTTTCACTATAGCCATATATATATTAAAGGCAAAATAGCCCCGCCCCCTGGCGGCCATGTTTTTTGACCAATCAACATGGCTTGAAGGAATCTGATAGAGGGTCATCCAAGGAACATTTCTGCAAAATTATTTGAAAATCGGCCAAACACTTTCGGAGAAGAAGATTTTTTAAGTTTTCACTATAGCCATATAAGGCAAAATAGCCCCGCCCCCCCTGGCGGCCATGTTTTTTGACCAATCAACATGGCTTGAAGGAATCTTATAGAGGGTCATCCAAGGAACATTTCTACAAAATTATTTGAAAATCTGCCAACCAGTTTGGGAGAAGAAGAATTTTGAAGTTTTTTTCATTTCGTTGCCATGGAAACCAGAATTCTGCATGGATCCCAAAAATTTGAAGGAAATCTGGTGAGGTCATTGAGAGGATGCTTTCTGTGAAGTTTCATCCCAATTGACCCACTGGTTACTGAGGAGAAGAAGTTGACGCACGACGGACGACGGACGACGAACAACGCACGACGCACGACGCACGATGGACGACGGACGCCGGACAAAAGGCGATCACAATAACTCACCTTGAGCAAAGCTCAGGTGAGCTAAAAAAAAAGAAGATATTTATGATCAAGATTGAGCATTATGAAAGTGCACATGTATAGTCAACATATAGCAAGAATTATTAAGTCTGTTTTGTTTGTTTGTAATGTCACTTTAATCGTTTTGAACATGCCAGTAGAAAACTGAAAAATAAACAAAAGAAAATGGCCAAGACAGTTCCCCAAGAGAAAAGAGCGAAAACCACGTGGTACGAATCGTTCATCTCGAACGAAACATAAAAACCGGGTACGAATCCAATGAATATTACAAATCGGATGAAATCGTGAAAACAGCGAAGTATTCATTACGAAAGGATGCAGAGACAACTTAATTACTCTATGGGAACCGATGACACCTTGTCGTCTATTCAATAAGAATGACCAAAATCGCCAAGCGATGACATGCTGCATTTACAAATAGAACGGGTCACGTTACGGCCATGCCTATTGCATAGTTGGGTTAACGTTGATTATACAGTTTCTAGAATTATACTGTAATATGTAGTAATAAAAATTAATCATCATTGATATTTTAAAGATTACCAATTCATTTAAAATTCTCAATATTGTAAATAGGCAAAAACATCGCCAGAAACTTTTTTCTGAGCTTTGATGAATCGGGTCGTAAACCAAACTATAAAAAAAGCGTGGCCTAGGGAGTTAGGGGAAAGTTATTAAATACGCATTAGATATGTCTAAAGATTTGTAATAACGATAGAAGACATGCCTATTTTGTATCTTTTTGTGTCTTAAATCATTTAATACAATTTATTAATTCATAAAGGTTTTTTTTTTTCCAAACAAACAACAGAGGTTTTTTTTAACAATAATAACATTGGTTTCTCCCTTTTCGACTACGTCACCCCATGGTACAAAATTAAAACCTATCCCATACTGACGCCGCGCTTCCACGCGGCGTCAATAAACAATTTTAAAAATGACCACCAAAGGAACATTCCTGTGAAGTCTGGTTGAGATTGAATCTGTGAATTAGGAGAAAATGTCGTTTAAAGCCTAATGTTAACGACGGACGGACGAGTTGACAGAGTGACAATAATAGATCACCGTGAGCCTTCGGCTCAGCTGATCTAGAAGGCCATGTTTTCTGACCAATCAACATTGATTTACGACATCTGATAAAGGGTCACCGAAGGTACGTCTCTATAAACATTATTAATCGGCTAGATCCTTTCGACAGAGAAGATTTTCGTTTTAAGTTATCACTATAGCCATATTAAGCAAATACAGTTCAGCTCCTAAGTGGCCATGTTTTTCGACCAATCAATATTATTTGAAGGTAACACACAGGTCACCCAAGGATCGTTTCTACAACATTATTTGGAAATCGGCTTTAAACTTTCATCGAAGAATATTTTTAAAGTTTTCTCTAAAGCCATATTAGGCAAAACAGCCATTGCAACATTGCTTGAAGGAATCTGATAGAGGGTCATCCAGGGAAATTCTACTCCACGGTTTTGGCAAAGATAATTTTTAAAGGTTTTTCTGTTGGTTGCCATGGACACAATAATTTTAGAAAATAATAAAGGAATTTAATGAGAAAATTGCGTGTCTCTTTTCCGCGAAGGAACCCATGATCTAAAGAGAGCGTATTCGTCCGCGTAGGCAATCGTGTTATGATATATAACTGTAGAGACCAATTGCTCTGTTTGAGCATAAGCTTTTAAGCGTCTAGAGGCCAATTTGAAAGTGCACACTATATCTTTTCAAGAGACAGAGTTAGATACAAAGGAGTTTTTGTTGAGAGTGAGAGACTTCAAAGAAACTCAGAAAAATCAAGAACCCGGCAAATCCCCGGACCTCTGGATTGACAGTCCAGTGTGTTAACCACTGGACCACCCAGCAATTCAAAATATTATTATTTTTTTTTATAAATTTTTATAATCTTCGTAATTAATATTGTTAATGAACAGGTACAAACAATCTGCAGCTGGTGACTTTGAAAACATCTTGACAAAAATAAGAAAAATATTTGTAAATGAAAGTATAATAATTTGAAAGAGTTGAAAACGTTATGGCAAAATGAAAACTAGAAATATCACTGAAGATGATAAATACCCCCAAAACAGCACCTTGACTCAAAATATGGTTTACGACCGACCAACAAAAGGGCCATAACTCTGTAAACAAGAAAAAGTAACAAAGGGCAATAACTCTGTATTTAGATTAAATAGAGTTATGGTTTCTGTACACTGCACTTTCTCTCAATGTGTTGTATCATCCTATGAAGTTTTATTAAATTCCAACAATTAGTTTTAAAGTTATGCTCCGGACAAGACTCTACGAATATGAAAAAGTAACAAACGGCAATAACTCTGTCATTATGTAAAGTAGAGTTATGTTTCTTGTACACTGCACTTCCTCTGATTATGCTCTACCATTATATGTAGTTTTATTAGATTCCATCTATTAGTTATTAAGTAATTCTACGGACAAGAAAAAGTAACAAAGGGCAATAACTCTGTATTTAGATAAAATAGAGTTATGGTTCCTGTACACCGCACTTCCTCTTAATGTGTTGTATCATCCTATGAAGTTTAATTAAATTCCAACAATTTGTTTTAAAGTTATGCTCTGGACAAGACTCTACGAATAAGAAAAAGTAACAAAGGGCAATAACTCTGTAATTATGTAAATTAGAGTTATGGTTCTTGTACACTGCACTTCCTCTGATTATGCTCTACCATTGTATGCAGTTTTATTAGATTCCATCTGTTAGTTATTAAGTAATTCTCCGGACAAGAAAAAGTAACAAAGGGCAATAACTCGGTATTTAGATTAAATAGAGTTATGGTTCCTGTACACTGCACTTCCTCTCAATGTGTGGTATCATCCTATGAAGTTTTAATAAATTCCAAGAATCAGTTTTAAAGTTATGCTCTGGACAAGACTCTACGAATAAGAAAAAGTAACAAAGGGCAATAACTCTGTAATTATGTAAATTAGAGTTATGGTTCTTGTACACTGCACTTCCTCTGATTATGCTCTACCATTGTATGCAGTTTTATTAGATTCCATCTGTTAGTTATTAAGTAATTCTCCGGACAAGGAAAAGTAACAAAGGGCAATAACTCTTTATTTAGATTAAATAGAGTTATGGTTTCTGTACACTGCACTTTCTCTCAATGTGTTGTATCATCCTATGAAGTTTTATTAAATTCCAACAATTAGTTTTAAAGTTATGCTCCGGACAAGACTCTACGAATATGAAAAAGTAACAAACGGCAATAACTCTGTCATTATGTAAAGTAGAGTTATGTTTCTTGTACACTGCACTTCCTCTGATTATGCTCTACCATTATATGTAGTTTTATTAGATTCCATCTATTAGTTATTAAGTAATTCTACGGACAAGAAAAAGTAACAAAGGGCAATAACTCTGTATTTATATAAAATAGAGTTATGGTTCCTGTACACCGCACTTCCTCTTAATGTGTTGTATCATCCTATGAAGTTTAATTAAATTCCAACAATTTGTTTTAAAGTTATGCTCTGGACAAGACTCTACGAATAAGAAAAAGTAACAAAGGGCAATAACTCTGTAATTATGTAAATTAGAGTTATGGTTCTTGTACACTGCACTTCCTCTGATTATGCTCTACCATTGTATGCAGTTTTATTAGATTCCATCTGTTAGTTATTAAGTAATTCTCCGGACAAGAAAAAGTAACAAAGGGCAATAACTCGGTATTTAGATTAAATAGAGTTATGGTTCCTGTACACTGCACTTCCTCTCAATGTGTGGTATCATCCTATGAAGTTTTAATAAATTCCAAGAATCAGTTTTAAAGTTATGCTCTGGACAAGACTACGAATAAGAAAAAGTAACAAAGGGCAATAACTCTGTAATTATGTAAATTAGAGTTATGGTTCTTGTACACTGCACTTCCTCTGATTATGCTCTACCATTGTATGCAGTTTTATTAGATTCCATCTGTTAGTTATTAAGTAATTCTCCGGACAAGAAAAAGTAACAAAGGGCAATAACTCGGTATTTAGATTAAATAGAGTTATGGTTCCTGTACACTGCACTTCCTCTCAATGTGTGGTATCATCCTATGAAGTTTTAATAAATTCCAAGAATCAGTTTTAAAGTTATGCTCTGGACAAGACTCTACGAATAAGAAAAAGTAACAAAGGGCAATAACTCTGTAATTATGTAAATTAGAGTTATGGTTCTTGTACACTGCACTTCCTCTGATTATGCTCTACCATTGTATGCAGTTTTATTAGATTCCATCTGTTAGTTATTAAGTAATTCTCCGGACAAGGAAAAGTAACAAAGGGCAATAACTCTTTATTTAGATTAAATAGAGTTATGGTTCCTATACACTGCACTTCCTCTCAATGTGTTGTATCATCCTATGAAGTTTTATTAAATTCCAACAATTAGTTTTAAAGTTATGCTCCGGACAAGACTCTACGAATAAGAAAAAGTAACAAAGGGCAATAACTTTGTATTTAGATAAAATAGAGTTATGGTTCCTGTACACCGCACTTCCTCTCAATGTGTTGTATCATCCTATGAAGTTTCGTTCAAATCCTATGTTGCATTGTTAAGATATGGTCCGGACAAAATATGGCTTCCGACCGACCGACCGACCGACCGACCGATCCGACCGACCGACCGACCGACATACCGACCGACCGACACAGTGACTCCTATATACCCCCCCAAAACTTTGTTTTTGGGGGTATAATAAATGCTCATATAGGAGAAAGGGTTAACATGAAGAACAATTGCGACTATTGCGTTCGTGCACATTTCACCGGGTGTTGACCGAACAATTGTCAACATAAATATGAACCCTGTAAAAAGTCCACAACTTTTATAGAATACTAAAACTATACTAATACCCTGTGTGAATAACGTCGGAATTACGAAATAAATGTTGAAAACGTACGCTTTTCAAGTTCTGGAAATACAAATATGCACAATATATATGTCACATTACGCCTGTTAAACGTAATTCGGTTACTTTCCTGAGATGGACAGAGAAACCTAAGTGATTATAAATGTCTAAGAATTCTTAGGCCAATGGAAGCCAGAGGCATCAAAATGCGACTATATGAGGGAACATCTGATATTTATTCATCATCGTTCAGCAACATTGTGCTGCAGCGGCCACTACTCCGCCATATTTTGTAATGATTTATTGCCATTTGATAAACAATGGCACTTTTATCAAGTTTTCATATGAGCCCGACTTTTAGTTCTTTAAGTACTTTGGCTATACTAGTAAAGGCATTGCTATTACATTTGTCCTCTTTCTTCAACAGTAAATTCAAATCTAACAAAGGCATTCGATAAGGATTGATTGATTGAATTGTGTTTAACGCCGTTTTTAACAATGTCTTAGTCATATAACGGCGGACAGATCACCTACTCATGTATTTCCTGGTTTTCTCACACCAGTACTCCACACAACAATCTTCCCAAGCAACTGGCTGCTTTTCCACATAGACTTAGCCCATTGGTAGAAGACGAATGATGCATGTCGCATTGACTTTTGGCCGAGCCGGGATTCAAACTCACAACCCCTGGCATTCGATAAGGAATATTTCGGCGAAACAAAAAAATAAAAAATAAAAAATTAATAGATTGTTATGCATGAATCGTTTAATAACTTTGAATATAATCCAAATTACCCATAATCCATGTTTGATGGTCACGTCACAAAGGTCTGATTGTTCTTTCACCTGGTTATATAGTAAAGTTCGAGCTGATGGTGCTTCACTTTTGGATTCATCGAAATCCATCTTGCCTTTATCCGCCTCTCTCTTTCGCTAAAAAAAAAGCAGGGTTGAATTTAGCCAGTCGCTATACATTTACGAATTTCGAAATTCTGCGATGAATTTTCGAAACGCTTCATCAGACTGTCAGCCGACAAAACCAAAATGTAATAATTATGTAAATTTAAGTCTCCATTTATATAGATACCAGATATTCAATTGACACACTTAGATTTACATGTATACATATCGTTAAAGTTCACGTAACTGTAAACAAGGGACGTATTATCTTTACTTAAAATAACGAGTAACAGTTGTGAGCAAGAATTCATGCACAGCCTATAAATAATTGCACTAAAATGTCTTATACAGTGTGTTTCATTGAAGTGCTGTTAATGTTATACAATCTGCAAATGAAATGGCATAAACTCAGTCAGTCGAAATACGATAACAGTTAAACAATCTAAGACATTTCATATTTAATAGAAACCGGTGCTCAAATCGCGACCAAAATACCGCAATTGTGAGGCTTGATATTCACGATTAAAAGTTTGTGATTTATATTTCCTTATTCAGTTATGCTATAAAGTAAGCTAGCTAATCGATGAATTAGAGAACGTATTTTACCACAATTCATTACCTCCAAATACAAGACACGGGAAACGACCGTTTCGGCTGCCAGTACAGTCGGAACTCCTGTTGGCAATTACAGGTAGAACTCCGGCTATGCCCGCTATTCTTGCTAACCCAACGCACTTTTGTATAACCCCTTTTAAAAAGACAAAACCTGTGTTCTGTCCTGTTTATAATGTCTGTTCATTATAAAACTATCAATTTAAACAAGACCAGTCCAATCGGTTTCATAATAAATCGGTGGACAGAGTACAGGTATGTTCGTAATTCTTGATTTAGATAGTTTGGCTGAGCTACTAACCTGTTCGTCAATGTGTATCTGTCAGCAAGCTAATCAGCAGTTGATTGAAAGTTTGCTTGTTTTTTAACACTTCGTCTATTTTCATTAACAAATCCCCACACGTAGACATAATCTATACATCTTCATATCTAAACCATATACATTAAATACTAAAATGTACCTAGACATAGTATTTTAGTTTGATATCACAGTTCAAAGCCAACTGATCGACAATTGTTCTGATAATATTGAATATGCAATGGCCTTCAGTCGATACATTAATGGATCGAAAATGAAAGTTTTAACAATGTTAAAGGCTTAAAGCACTTACTTTTTATGAAAACTTTAAGATAAATCAGACAGGTTAATGTAGATTTACATTTATCAAGTTTGAAACTCAATTGAAAGAGGAAGTATTTTAAAAAATGGTGTACTATTTCCCTCACATTTCAGTAACCCAATCATTGTCCAGTTAGATATTCGACGTACAAAAAACCCACCACATACACGTTGGCTATTAAAGATTCACTTTCGACCGGCCCGTTGGTATAGTGGTGTAACTAATTTCACAATCCACAGTGACTTTGGAAAACATTATTGTAAACAGGGCAATTTCTCCATTTGCCACAATGTTTTCAACTTTATTACTTATTGTAAACTTTCATTTAAAGAGATATCCAGTACTTCTGCCTTGATATGTTAACGTCGTCTGCTATGGAAGGGTATTAACGCATAAATTGCATCTTTCCTTCTTACATTACAACTTGCATTCGTACATTTACATCTTGCTTTGTGACATTCACATCTTGCTTTGTGACATTCACATCTTGCTTTGTGACTTGCACATCATGCTTTGTACATCTTGCGTTGTGACATGCACATCTTGCTTTGTACATCTTGCTTTGTGACTTGCACATCATGCTTTGTACAGCTTGCGTTGTGACATGCACATCTTGCTTTGTACATCTTGCGTTGTGACATGCACATCTTGCTTTGTGACTTGCACATCATGCTTTGTACATCTTGCGTTGTGACATGCACATCTTGCTTTGTACATCGTGCTTTGTGACTTGCACATCATGCTTTGTACATCTTGCGTTGTGACATGCACATCTTGCTTTGTACATCTTGCGTTGTGACATGCACATCTTGCTTTGTGACATTCACATCTTGCTTTGTGACTTGCACATCATGCTGTGTACATATTGCGTTGTGACATGCACATCTTGCTTCCGTACATTTAAATTTTGCGTTCATACATTCAATATTACATTTTGCTTGATGGCATGATGCATTTTTTTATTTAATGTTTTAACCTTATTTCAAATTCTTCGCTAGATCGGCGATTCATCGTCTAACTGTAAACAAATAATAGAACATGTCACAGAACAGAACGCGACCAACACGGTTTTTGACAGCAGAAGGCGCATGTTCGGAAACAAAATAAATTTGACTGTCGACCTACGACCTATGCGCCAGGTCAACACTTTCTGAACATAAGTTTGACTGTCGACCTACGACCTACGCGCCAGATCAACACTATCTTTATGTAAATTTGACTGTCGACCTACGACCTACGAGCCAGGTCAACACTTTCTGAACATAAGTTTGACTGTCGACCTACGACCTACGCGCCAGGTCAACACTATCTTAATGTAAGTTTGACTGTCGACCTACGACCTACGAGCCAGGTCGACACTTTCTGAAAATAAACGTGAGTGTCGACCTACGACCTACGAGCCAGGTCGACACTTTCTGAAAATAAATGTGAGTGTCAACCTACGACCTACGAGCCAGGTCGACACTTTCTGAAAATAAACGCGAGTGTCGACCTACGACCTACGAGCCAGGTCGACACTTTCTGAAAATAAATGTGAGTGTCGACCTACGACCTACGAGCCAGGTCGACACTTTCTGAAAATAAATGTGAGTGTCGACCTACGACCTACGAGCCAGGTCGACACTTTCTGAAAATAAATGTGAGTATCGACCTACGACCTACGAGCCAGGTCGACACTTTCTGAAAATAAATGTGACTGTCGACCTACGACCTACGAGCCAGGTCAACACTTTCTGAAAATAAATTTGAGTGTCGACCTACGAGCTACGACCTACGTGCTAACTTCACACACCTTATCTTCAAAGTATATTTAAGAGTCATTTACGGAAATTGCCGACAACACACACGTAGCGCCACCTGTTAGCATAATTTGGTTGTCGCGTCATTATTACACCAGGTGTCGCATCGTATTATGCCTTCTGTATTATGCTGTTTACATTCGGCTTTCTACATTCGGCTATTCGTCATTGTTACTGCTATGCACACTGACATTTGTCATTCGTAAAGAGGAAGTTGTTATTGAAATTAGAATATAAACATGAATTCATCTCATCAAATTAATATTAATTGATGGTGTTAAATAACGAGAATAACAGACAATATGTATTGCAATATGTGCATATCACATAGCAAGACATAAAGCAAGATGTGCATGTCACAAAGCAAGATGTACAAAGCAAGATGTGCATGTCACAACGCAAGATGTACAAAGCAAGATGTGCATGCCACAACGCAAGATGTACAAAGCATGATGTACAAGTCACAAAGCAAGATGTACAAAGCATGATGTGAAAGTCACAAAGCAAGATGTGAATGTCACAACGCAAGATGTGCATGTCACAACGCAAGATGTACAAAGCAAGATGTGCATGTCACAACGCAAGATGTACAAAGCAAGATGTGCATGTCACAACGCAAGATGTACAAAGCAAGATGTGCATGTCACAACGCAAGATGTACAAATCATGATGTGCAAGTCACAAAGCAAGATGTGAATGTCACAAAGCAAGATGTGAATGTACGAATGCAAGATGTAAATGTACGAATGCAAGTTGTAATGTAAGAAGGAAAGATGCAATTTATGCGTTAATACCCTTCCATAGTCTGCTGCAGATTTGTTTTCATATGGGAAAGGGATAAAACGTTTCCGTCTGAAAACTGTAATATTGATTTAAACTTTGAGGACAGAAATATAGACTGGTTCCTAAATGTTTACGATCTTGTTCGAAACTATCTTACTTAGACTTCTAAGATTATTTTCCGTCGAAGCTATAACAACATGAAATTTGACCTAGATTGTTTTACGAGTGAAATTAAAAGTTTTAAACTATTAAAGTACGCTACTAATAAATCATGAACGTAAACAGATTACCTTGTTTTGTTTCTTTACGATGTGAACACTTGCACCAAACAGATTAGATATCTCTGGACTATCAAATAGTCCTATAAAGTATGGCGTCGATAGAGTATGGTAAACCTTTCATATATTGAAATTATACTTTCGGAAAATGTAAGACGGGTCACCAGTTTCGATATTAGGTCTCTTTTTAGGGGTGCATGTAAATACCAGAATGGACCGAATAGGCTGGAATGGACTGGAATGGACCGGATTGGTCGTATTGAAATACCGAATACCGGAATGGACAATGGAAATACCGGAATGGACCTATTTGAAAGTGTGGAAATACCGGAATGGACCTATATAAATATACTTACAACAGAATATGTAATGTAATTTTCAATTTTGTTTTTAAACATTAATTCGTGATCTTGATTTGAATATGTTTTATTTTGCACAAACTGTCCTTATTGGTTGAGTGAATCAGGGTGAGTGTATTAAAGGGTGAGGTCACTCTACGATAATCGTCAGATTTCCAATATTAACTTGTCGTCCTGAGGTCTACCATACCATCCCTGTGTTCCATAGTCACAAAACTCAAAACCTGTTTTGCGAAACCTACATAGGTTTCGTCGATAATCCGTGCATTAGTCGGTAAACCAAACCTGTTTGACGGGAGTACATGCATAATACAGGTAGGTTTCGTTCCGCTCCATAGACAAAACGTGTTTACGTTGTGTTTACTATGGAACACAGGACTGTACGCATTTTATCGAGGAAATAGTCGATATGTAAACCTCGATAAGGTTTTTGTGTACTGTAGAGGTTAAATCGACACCGCGTTGCTTCCTTTTTTGTTAAATTATGTAATTTATCAGGGCGAGTGTGTGTGTGTGTGTGTGTGAAATGTATTCCAAGACATCGTCTTTTATGTTATGAAAAAGCAGGTATTGTCCGTAAATCGCTGATTTGTTGCGTTTAAATCCTGATTTATGAACAAACACCAACGTATATACTCAATCTCAACGTTTTGACAAGTTTATGCTCGCCAAATGGTTAATTTCGCACGGAGAGGGTAAACAAAACCAAACTATGAATGAATGGCCAGTCTGTACGATGCCGATGTTGAAACATTAAGGAACGAATAGATTTACATCATAGTGATGCTTGTCTTTTGAAATAAAAGTCGGCTCTGATATAAATGCGCAACGTATACACATACATATAACACAGATATTTGTCATTTATTCCTATACATATGTACTTTGAGACATTTCAAAATATGTTATGCAATTTCTCAGTTTTCAACTTTACAATTTATTTACGCAGAATTTGGCAAGTTGTTTTCAAAGTCTTTTGTTGCAGATCTGTCTTTTATCGGATAGGATTAATTGCAAACTCGGATCTGGGACTAAGGTCTGCAATTTCTAGTGTACCGACAATCCATGTATGATTTGATTACGGAATGGTATATGTTTACCGTCAACCATTGTCCACAAAAAGAAATGTAACAAACAATTTTCAATGATGTCACCGCGGCCGTGTTACCTTCCCATGTGTAAAATGTCTTTATTACAACAGTACAACTTGTATGGCATCATATAGAAATTAAGAAGGAAACAACGTGTCAAAAGGCGTCAATCACTAATTAGTTGACTTGCTGTTTATTACCCCTAGTCGGCTGCTGATTCTGATCAGCGCATCACATCCTCGGCGGTGCTTTGTTGGTAGATCATAAGTAGTGTCTGATTGCTACCGGAAATATGATTGGGTTTTAAGACCTTTAATCGGTTTTCAATAAAGAACGGTACAATGTATTCATTTTCGATTAATCTGTGAATTACGCCTTTCGTCACAACGTTTACAACTTGATGTATATATGTATTTGCTGTCATAGAGATTGTAGTGTTGTGTGGAGTGCCTTTATAGGCATGGCCGAAAATTGTTTTTGCTTTTGAGCTGTACAGTTAGCCTCTGCAGACGCATCCGGACGAAAAACCGACCATACTAATATGCAATTTGATCTTATTTATGACCTCCGAATTGCGATTTGTGTGTGACGTGGCTCATTGAAGTTATGCTGTACTCATTCTGCATAAACTTTCCCATGTCTTGTATTTGGAGGTAATGAATTGTGGTAAAATACATTCAGCTAAAAACAAATAACGATTTTAGAAATTGGACGATTTCATTTGGAATTAAAAGGGATATTTAAGCAGGTTTGAAAAAAATTCTTAAATATATAATATAAAAGTTTTACAACAAAAATCCTTTTGGAAATTTGGTCAAAATTAACCATTTCAATTCTCCCTTTTCAACATACACCAAATCTGCAGCAGATGAATAATATTGAAAATCTCTTGACCGTCAACTTCAGAGTATGTAGGGAGGGATCGAATTATGTCTGCTCAAAAGGCTCGCCGACAGATCCTATTACAGTAGTGTCCGACCACTACCGGAAATTTGATTGTTTCTATGACCTTTGATTGTTCTACAAAAACGACGGTTCATTATTATGTCTAACGAGCTTTGAAATCGTTACAAACAACTGTCAAATATACAAACGAATACAATTATTGTATAAATAAATGTTAACACACATATATTTAATTGTCTGATATATATTACACGAGTCAAGTTCGTGTTTTCTATCCACCTACTATTGTTGGATACTATTTACTATAAAACTTTATATAGAGCTAGTAATAATATAATGTTATGCTTGGAATTTCATTGTGAATAATTGAAGTTTAGGTTTGTAAACTTCCGGGGTTAATTTTCTTATATATAAGTATATTTTGTATTTGTTAAATGCAGTCGGATATAATTGTTGGCATTTCTTTGCTGCTGTAACTCAATCCATAGGATCTAGGCGATTGCGAGTTCGAATCCTGGTTAGGTTCTTGTTATTCCCAAATCATTGTGACTAGCTTGTGTGTATTTCTGAGTTGTGTTTAATATTCTTCTTGGACCTATTCTTTTCGAGTTCCTCACTTTAGGCATATTTATATATTTGGCATGGTCCCTGTAAACATAAAGTAAATGAAGATTATAATGGAATCAGTGATTTGCTTCAAAACAGTAATTTCCCTAATAAGAATGTGGGGTGGGTAAATGCGCAAACGGTACATTGTTGTTTTTTGAGAATAAATCAAATTATACAGATTAGTTCGAAAGATCTAAGATTGCTATTCGGCTCCAATATGAACCTAGGTAGACACAGGCATTTTTTAGACATAGAATTTGGTTGTAGACAATTAGTTTTACGCCGTTTTCAACATTATTTCAGTTATATATAACAGCAACATTTCACATAATATTGATTCTGTGATAAACAAAACAATACTAGACAATGCACCTTGCACAACCATGACTCGTGCCACGACTGGGGTTAGTTTAAAAAAAAAACGTTTCTGTTATAGGAAGTTTGATTGATAGATGTTTATTGCTGATTTAAATACTCTTTCATGTATATCAGGGCAGGTGCACTTGCCACAATTTCATTTATGAACAATTGTAATGACTGGCCGAGTATTGTTTGAACTCACAATCACCTGAGCCATGATGTTAGTGACCGAAGTTTGCATATAGAAGATGCAGGATAAGGACACAATATAAAATGTTCACATATTCTCGAAAATGGCCAAAAAAACAGTCAAAATGAAATGTCTATAACTTCGTTTGTATTCTCATTTACAAGTAAAAAATTATCTCTGGCATTAGCAAAATAGTTTATTTACACAGAAATGTTTAAATATAAACTCGGAAATCCCGACCTTTATAAATCTCTCGTTTTGATATGGAGGAAAATAAAATCTCAACCATATTTTCACTAAAATCTTCAAAAAGAGCAAAGTTTGTGAACAATAAGAGATACTTTTTATCAAACTTTAAAAAAATATATATAATCTGTCAAACAAGCGATTCATGCACATCACATCGATTGCAATCTTAAATCAAACAGTTATACCGTTTTCTCAATCATCGAGACATATTGTACCCACGATTGTCGATTTTCACTTGAAATTCGCTCTTTTGTAGAGACGACATTGACAGAAGAGCGATTATCACAATTATTAAAACGTGTAAATACGAACTATTAGCAATTATTATTAAACTTTGCGTAGCTGTATAAGTATATAAGTACTTACTTGTCCTCATAAATATTTCTTTAGGTTGAAATGTCACGGAATTGTCTATAATAATAAAAATAACGAAGCGTGTAAAATGATCCAGTCTCTTGTATTTTGATCGATGGCGCTAAAATTGTAAACTCGCAATGTCTCGAACGCTCTCGGGAGACAGGATATATGAGAAATCAGCAGAGTGACCTCACCCTTTAATACACTCACCCTGAGTGAATTGAGTTTTTTTCCAACGTTTCAACACTCCGATTTTCACAACCATTTCTATATATACACAACCCGGCTTAATTGTCTGGAGCGGGGGTTGTGTATATTTAGGAAAATGCCGTGATATGATTGCAAAATTGTTGACAGCGGCATGAAACCCCGAAATTATGCAACTGTGTTTGAACGTTTTCTTAATATTTTGGCTAATTTGAAATAAGGGTAAGTTCATATTAAAACTCTAGAAGGCGCATTTTTGAATTGGTGAAACTGTCAGAATGATTATGTTAATGATATCTAAGGCAAGTTAAAGTATTGATCAGATCCGCTAATTAATAAACAAGATCATTACGTCCAATTAACGGCACAAATGGTTAACCCTCTACAGGTCACATTTCTTACATGATCTTGATTAATACTTTCCAGAAGACTTGTCTTCCAATTTGAATATGGCTCATGTCGAGTCTTTGCATATATATCATTTTTCATAATCCTTCTATTAACGTTTTATGGTACAGAGATGTGGTACTCATGTGAACATTACAGGGTCACCATGGCACTTTTGTTTTAAGAAGAGTTTGAACTGGCTATTTTTATATGCCGTGATGTCCATATAAATTATAATCGGTCTTTATCTTCAAGTATAATAAGTGTATAGGAATTGCATGGTTAATTATTTATTTGAGTTTAAATCTATGTATTGAGATAAATGATTGACCCTCAGTGCATACTTAAATAAATCAATGCAGCCGACAATAGTACAAGTACACTACTGATCGTAAATTGTTCCAATCTGTAGACTTATACAAATTAAATAATTACCTCGGTTGTAGAATGGTAGCATGTCCGCCTCTGGTGCGGCAGGTCGCGGGATCAATCCCCCCGGATCATATAACAAAATATGGCAGTATTGCCTTAATTGTGCAAAACATTATTAAGTTCTACTTATTTGCAATATGTACGCATTGATTTATATAGATTACATTTCATAAACATTTTTTTAAGGCAATACCGATCACGCAATCTTTTCTGTGAAGGGTCCCTATATTAGTTTACAGTATGGTTTTCACTGGTTGTCAATCATTGTCAGCATTATATTAACTGTTTTGATTATTGATATTTTGAATTCCATACTTTTTCAATTTAAGCACTTATTTAATTTTCTTTAATAACAATTTCGATTTTCATTTCGTCCCTAATGTATATTATTTTGACAAATTTAATAAAATGCTTATCATAGACCCTTGTCATACATCGGATAAAATGATGACCAAGCCGGGCTTAGACCCCTCGATTCCTGTGTTAATAGCACCGTCATTAACGTTTGACTTAGTTTAAACAATATTTTATTCAGTAATTTTCAATATACAATTCAATACATAATCAAATTTTCAAGGATTGAAAAGAAAGCTACAGCTTATTTTAAATCTCTCCCTTACTAATTGAACATGTCGGTAACAAGAACGTAAATGTTATGCTTGCATACCATTTAGTTTCAATTTTGGAATCTTAATGACAAATTATAAAAATACAATTCTTACTTTAATATTCTTTACATAGGTAATATTTCCTGATAGAAAACTATGTTTTAAAATCAAGTGTGACTTATCGCAGCTCGACTCGAATAATGTATCTTCAATTATGAAATTGAAAAGAAAAGAAGACCATCACAATCCCATTATAAATCAGTTTGGTCGGCAAAAAGATTCCACGCTGAGCGTCTTCGAATCGAACATGAAGGTGAAACATTTTGACTAGTTGCTGAAAATCTAACAAATACTAGTAATTTCCTTTGCGAACTCTTGCAACTGTATATGTCGTCTGAGCAGCAACCGCTTGGGGACAACTAACACTCGTCGATAACCAAGCGGCAATCGCCAAATGGTCGCCAACCTTTTTGTTGGCTTTCGTTTTCAATAAAGTTTTTGATCGTTCTGTCTTCAGTTGTCAGTCTGTCAACGTCAGAAAGTCAATGAGGCAGACTATCGACCATTGCCGGACTTCAATTGGTTGCTCTATAAAGTTGCTACGTAGTCTATGTTGGCTATCATCATGAAAATGTTGCCTTCGATAAGTCGGCAACATATTAATAAGCATGACCTATTGAAAATTATGTGACGGATGGATGTATTTTTTAAGGATTTATTGTGAGGCAGCGACACACAGGCATGTACAATATAAGATACAAAACTGCAATAACAACAACATCTGTGGCTTGATGTTATCAAGGTCAATTTTTGGGGTCCATGAACGTTTTAAGCAACCTTGAACCTACATTCAGTATAAAAGTTGAAGCGGAATATCAACGTACTAGTTTCCTTTAACATAGTTCTTCCCCCTCCGCAACCGCATCCCCGTGCGAATCAAAATGTCGATTTCGGGAACAAATTGATAAAAGGAATCAACCAATTTTGTTGCGTATTTTATTTCTTGAAATTCAGAAATATTGTTTGATACTACGACCATGACTTCTATCATGTCCATTCCGGTGTGTTCATACGTACTTAACCCTATTAGGTCCATTCCGGTATTTCAAATGTCCATTCCGGTCCACTCCGATATATCAAATGTCCATTCCGATCCATTCCTGTATAAGGTTCATTCCGGTATTTACACGCACCTTTTTTTTTAGGTCTTTCATTTGAAAATGTGACGTTACGACTTTTTAAAAACATTGTCGCAAGATGAGAAATTGTTCATTGTGAGCCAATGGCTCATTTAGCCACAATTTGTTCAACTTTCATTCATTAACGAGTCTTATGTTTATATCGAGTTTCCATGTTTTTGACTAAATGTCTTCCAAGTGGTCTGTAACAGAGTTGTTGTATGTGGGAAAGGGATGATTCAAGTGTATTGGACACCGGCATTCTATGTTGAACATGATCATACCGTTTACCTGTTATTTCTTTCCTCGACATAATTGCCAACACCAGCGTGAAATTCCATTCGACCCACCGGTAATTTCTGGGATATAACCGTTATCTAGAGACTATGCAGGGCTCGAAAGTATAAAACTCTTGAAACGATCTCTATGCTCAGAAATGAAAACTTTGCTCGAAATAAGACTTCCGATTGGTCATTCAAGAATTAATTTGCTTCTGACCAATCAGATACTTGAGCACACATTCTGAGCATAGAGTTAACTTTAACAGTTTTCTGACTCCAGCAAACGACCTTTAAAAACATTGCGGCAAAATGAGATATTGTTCATTATGAGCAATGTCTCATTTTGCCACAATTTGTTCAACTTCACTCAAACATTTTTATCATGTTTATATATAGTTTCCATGTTTTTGACTAAATGTTATCTAATTCGTCTGCTTCATATTCGTTGTATGTGGGAAAGAGATACCTCACGTGTATTGGACACCGGCGTCCTATGTTGAACATGGTCATACCTTTTAGCTGTTATTTCTAACTTTAACAGTTTTGGAACCTGGTTCAAATCTGATTTCCCATGGAAATAGTGCGTAGGGACAAGTGCAGACAACACCAGAGTATTTCCTATGCAGTGTTGGATGTAGTTACATTTCCTTTCTCGCGATTGGCTCACGTACTTAAATAACCAAATGCTAGACCTAACAGCGGATAATATAACCTTAACCCGCTATAAAAATAGATCGGCTCGCCAAATGGCTTCATGCTGAACGGCGAGGCTAGATAACTCCACATGGACTTAACAATCCTTGGATTGCTCGACCAAACAGCGGATACTTTACCTTTTAAACCTAATCCTACAACAAATCAAAGCGCGGAATGCACCGTAATATATGTTATATATCTTGCAATGTGACAAGCAGTATCTCGGTTTAGGCCTTGCAATCAATACAATATTATTTTTACGGGTTCGGACCAGTTTATACCTGATGAAATTGGATAACAACCTTGTAAACACTATAGAAGCTGCATTTAGAATAATAAAAGCTTGTCAGAATATTTGTCAAAATGATTGTAAGGTCAAATATGAAAAAAGGTCAAGTCAAGTGAAAAATTAGGTCTCTATGTCAAATATAAGAAATGTATAGTGGCTGTTCAAAGGCCACATTTTTTGCTTAAGAATGGGAAAACTGTGTCAGAGTGTTTGACTTAAATTATATCTGAGCTAAGTTCCAATTTTGTCAGAACATTATTTTTATGATATATGGGCTTATTTCAAATTTGGTCAAGTTAGGTTAAATCCTAGGTCATAAGGCCACATTAAAGAACAATTGTGTGGACGCCCTTAACGCCGAGTGTTTAACTTGTATATATCAAATTACTTAATTAACCCTTTCCGTAATACAGATGGTTTCTGACGCCGTTGCAGCAGCAGACTTTTGAAAGCATTGATGCAAAAGAATCAATTGTTTACAATGAACAATAACTCCTTTAGCATCAAAGTGTTTAACTCCTTTCAATAATAACCATTTCTTTTTTAGAATTATTTCACTATTTTGTCTAAATATATACTCAAAATCGTCTGCTGCATATTTGGTATACGTTGGAAAGGATGTTAAGTATTATCCATGAGCACCTTATCACACGGTGCCATGGTATTCAGGTAAGTATAACAAGGCACCACGACCCTCTTGTGTAATACATCCCTGGTACTCAGGTGAGTTTAACAAGGCAACATGACCCTCTTGATCAAAACATCCCTGGTACTCAGAATGAGTGTAACAAGGCACCATGACCATCTTGTTCAATACATCCCAAGTATTCAGGTAAGTATAATAAGGCACCACGACCCTCTTGTTCAATACATCCCTGGTATTCAGATGAGTGTAACAAGGCACCACGACCCTCTTGTTCAATACATCCCTGGTATTCAGATGAGTGTAACAAGGCACCACGATCCTCTTGTTCAATACATCCCTGGTATTCAGATGAGTGTAACAAGGCACCACGACCCTCTTGTTCAATACATCCCTGGTACTCAGAATGAGTGTAACACGGCACCACGATCCTTTTGTTCAATACATCCCTGGTACTCAGAATGAGTATAACAAGGCACCATGACCGTCTTGTTCAATACATCCCTGGTACTCAGAATGAGTGTAACAAGGCTCCGTGACCCTCTTATTCAATACATCCCAGGTATTCAGGTAAGTATAATAAGGCACCACGACCCTCTTGTTCAATACATCCCTGGTATTCAGATGAGTGTAACAAGGCACCACGACCCTCTTGTTCAATACATCCCTGGTATTCAGATGAGGGTAACAAGGCATCACGACCCTCTTTGTTCAATACATCCCTGGTACTCAGAATGAGTGTAACAAGGCACCATGACCCTCTTGTTCAATACATCCCAGGTATTCAGGTGAGTGTAACACGGCACCATGCTCCTCTTGTTCAATACATCCCTGGTACTCAGGTGATTTTAACACGGCACCACGATCCTCTTGTTCAATACATCCTTGGTACTCAGAATGAGTGTAACAAAGCACCATGACCCTCTTGTTCAATACATCCCAGGTATTCAGGTGAGTGTAACTGGGCACCACGATCCTCTTGTGCAATACATCCCTAGTACTCAGCATGAGTTTAACAAGGCACCATGCCCCTCTTGTTGAATACATCCCAGGTATTCAGGTGAGTGTAACTGGGCTCCACGACCCTCTTGTGTAATACATCCCTTGTACTCAGGTGAATGTAACAAGGCACCATGACCCTCTTGTGTAGTACATCCCTGGAAATTAGAAGAGTGTAACAAGGCTCCACGACCCTCTTGTTCAATACATCCCTGGTATTCAGGTGAGTGTAACAAGGCACCATGACCCTCTTGTTCAATACATCCCTGGTACTCAGAATGAGTATAACAAGGCACCACGATCCTCTTCATCAATACATCCCTGGTACTCAGAATGACTATAACAAGGCACCATGACCCTCTTATTCAATACATCCCAGGTATTCAGATGAGTGTAACAAGGCACCACGAACCTCTTGTTCAATACATCCCTGGTACTCAGAATGAGTGTAACAAGGCACCACGACCCTCTTGTTCAATACATCCCTTGTATTCAGAATGAGTGTAACAAGGCACCACGACCCTCTTGTGTAATACATCCCTGGTACTCAAAATGAGTGTAACAAGGCACCACGACCCTCTTGTTCAATACATCCCTGGTACTCAGATGAGTATAACAAGGAACCATGACCCTCTTGTGTAATACATCCCTTGTACTCAGGTGAATGTAACAAGGCACCATGACCCTCTTGTGTAGTACATCCCTGGAAATTAGAAGAGTGTAACAAGGCTCCACGACCCTCTTGTTCAATACATCCCTGGTATTCAGGTGAGTGTAACAAGGCACCACGACCCTCTTGTTAAATACATCCTTTGTATTCAGATGAGTGTAACAAGCCACCACAACCCTCTTGTGTAATACATCCCTTGTACTCAGGTGAGTGTAACAAGCCACCACGACCCTCTTGTGTAATACATCCCTTGTACTCAGGTGAGTGTAACAAGGCACCACGACCCTCTTGTGTAATACATCCCTGGTACTCAGAAGAGTGTAACAAGGCTCAACGACCCTCTTGTGCAATACATCCCTTGTACTCAGGTGAATGTAACAAGGCACCACGATCCTCTTGTTCAATACATCCCTGGTACTCAGAAGAGTGTAACAAGGTTCCACGACCCTCTTGTTTTATACATCCCTTGTACTCAGAAGAGTGTAACAAGGCACCACGACCCTCTTGTGTAATACATCCCTGGTACTCAGAAGAGTGTAACAAGGCTCCACGACCCTCTTGTTCAATACATCCCTGGTATTCAGGTGAGTGTAACAAGGCACCACGACCCTCTTTGTTCAATACATCCCTGGTACTCAGAAGAGTGTAACAAGGTTCCACGACCCTCTTGTTTTATACATCCCTTGTACTCAGAAGAGTGTAACAAGGCACCACGACCATCTTGTTCAATACATCCCTGGTACTCAGAAGAGTGTAACAAGGCACCACGACCCTCTTGTTCAATACATCCCTGGTATTCAGGTGAGTGTAACAAGGCACCACGACCCTCTTGTTTAATACATCCCTGGTACTCAGAAGAGTGTAACAAGGCACCACGACCCTCTTGTTCAATACATCCCTGGTATTCAGGTGAGTGTAACAAGGCACCACGACCCTCTTGTTCAATACATCCCTGGTACTCAGAAGAGTGTAACAACGCTCCACGACCCTCTTGTTCAATACAACCCTGGTATTCAGGTGAGTGTAACAAGGCACCACGACCCACTTGTTTAATACATCCCTGGAATTCAGGTGAGTGTAACAAGCCACCACGACCCTCTTGTTTAATATATCCCTTGTAATGGATGAACTATTTTTCCGGTACAGATGAGTTTTTATACTTCTGGAACAATAAAACATACGTTTCTATATTTCCTATGTATTCAGCTTTATTAAAAGTATCCTATCAATTTCTAAGATGGAACATCATTTTTCCTGCACACTTTTCAGAGAAGATGACTTTAATAGCATACAAGAGGACTATGATGGTCATATATCACTCATCTGATTTAAAGGAAGTTAAATAGTTTTCAAAGTGTTTTACTCTATACATGTAAGAAGAACGGGCCCTCCCTCCTGGTGGCAATGTTTTCAACGGATCGGAATAAAGTAAACAATCTATTGGTACCAAGGAACATTTGTGAATATTTATTTTTAAGTCAGACCAGTATTTACGGACAAGAAGATTGTCTAAGTTTGGGCATTTTTCCCCTTTTAGATGGCGCCACAATCAAAGTTCTACATGCAATTAATATTTTTGAAAATCTCCAAAAAGACCACTTAAATTGGTTGTTAAGTTTATGAAGAGAAGTTGTTTTTAGGAAAATCAACCGTTTATGACCTGATAACGGAAGTTGGTTAACTATATTAATTTTTGTACAATTTTAGGGGATGTTTATGAATAACAGTCTTAATGTTTACAGTTTAACTTTAATGGTCAACATTATAGATATTAAACTAATCTTCAATCACTGCAAAACATGTTTTCTCTTTCTATACGCGCATTGGAAGTTTAGAAAATACATCAGTACTAATTTATTTTTGTCAAAGCCTTAAACAAACAAATATCAAAGTGTTTACCCTTCTAGAATAAATTGGAACTGAGAATATAATGAAACAAAACTCTTTATGACCCCATAAATTACTCTAGCTTATCAAGCCAAGCGGACAGCGACAGATACCTGGTAAACTAGCTTATGTAAACGGCAGTAATGCTCAGAGATAGAGATCGCTCGATAGCCTGAAGATCCCCAACATTGGCAATGATATATAAAAAGAAAGATATTACATATTTATTTTCTATTTTGTCAAATGTTAGAAATGATCAAGCTTCTAGTATATGCAATATACTCAGACATTATAGGCAACCAGTTTCAACATTTTACAAACAATCTGACAGAATCCGACAATCTTTGCAGACGACACAAATAAGACTTTCGGTTTTTTTAACCAGGAAGCTCTTTAGACATTTTTGTTTGCCCTTCAGAATCAGCATTTTGCATTTATTAACAAAGAATTGTATATAATCAAAGCAGAAAAGCAAATATTAGGACAGTGACGCAATTATTTCCATGGGAAATTCTATTATCCTATACCATCCGAATCTAAGTTTTTCAGCTCGAGTCCTGTCAGTTGCATGCAATCGCGCTTCATATGTCGTCGAGAAAAAAACGAAAAAAACAACAACAACCGAGTGTCAAAGTTAGACTGATGAAGCATTCATGAATGATTTAGTTGCTTAAAAACATGTATAATGTTCCAATACCTAATGGCAGACTGTCCACATAAGCCGCCTGTCCAATCCAGGCAACCAGTCAAGGCAAATCTAATGAACAATACTTGGTTTAAACCTTCCCACTTTTCATGTATCAAGAGCGCTTTAAATGGAGATACACCAGCGATGTGTCGAATTAATTGTTTATGTCTCGCCTGAAGTCGAGGAAATGTATACCCGTTTTGTTAAGCCTCTACCGATCCCTATACATGCGATAGCGTGATATCATGAGACGTAACCAATTGAGTTCAACAACGAACCTGTTTACAACGACTAGCAACGATTGTTTAGCACATTACTCGCGCGATAATTCGTAAATTTAACAAACCAATTCAAAATAATTCTTAATTTTCAAAATGGTCGAAGTGTTTAAAATGCATAAAATTGCAAATTTTAAAAAGACAATATCAACATATACAATTGAAAGGTTATGCATGAATGTGGTAAACTATTTGTGTTGGCATTCGTTTCTTCGGCTGAGTAAGACGAACTTGTCCTACACACTATTTTCCCATACATATACACTAACTTATATAACTGGTAATGCTGAATGATATTACTCCCTTTAATCGATAATTGAAAGAGGAAGTATTAAATGTTGGACCCTTTCCCTCGCATATTAGTAACTTAATCATTGCACAGTTTAAATTTCGTCGTACAAAAAAAAACACACCATCTATAGTGTGAACTTCATTCGGAGGTCCACTTACACTTCCGCTTAGATTCACTTTCAATACTTTAGATATCGGCTCGGTGGTGTAGTGCTTAGTGCGTCAAGCTCGAAAGCAGGAGACCAGGAAGCAATTCCATGTCGGATTAAACCAACTTCTTTAACAAGAGCGCCGCAAGCGATCGCCAACGCTCGTCTGCTTTTTTCTAAGTCGAAATGGGGGCATTTCTGATTATTTATTGAAGCCAGAGTTATGTATCTTGTTATAGACATGCATATTGCTCCTAGGAACAAGTGCACTAAGTTTCATTTCTAGAATGCTGAACGGTTTATTTGAGTTATGAGGTAAGGTTAAAGTTTTGTGACAACGAAGGCGACGCAGACGATGCAGACGACGGCGACAAGGGTATACTAATACCCAAATTCCTCAGAAAACAGACGAGCTTAAATTGATAGTAATTGTTTCCCTTGTTTGCGGGGATACCATAGCGACTAATGTGCACGTGTCAGTTTGTTTGCCCGGTGATGAACGCCGCTTTCCAAAGCACTAGTCAAACAATTTAAAGTGATTTTTTCCTAAATATTTCAAATACGTCTGCCGCAGATTTTTTTTTTTTTTGTGGGAAAGGGATAAACTTTTCGGTCAAATGTATGTAATACTCTTGGTAAGTTATTTAGGTGAAGCTATATAATCATATATATATTAACATGAAGTTTGACCTAGATACTTTTTTACCAATGTAATTAAAGGGTTTACACTTTTAGAGAACGCAACTAGTATATCATGAACTTAAATAGATTTTTACCTTGTTTTGTTTCTTTACGATCTAGAAAATCCGGGTTTCATTCTATCAAACATAATATATCAGATTTATCTTGACATTGAATCATCCTTTCAAGTATGGCATTGATATAGATCTGATATATATATTGAATTTGTATTTTCAAGAAATGTACTACCGGTCGCTAGTTTCGATATATAATGTCTATTTTCGGCACTTATTTCATTTGAAACTGTTACGTCACTGTTCTCTTCTTTTATTTACAAACAAATAAGACGTTTGTTTGTGGGAAAGGTACACTTGTGAAGATTTATGAAACTAGGACTCATGACGTTATATTTCGGACCATCGAACTTAAAAGATAGGTAAACGGCGATTTCGTGAATTTCCGGAAGTAATCTCGAATCTATTTTTAGAAAAAGGTTGTTACAATATGGATTATAAGAATTGATATGCATGAGCTTACCTATACATTCAATTCGATAATGGTGGCATAATAAAAAGCGTTATCTCTAGTTTATAAACAGTTATGCAATTGAAGTCATTATAACATTCATATAATACACCCAACAATCACTAACAGTTCGTCAGGATGAAATTTTAATGTTTTGAACAGTTTTTGTTAAGGGTCACATAAGAAACAATTCCACCAAATCATTTTAATTATTTGGGAAATAGACAAGCAGATGCATAGGAAAAGAATTTTAAAGTTTGGGCATTTCTCCCAATTTCTTGTGAAACCAAGTTTCTTCATAGAACTTAACCCTTTTCACATACAAACGCTTTCTGACGCCTTTACATCAGACTATTTTTAAAAACATTGTGACAAGGGAAGAAATTGCTCATGATGAGCTATTTCTCCGTTTGCCACAATGTTTTCAACTGTATTCACTGATTAAACTTTCATTGACAGAGGTTATTAACATTTTCCCCATGTATTTACGAAGTCGTCTGTAGCAGATGTGTCATATGTTGAAAAGGGTTAAATTGTTATTTTTTTTTAAATAAGACTACAAAAGAAATATTTCTATGGAGCTTAGGATGAAATTGATGCAGTGGTTTAGGAACAAAATTTTCTTGGAATTAGACAAGCAGATTTAGAGGAGAAGACCTTTACAGTTTGGGCATTTCCATCCCTTTCTGATGCCGCAGCAACCAAAGTTATTCGTATCATTTACATGTTATAACACATTTGAAAGAAGACCAACAAATTAAAATTTACGTGACGTTTGGTTGAATTTGATCCAGTGAGTTAGGAGAAGATGATGTATGAAACTAATTGAATCAGTTCAAGTGATCTCCAAAAAAATCACACGCCATGTTGCATATGAAAACAACGTAAGAATAGAGCCTAATTTAGTCTAAAAGTTGTAAAGTTCAAAGTAACAACATATAGCCCGATGCTTGATCACACCGCGCAACAACCCAGATAAAAAATACTCAAAGCTTTAAAAGTGGTCGTATCCGTATCTTATTATATTATGATAAAGTGGACATTTCACGCCCTGATTGACCCCCAAAGCTAATTTTGATGTTTTGAAAATGCAAACAAAATCGTCATTTATCGATAGATAATTTCGAGAACATGTAGTCAAAATAATGTATCCGCTTGTCCAAGGTCATTTCATTTTCACAATACTCCTGTAAATGGCTTAATCCTGTCTTTCTTACAAACTCTGTAGTAGATGGCTTTTGAAAACAGTTGTGGCAAAGGGGAACATTACTCATAATGAGCAATTTCTCCTTTTGCCACAACAATTTTAACTGTTATTCATTAGATGTTCTTTTATTTATAGTGTTTATGACTTAATGTTTTTAAAACCGTCTGCTACAGATTTGTTGTTTGTTGGCAATGGTTGGCGTCCTCCTGCGCGATAAGTAGGGTTATTGTTCGTCACAAAGATAATTGAAGTGGTTATAGTAGATACTAATAGAGCTTTTATTAACATGTTGATCATGATCATATCTTTATGCAGTTATTTCTTTCGGAAAGACGATTGTCAATTTCATTCGACCCTTTCTTTTCATCTGTATCAGATATAAAAAGATAATGTTACATCTCGGTTCTGGTATCACATGCACATGGTGAAACAAACAAGTTGAACTACAATTAAGGTCCCGTAAACAGATATTAAGTCTATATGGCAAGTTAGCCAGTAATCGTGGAAGAACTCTGCGTATACTACTGTTGTGAGAAAAATAGGAAACACAGGTTAGGTGACCTCGCTGTCGTAATATTTCTGAAATACCGTTAGAATCCGCATTAAACTCCAATCAATTAAATCGTTAACACTGTGCAACACTAGCAGATCTGACAAACTTGTAATACGTGGCAATGGAACAATTTAAATAAAAATCATTCATCCTTTATTAGGCACTGTGAATAAAACAAAATATGAAACTTTTGAAATTCAAAATAATTGATCATATTGATTAAAATAATTTAGAGCAATAAAATAATTGATCATATTGATTTAAATAATTTAGAGCAATAACATAATAGAATACATTTAATTGGAATGACAATATAAATAGATTTAAAGACTTGATTAGAAATGAGCAATGAAACAGAAACGATATGTCAAACAAGAGGGCCATGATGGCATTGGATGACTCACCTGATTTTTTTTTCAGTTTTGAATATATACATATAATGAAAAATAGGCCCGCCCCCCTGGTGGCCATGTCTTTTGATCAATCAGAATGGCTTGAAGGAATCTGATAGAGGGTCAGCCAAGGTACATTTCTGCAAAATGTCTAAAAATCGGCCAGACACTTTCGGAGGAGAAGATTTATAAAGTTTCAACTATAACCATATAAGGCAAAACAGCCCCGCCCTCTGGCGGGACTGGCGGCCATGGTTTTTTTTTTATTAATCAACATGGTTTTAAGGAATCCGATAGATGGAACATTACTATAAAATCATTATTTGAAAATCAGCCAAACAGTTGGAGTTTAAGAATTTTAGAGTTTTGTTCGTTTCGTTACCGTGGAAACCTGAATTTTGCATGGATACTAAAACATTGAAGGAATTCTGGTGAGGTTATTGAGAGGATGCTTTCGGTGAAGTTTCATCCTAATTGACCTACTGTTTACAGAGAAGAAGATGACGACGGAAGACGAAAGGCGGCCGACGGACAAAAGACGGACTTCGTGCTCAGGTGAGCCAAAAAACAAGGCCATTCATTATTTCCAATAACTTGGAAAAATAATTGTGACATCCGTCATTTGTCTTTCACCAATGTACTATATAGTCTATATGGCAAGGTAGCCATTTATCTAGAAATTGAAGTGTGTGTAGTACTGGTGTGAGAAAGCCAGGAAACACAAGTTAGGTATACTCGCTTTGGTAATATTTCTGAAATACCGTTAGAATCCGTTAGAATCCGCATTAAACTCCAATCAATTTATTAGTTAACAATTTGCAACACTAGCAGATCTGACAAACTTGTAAAACGTGGCAATGAAACAATTTGAATAACAATATTAATCGTATATAGGCACTGTGAATATAACAGAATATTAAACTGTTGAATTCTAAATAATGGAACCTTTTGATATACAAATTTTAGAATAATAAAAGAAAAGAATATAACTAATTGGAATGACACATTCAAAATTCAAATGAGAGTTTCTCTTTTTTTTTTTTCAACTTTTGTACCTTTTGAGACCCAATTTTGAAGCTTCAGAATGTTTCAAAGTTAAAGATATATTATAGTACTTCGCAGCTAACATTATTTCATCCCCGCCTAGGGCATATGGGATATTCATTTCCATCAGGTCTAGTTCATGTCTGAATTTAAAAATTCAGCATTGAAAGGATACTCCTAAAATCGACAGTAATTACGCAAACCAAAGACCGCGGTCAATCGATGACGATTTTGAACACATCAGCGTTTTATATTGACAACGCACACATTTTAGATGTAGACCTTTTAAAACATTGTATGTTATGGTTACGTTTAATAAGATATGCTGATTTAGATTACTTATCTCTCAGTAGTAATAATCGCTGTCGTAGTAGTCATGATCATGGTGATGGTCATAGTCAGAGTCATAGTCATAGTAATAGTCATTGGTCTCACTATAAATATTACACTCATCAGATGTATCATCATAATGAAAAGAGTAATCTTCATCAACAAAACCACCGGAGTACTTTCCCCTAATTTTGATTTCAGATGATCTCTGTAGCTTACAATGTGGACAATTCAATGCACATGAAAGTCTCTCTTTCGACACTTTTATCTGAAATATATTTTTGCCCGGATCTTCATTTCCCCAATGTTGTGGCTCATATACTGGCAAGTCTTCCCATATCTCTTCTGGGATACCTGCATGATCTTGAACTGCGACCATCAACTTTTCGTGCGTCGTGGATTTGAATACTGGTCGTTTTGTTCGGTCGTAATGGTACCATCTGTTCTCACAAAAATAATACTTGTGATAATAAATATATTTGGGTTTCTCTGGACACCGTTTGTACTCATTTATCTGGTAATTGTTCAATAAACTTGATCCCATTTATTTGGCAATTGTAACAAAACGCACATTATCATAAATGATAAAACTATTTCCGATTTCAGCAAATTTGTCGATTTTCTGAAGGCGTATCCCTTTTCGCATTGGATCTATAGTCTCGAGAGAACTATCTGTTCTGTTGTATATATATAACAGATGTGTGTCGCGTTGTAGCATAGCAATGGTTGTTTTATTTGCGCAGACATGAGACACAGCCCCTCTCAATGACAGGATAGGTACAGTCGTTGTTACGCCATTTCCTATGTTTCCAATGTTCAGTTGTGAAACTGAAAACCGTCTCGTTTTAAAACGGGAGTTGAATGCACTGCTTTTATCTCTGTAATATTTAACTTCGTAGTTATATATAACAATGAGTTCATCCTCATGCATGCATTTCTTTTCCGAAATTGATGCACGCTCTTTTGTGCCATGGTAATGTACATCTTTAACATCAGACCGTTTTACAGAGTTGTTGTCAAAGTCTATAATATACACACATGCATTATTAAATAATCTGTCATAAATGTATGCCTCGGAGCCATCTTTTCCACGAACGAATTCAATATCACTATTGTAAAATCTGTCGGGGCGCATTTCTCCATTTTCAATGTTCAAAGAGCACCATCTGTGTCTGTTCATATCGTAACAAGGTAGTTTGTTGTCGGAGTAATTGTCCGGAAATAGTAGAATTTCACAAGAACTCAGTGATTCAAGTGACTCCAACTGAGCAATAAAACTTGAAAACGCATCTAGTTCATGGACCAAACGCTCGTGCATGACAACATTTGTAATAAAACTTTCCATATCAGCGAAATTTATTTGTTTTAGAAATCTTTGAAATACCCACTTCCTATTTTGTCTACTTTTCGTCCAACGAACCAGAACTTATCATTTGCCTTTATATGCCACAAGTTAGCATCCTCCAGAATATATTCGACTGAGTCTGTAGTCAGGTCCATCATTTCGTCCATCTGCATCAGGTCAGGTAGGCGACCTTTCAGGTAATCCTCGTAAGACGACAGGGAGAACTCGTAGAGACGTGCTAGTTTTATCATGTCCAGGCAATTGTCGTCGGTGATCTTTGTGTTATTTATCCACATAACACATTCAGCCTGAATATTAAAAAAACGGACAACTGATTATCATGTGCTGAACCGGACCTTTAACTGTAAAATGCCTGTGTTATTCAACATTCATTGAGGTAGAATTCATTAATTGGAAACAATCTATTTTTGCCGTGAGTATTCCAACTGAATTGTAAATCCTATCATTGTAATATCTAACTCACAAACTCATGGCCGTAGGCATTTTCGACCAATATAGATCGAGGTTACATTTTGCATCTACACAAATTGATTTGTCTCTGCTCTTTTCACCAAATAAATTGAAAGAAACCATAAATGTTTTTTTTCTTCTTACATAGGTAGGAATAATATATAGAAAGATCACTTTAAGAGTATAAACTGTTTGATGTATATTTATCAATATTTTTCGTACTTCATACTAAACGCCAACAATATAAACTCCATTATTTATTGGTCATGCAAAAGTGAACACGAGTTGAACATTATCATCGTCTAGTCATTCATTTTAAATCGATATAGTATGCTGTTTAATCTATAGACATATTACATAATGTTTCCAGAAATTTAGGACACATATTTGGCATTGTTATATCATTACTACTCTTGAAGCACTAAGGTGTGTTTACCTTAAGCACGGGTCACGTTTTAAACATTTTTTATGAAATACCTTCAAGCCTGAGATGACAAGATATTCTGCTATTTCTAGTAGAGCTTCAATATTGCTGGAATTTATCTTTGGTATCTTGCCATATAAATACCATATGGCTTCTTCTAAAGATACAGTTGTTCCAACGTGGATGGCAACTATTCCTAAATTATAATAGAATAAAAAGTTTATCAAACAATCCAAAATGGAAAATCTGGTCAATACGAATCACATGGCTTCAATCTATAGATTTAAAAAGACGTCTAAGTGGCATGCCACGATATTACCTGTACTAAGTACTTTGCTTTTTGAAAAGACACGAGGACAATAACTCACTTGAATTAACTGAACTTCAATAGGATGTATAGTCTATACATATATGGAAAACGATTCGCATCCGTTGGTGGCTATGTTTTTCAACGGATTGGAATATTTCTAACACTCTAGGTAGAGCATAAGCCAAGTACCATGTGTGTCGAGTTTCTTTTTAAATTTGGCCGATAGCTTTATATAAGAAGATTTTCAAAGAGTTTACAATATACACAGTATACATATTATGCCTTTCCGTTGCAAAGACAACCGGTGTATTGCATGTTTTGCTTCTGTGAAGTCCGGAAGTTTCAAGAAGAGCTATCATTTGAATGACGGACAACGTCGAACGCACAGCCAACGATCCTAAAAGCTCATCATAAGCACATGAGCTAACAACAAATTGTTTCAGAAGAAATACTTCTCTGAATTGAGTTAGAGTATAAGGGCCTGTTCATGCAACAAGGGTACAAGTTGACCTTATTGAACAGTATAGGGATTAAAAATACTGTGTAAGTAATTTTCAGCGTAGATCAAGATCAGAATGCGTACATATGTAAGCTTTACACAGTATGGTTTTCTTTTGTAAAGTACATTTACGATTGAACTGCCGACAGTATAGTATGTGTTAATCGTGAACCAGGAAAACTGTCCGTATCTAGATATAAATATATTATTGCCGTTAGTAAGTCACAAACTATTACTAAATATTAATAGAAAGCTCCCTGAGAACTACTGCGAACACTTTAACTGAACGTATATTTGGACTGACATCTTGAATATGAAAACACCAGAACACATACACACCTGTTTCCCGTTCACGGTAAATGTGCTTTCTGATATTTTCAAAAAAGGGACTTGCAACAAGGACACACCAATGGAATTTCTTTTCCTGAAAAGACAACAACATTATAATATATTGTCTGTTGAACAATGGGGTAATTGCGAAGAGAAGTGTGCACGAGCTCGTATAATCTTAAAATGCTTATCTGCGATTTTATGATGAATTTATCTAATGGCCAATTGTACGCAACTATTACGAAAGTGCCCATTTCACCGGATGTTGACTGTTCAACATACTATTGATTTTGGCCACTGTGAAAAAGGGCAAAATCGTTTTGAATTCTAAATGTATACACATACCATGCGTAAATAACTTCGAATTACGATGTTAATGTTGACAATATATGTTCTTGAAACACAAATATGCACATTGTATATGGTGACAGTGTCATATTACGCATGTTGAAAGTACTGCGGTTACTTTCGTGAGGCGGACAGAGAAATCCGAGTGATTTTACATACTTATAATTCTTAGGCCATTGGAAGCCAGAGGCGTCAAAACGCTAATGTAAAAGGGGAATCGTTAAGGATTGTGTTAAGTTTTATACATCATTGTCCGGAAATATTGTGCTGCATAGGTCAAAACTCCGTTATATTTGTTAATGATTTATTGCCATTATGTAACGTGATGAACAATGGCACTTGCTTGCGTTACTCTTTTTATCAAGAGTTTATATCATCCCTATTTTTAGTGGTTTAAGTACTTTGACTATACTAGTAAATGCGTTTATATAATCTTTATCCTCTTTCCTCAACTGTAAATGCAATCATCCAAAGGCACACGATTAAAAATATTTCGGCGACAACAATTAAAAACACTTATACGATTAATAGATTATTATACATATATCGTTTGATAATGTTGAATATAATTCAAATTACCCATAATCCATGTTTGATGGTGACGTCACACAGGTTCGACTGTTCTTTCACCTGGTTATATAGTAGATATCGAACTGAAGGCGGTTTACTTTTGGATTCATCGAAATCCATCTTGCCTTTATTTGTCTTCTCTCTTTTGCTAAAAACGTAGGGATGAATTCAGTCAGTTCCAATGAGGGACATTAGTGATAATTATATTATCTCCCTTGTCAGATAAAAACCAAGGAAGACCAAATAGTTTGTAGGTCCTTTAAGTTGGAATCCTTTGTCTTTATCGCTATTTCGCAATGAGATATTGCAATTACTCTGTACACATTAATAAAAAATGTGTTAATTAAAGTTTTTTGACAAAGTTTCAAAATGCTTATGTTTAAAATAAGGCTTCCAGAGTGTTAACAATATTTTCCTTCAATTTGGCCTAGTGACCTAGTTTTTTACCCAAAATGACCTATATTCAAACTTGGTTTAGATATTACTAAGACAAACATTCTGACAAAGTTTCAACACGCTCAAGTCAAACATGCGGCTTCCAGAGTGTTAACAAGATTTTCATCAAATTTGGCATAGTGACCTAGTTTTTGACCCGACATGACCCAGTTTCAAATTTGGCCTAGATTTAATAGAGATATATGTTCTGATAAACTTTCATGAAGATTGGATGCAAAATGTTGCCTCTAGATTGTTAACAAGTAAATGTTGACGACGGACGACGGACGACGGACGACGGACGACGGACAAAAGGCGATCACAAAAACTCTTTGTGCTCTGGTGAGCTAAAATGGTGGACTATTTTCCTCACATTTCATTAACCAAATCAGTGTACAGTTATATATTCGGCGTACAAAAACACCACCACATATACGTTCGCTTAGATTCACTTTCGCCCGGGCCGTTGGTGTAGTGGTGTAACTTATTCCATAATCCAAAGCGCCAAGAAGGGAAAGACTAACTTGAACGATTTCGAAACAATATGTATACTACCCACACTCATTTTGATTCATCTACAACAGGTGACTATGGAAAACATTATTGTAAACATGGCAATTTCTCCATTTGCCACAATGTTTTAAACTTTATTATTCATTGTAAACTTTCATTTAAAGAGATATCCTGTACTTTTGCCAAGATATTTCAACGTCGTCTGCTGCAGATTTTTCTCATATGGGAAAGGGTTAAAACGTTTCGGTCCGATAAGTGTAATCATGATTTAAACTTTGAGGACAGAAATATAGACTGGTTCCTAGATGTTTACGATCTTGTTCGAAACTATCTTACTTAGACTTCTAAAATTATTTACCGTCGATTAAAGGGATACAACTTAGGGGGAACTATGTTTTGACATGACGTTGCTTTCCTTGATAAAATCACGTGTAGGCTATTCTATCTTTACTCCCCATTGTATTTGTTTTGAAAATATTAAATTTCTGCAACTAACAAAACATTTTGAAATCATTTTTATTAACACTCTATGAACATTTTATTTTTATTATACATTTTTCAATTTGTTACTGTCTCTTGTTTAAATAACGTTTTTAACCGGTAAACAGTATGCTGTTACATGACACGCGAGTCTAAAATGTTGGGCATGGACGTGCATGACGTCATTTAAAACAATTACGTCATCGTTATAATTCAACTTTACAAACGGCATTTACAACAAAAGCTCGTGACTTCATTCATAAAATGTTAAGCCCAGCGTAGTAAAGCAAGCGCACTAAAAAACGTTGTATGAAAAATACACGGGACGGTATTTCAACAGCCAAAAATAGTTCCGGAAGTTTAGAGTGATATACCGTGTGATATATCACGCTCAAATCCCTCTTTATGAATAGAAGAGAAAGTGTCAGTAGTGTTATAATATAGGTTATTGACCCTGTACTGTGAAATCATCGTTGGACTGAGTTCTTGGGTTGACGTTGCCGACTTTGCGAGGCTACGTTCGCCAAAGAACGAGGTCCAACGATGATTTCACAGGACAGGGTCAATCACTTTTTGATTCATATTGTGAACTTTTTTGTTTACACTGTGGAGTTTTTTGTTGTTGTTTTTGTATCTAGAGTTGATAAATCTGCTTCCGAAATCGAAACAAACTGTTTGTTAACATGAGTAGTCATTTAGTTGCAAATGACGTTTGAAAATTTTGAATTTTTTTAAATGACGTCATGAACGTGCATAACTAACATTTTAGACGCACGTGCCATGTAACAGTATACTGTTATCCGGTCAAAAACGTACTGTTCGCATGAGAGAGTAAGACATTTCCCATGATGAGTATGTGATAATTTAACATTACAAAGTCACGTGAGGTATAATAATGATATAAAGGTCAGCTATGATTTGTTTACATAAAAAAGTAGTCCCTAGCATGTTAATTATGCGGAATTTTCGCACGCCCTTATCTACGGTCATGAAATTTAACGTCTTACCTCTAGAGCGTCCAGTGTTCAAATGACAGAGGTCCCGATCTATTTTTAGACTCGGTATTTCACCATCGCTATCGGATATTTCATCAGACCAGGTGTGAGAACAATAGAGCATTGAAATGTCAAAGAAAACTTGGACAATGGATGAATAGACTGCTTTAAACCAAACGGCGCCACAGTGTCTGAAGAACACCTGCACGTTTTCACTTGCCTGAGAATAACCCTTTACACTGCTGTTCAAAAGTTTATCCTTCATGATGAAAGTTATTATTATGTTTGAATTTGCACTTGAAAAGTGTCAGTGAAGTTATACACGACTTTACCAATTTGATCATATTTCAAATAAAGAGGGAAAAGGAGCCCATTAAAAGCGTCAAATCAGTTTTTGCTAATTTGTATCAATATTTACGCTTTAACTTTTTCTCTTTGGGCTACCAAAGGATAGAGGACACCAACACCTTTCATTTAAACCCGGGGTGGTCGATAACATTTTCAGCCGTTTTCGTGTTATGTAATATGAGAGATTTTTAAACCCTACAAATGAACTTGCCCCGATACTCAAGTTTGATATACCGTTGGAAAGATTTTGTTGAGCCCTTTTCATATATGAAAAAATATGATCCTACGACTATTAGTTCTCTAGTTATCGCCGTTTTAAATTATTGCTTAAAAGTGCGTCAAAAGTCTTCTTAATGCGTAAATGCCGATATCTCCTTTATTTCTTGCCCGAATGTAGTCGTGTTTGGACCCATTGAAAAGGGTTTCGGTTTTTCTATCGATTGAGTTGATCAAACCGGAAGTGACGTCATTTTTGAATATTTGTTTGTTTCAAAGTGCGTCAAAAGTCTTCTCAATGCGCAAGTGCCGATATCTTCTTTATTTCTTGTCCGAATGTAGTCGTGTTTGTACTCGTTGAAAAGGGTTTCGTATTTGTTATCGATTGAGGAGGCCAAACCGAAAGTGACGTCATCATATATTATAATGGTCATATCTTCCTTAGTTCTGAACTGATGTTTACAATTTGTATATCATTCGAAAGCTCTCATCGAGATAGGAGTATATTCGAATTTGAAAGATATCCGATCAATGTTTTCATGACATTGTACTTTAAATAAGCAGCGCAAGGGGTAAATGAAAAACAAAGATATGAATACAATTTCTACAATTTTATTATATAATCAAGTATTGTAGTTCGCATAATCAAAATAACTAACACTATTTATTGAACACAGTATTCACAAATCACGATTCATTACGGGATGAAAATGATTGTCAATTCGTCTCATACTCCATCCATGACGTCTATGAATAACTGTCCACCGTTCCGTTATGTTGTAAACGTGGTTAATTTAGGGCTCCCCCCGGCATTTTCTTTCCGATAATTTAGTCACGTAGTCCCGGTGGTCCGTGTATTCGATACCCCTTTTTCGCATTGTCAATCCTGGTATGTTGTCTTTTCCTGGATACCTCTGACTTGGCTTGTTCGACAGTTTGAGCCATGGGTGTCACAAAGTTAATGGTAGGTTCTTTCACCTCTCAACCCATTTGTATTTTTTCCACCACGTATTGTCCTTTATGATTAGGTTTCAGCTTCCCTTCGGCCATCCGTTGAAAATGTCGTGTCCACATTTCTACTTTGTCCATCGTCGACGTAAGTGAAGTACACAGCGAGTGATAGTTTTATCTTTATCTATTAGCTGTAACTTTCCTCCCCTTATAGCATTTCTTCACCATCACTGTCGTCGCTACCACCATAGCTAACGTCGTCGTTCTCAGACTTCACTATACCTTCTAATATGAAAAAGGCAAAGCCTCATCACGAGCACAGCGTCTCTAATGGGTCTAACCTGTAGGTATGTGACTACCATGATAAAGGAATCTGTTTCAAGCTGTCGGAACTGAGACAGCTGTTGTACACTATTCCTACTTTATCTCTTGGTGCAAAGTCAAATCTTCAACAATTTTAACATTCAATTCATCACATGAACATAATCAATACAGAAAGGTAAAAAAAGTAAATAGTGAAAACAAGTTTTTCCTTCAATTAGGCTTAGTGACATAGTTTCTGGGTTAAAAGCAATGTTCAAAACATCTATTCTGCCAAAGTTTCAACATGCTAACATTAAAAGAACAGCTGTCAGAGTGTTAACAAGATTTTCCTTTAATTTGGTCTAGTGACCTTATGTTTGACCCGACTTGACCAATATTTGAACTTGGCCTAGATATCAATAATCATCAGGCGAACATTCTGACAAAGTTTCAAGATGCTGAATCAAACCTTGAGGTCAAGCTGTTTACAAGATTTTTCTCAAATGTTTTTCTTTGGACCTCATTGTTGTTTTTATTCAACATGATCTATATTTTAGTCTAGATTTCACCAAAACACCAGTTCTGACAAAATTTCAACATGTTAAAATAAAAAAAATGCAGCATTCAAAATATCTGAGTGTTAACAAAATGTTACTTCGTTTTGGTCTAGTGACCTAGTTTTTGACCCACCATGACCCTTATTCTTACTAGGTCTAGATATTGTCAAGACAAACATTCTGACAAAGCCTCAAGCTTCTCAAGGCAAAGTGTGGTTTCTAGACTAACAAGATTTTCCTTCAATTTGGTGGAGTGACTTAGTTTATGACCCAACATGACCTAGTTTATGACCGAATATATTTAAACTTAGCCTAGATATCATCAAAACAGTTATTCTGAAAACATTTCAACATGCTTAACTTTAAAATAAGGCATCCAGAGTGTTTTCAATATATACTTCAAATTGACATTGAAACCTAGTTTTTCGCCTCACAGGACCCAGTCTATAACTTGGCCAAGATTTGATGGAGATGATTTTCTGATAAACTTTCATTCATATTGGATGTTGTAAAATGTTGCCTGTAGATTGTTCACAAGGCAATTGTTGATGGCGTGTGACCAAAGGACATCAGACAAAACCTGATCATAAAAAACACAAACTGTGCAATAAAAAAACAGGACTTCCTTTATATACATTGTACTACATTTAATTAGATAAAACAAGCTTGATATGATTTTGATAAACTTATCCATTAAAAAAGATTACCTTGTATGAATCCATTAGTAATAAAGGTAATCAGCTGAAGTTCCTCTCCTGTCCTTGTCATAACAGCTGTAATCCCATCAGTAAATGGGTTTCTCTCAATATTTTCCCTTGTTTGATGTTGATGCAGGAAGTTATATCCCACAGTCAAAGATGCATGCAATTTTCATTGTTTTGACAGGCACCAATGACCAACGGGTATATCACTAACTGCCTATATGAACTTCTTCTCCCAGTATCGCCATAACAGCTGTGATTCCATGATTGTACAGGTTGATCTCAATCCATTTACTGTTATGATGTGTATTTAGGAAAGAATATTACCCCACAGTCAAAGATGCATGATATTTTCATTGTATAGACAGGTACCAATGACCAAGGGGTATATCACTAACTGCTTATATGAATTTCCTCTCCAGTAATCGCCATCAGAACTGTTATTCCATGATTGTATGGGACGTTCTAAATCCATTCTGTTTTAAAATAAAACTTGATGCAGAATATGATTGACTGCTGTTATAATAAATGACATCAGACAATAACTGCAAAGTCAATAGTCGACAAAACGGCCGCCATTCATCGATTCACCTTTTTCTATCTCAAAATCACGGAAACCACTAACAATATTACAACTGTAAATTGTGTTTATGAAATTGAACACAAAATTGTTCCGTAATGGGTCAGTAACAGACCAAATAACTGATTTATTCATCAACCACCTTTCATAAGCAAAACAAATTGATATTGTTTCATTTCATTATTAAAGTGGGTTTAATACTAGGAATTTTAAAAATACTGGGACCTAATACTAGGAAAATGACGTCACATCAGTGGTTTGACGTCATAACGCTAGTCATTTGGCGCCAAAACCTGTAAATTTCATCTAGACATATTGTAAACGTAAATGCAAATGAAACAATATTATTTATTTTTTTGCTCATGAAAGGTGGTCGATAAAATAAATCAATTATTTGATATGTTACTGACCCACTACGGAAAAATAGGGGTCTGGAATGTATAGGGGGACTCGGCTAATGCCTCGCCCCTTATAAATTCCACAGACCCCCTATTTTTCCGTAGTGGGTCAGTAACAGACCAAATAACTAATATTATATAAAATGAAATGATAAATTAAAGAATGAGATTACAAACACTATTTATACCTTTTTCCTTTTAAATAGCCTAATATTAAAAAAAAAAGACCAGAATTGAAAACAATATACATGTATATTAGTTATGTCAAAAAGCCAAGCTTTGGGTTCTGCATCCAGTTTTGTTTTGGACCAGTTTGTACCCCTGTGCAGTCTTATCTAGATTATTCCTTTAAACCAGTGACTTTAAACTTATCTTTTTTACATCAATTGTGAAACAAGCTTTAATCTTATATTAATCACGCTCAATGTTCTGGAGATACAACCAGTTCTCGCCCAATTTGTGCGGAAAATCCCAATCTTCACTGAATTCTGATTCAGATATTTGGGGCATTTTTTTAAGAATTAGGTAGACTTTGAGGATTCCGGTGTATTTTGGTATTTTTATACATTTTTCATTTGAGTATATTTGGGCAAAGATGCTTCTATAATTATTTGAAAAGGGGCCAATTCCCCACTTGTGTTCAGAAAAAGTAGCCATTGAGGGGTTTATACAGATATTGTTGACAATCAAAGATAAATCAACATTTTAATTGACATAGGATTATTATAATTACTGATACAGATGTAACTTACATTTGTGTTTATCTTATGAAGATGACATTTGACCTTACAGCAAATGATGTTTGAAAGCATTGTGAAAAAAGGTCAAATTGTTGACAATATGCAATTATACTTCTCACAATGCTTTTGAATTAAAATCAATTGTGCATTTTCTAATTCTTTAGATTTAACTGTTTTGCAAGATGTTTTTATACTTACTTAAATGATGTTTAGCTGCAGGGTTGATTCTTTTAAAGCATCGCATTGGTCCTGACGGCTTCCAGAATTCTCGACCCCAATTTAGATCCCAGTTTATATAGGTGTGAATGGATGATGGTTCTTTTGTTGTATAATCACTACATTTAGATAATGATTAATGTAATAATGATGTATGTTTCAACATTGTTATAAATTATCCTATATCATGGTTTTCTAAGATTTGAAGTATTGTTTGATAGAGGACATTTCCTCCTTTTCTCACAATCTTCCTTATTCATTAATATAACTATACCTTAGCCAGAAGTCAACCAGTCATGTACATATTCTCCTTTTCTCACCAAATGTTTTCAAAGTCGTCCGCAGCAGATTAACTATTTAGAACACATCGAGATCATTTAAATAATCAATCAACAGGTAAGTAAGTATCAATAATCAGTCTTTTGTTTATGACACCTGTGTGTTAAACCATCCATTCACACCTATATAATCCGATAATGAGGTCGAGATTTCTGGCTACCGTCCATGCAATGTGCCTTGTTAAGATTATTTTTGATTATCACATCCTTTTATCAATTGTAAAAACATTTTTTAAAACACACAGCACAAGGCATGCCTATATAAATCCGTCTCGGCCAAGGATATGTGTCTCCAGTCAAGTCTTTTAGAAAACTTGTTCAAACTTCCTTTTTTGGACACCCGATATGTCTCTTGAATACACTGGGGACGTTTCTTCTTGGGTTCTTTTCGCCTAAAAAGCTGTTAGTTTTACCTGATTAGCCATTAGTCTTAAATATTCCGTCCACATTGCAAATGTGTTCACCACTAAAAAATGAAGTGGATGCCATGCAGTAGACACGTAAGATATTACGTCATTAAATGTGTAAACAATCTGCACTCGAGAACTTCGAAGAACTCTTCTAAAAATAGATTTACTTTCTTATGTGCTATTTTTGTGATATTTATGCATAGGGACTTAGGGTCATATTTATTTCTTACATCATAGAGTAAGCGTGGGAGTTCCGGATCACTAACGAAACAAATAGTGATAGCTAGAATAAAGGAATTGAGAATTTAAAAGAAACTTTTGTAGTTTAATGGCAAAATATCCCACCTTTCATCTTATATTTGTTGTCTGTCACAAACATGAACATTGTTTTGGTGTATTTGGGCAGAGACATAAATACATTTGTGTCACAGGGTGTATGTTCAACCAATTTTTGCATCGATCTTTGACCGTCCAAAGGAGTTTTGTCAGAAGGACTGACGACTTTAGTAGGTCTGTGAAGCATTGTCATTGATCTAGTGAAACAAATTTACCACGAAGAGCATCTTGGATCAGACAGTTATTCCATCGCCAGGAACATCCGTCAATGAATGCAAAACATTAAAATTTACAATACAGCTAGATCTTATATCTTTACCTACAAGAACGCCAAAATGATATTGTCTGTTTAATATATGTTACGAAAACGAGAGAGATAAAAATTCTTACCTAAAACAAAGGGAATCGTAGCCGAAAGGTTCTGGTTATCAGCCTTTACTGTAAACAAAAAAGTTATTGTCGTTATCTCGGGAACCAGCTTGATTTGGACGGATGTGACGTCGGCCGGATATGAATAAATGTCGGCCATGGTTCCCTGCTTTGTTCTATGTAATTTCATTTGGATTTCATGAGCTGGGCCGTAGTATCTTTGCACCCAATTTTTTTCCATACTGAATATAGGAAATTTCCCCTTATTAAGGTTAAACCTCATAACGGTGTTTCTTAATGGCCGACTGTATGGCCTGTTCTAGTATCATTCCCTCGGACACGAGTTCGTGTACATCTTCCATGACACGTTGGTGAATGACTTCGTGTTCTAATTGGAATGTGTGGAGAAGCAGTTGGCTATACATACGTAAGACATGTGTTGTATCTTCCGCTACTATTTTTGAGTCTGCCTTTTTTTTGGCCTCGTCATTGGACATGCCATCTCGCTCATACTTTTCCACTTTATTTCGCCAAGATTTTTCATTATTGTTCGAAGCTTTACGGTACATGACTCAAAACACGTGCCAGTACAGAAATTTGATGTCTATCAACTGGGTTGTTAAACACAATTAAATATTTTGTATTAAGGCTGATATCTCGGCACGCTTTTCCTTGAGGAAAAACGTTCTGTGTCAGGAAAATGACCGTCAAGTTTCTATGATGAGATCCTTTAGTAAAAAGATTAGCCACTCTTTCATACTTTTTCGCCTCTCCCTTCAAATCATCTAATATGATGCAGTTCCTCACGTTTACGTCTAGATACATATCTTGTTCAAGACAGTCTGGAATCCCCCTCACAAATTCAACGTTAGACAATTCTGTCTTGATTTCGTCGTATAATGGTTGATTTTGACTATAACACCAGATGATCCTTTGAGGTGGTGGTTGGATTGTTCCTTGGCACAATATCATCTTAGTTAATACCGATTTACCACTTCCACTCGGCCCTGACAAAACGAGTGTACACGGATGTTTAAACTTAAATACGGGCGCTCCGGGAACATCCAACCACCACCTCAAAGGATCATCTGGTGTTATAGTCAAAATCAACCATTATACGACGAACGTTGAATTTGTTAGGGGGATTCCAGACTGTCTTGAACAAGATATGTATCTAGACGTAAACGTGAGGAACTGCATCATATTAGATGATTTGATGGGAGAGGCGAAGAAGGATGAAAGAGTGGCTAATCTTTTTACTAAAGGATCTCATCATAGAAACTTGACGGTCATTTTCCTGACACAGAACGTTTTTCCTCAAGGAAAAGCGTGCAGAGATATCAGCCTTAATACAAAATATTTAATTGTGTTTAACAACCCAGTTGATAGACATCAAATTTCTGTACTGGCACGACGGATCTAGCCTACCAGTAGTCACAGTTTCATGAATGTATATCGAAACGCCACGGAAAAGCCATATGGACATCTCGTTATTGATCTTCAAGCTTCTACACCCGAATACATGCGACTTAGACCAAACATTTGTGAACAGAATGTATCAGTAGCTGAACACAAGTATATAAGTGATACTCCAGCGTATGATCAGCGAGGATATTCAGTTAAGAAAACTATAAGGGACACCCCTGTGGAGTACATAAAGAGTGATTCCAGCCTCGAGTCTGATAACAGTCTAGACATGCCCGTTTGCGACGATTGTGGTATCGTGTTTGGTGACGTTCATTCTTTACAAAATCATGTCAAACTATGGTGTAATAAGCGTTCTGCCACGGAGGATCACTCGGAAACGACTCCATTAAAACGGTGGATATCCTATGACCAGAGCGAAGAAGATGTAAAAGATAAAGACAGCGAAGAACACAAAGTGTTTGGAGTCATGTACCGTAAAGCTTCGAACAATAATGAAAAATCTTGGCGAAAAAAAGTGGAAAAGTATGAGCGAGATGGAATGTCCAATGACGAGGCCAAGAAAAAGGCAGACTCAAAAATAGTAGCGGAAGATACAACACATGTCTTACGTATGTATAGCCAACTGCTTCTCCACACATTCCAATTAGAACACGGAGTCATTCACCAACGTGTCATGGAATATGTACACGAACTCGTGTCCGAGGGAATGATACTACAACAGGCCATACAGTCGGCCATTAAGAAACACCGTTATTTAATGGAAGGTATAGTGAAGTCTGAGAACGACGACGTTAGCTATGGTGGTAGCGACGACAGTGATGGTGAAGAAATGCTATAAGGGGAGGAAAGTTACAGCTAATAGATAAAGATAAAACTATCACTGGCTGTATACTTCACTTACGTCGACGATGGACAAAGTAGAAATGTGGACACGACATTTTCAACGGATGGCCGAAGGGAAGCTGAAACCTAATCATAAAGGACAATACGTGGTGGAAAAAATACAAATGGGTGGGGAGGTGAAAGAACCTACCATTAACTTTGTGACACCCATGGCTCAAGCTGTCGAACAAGCCAAGTCAGAGGTATCCAGGAAAAGACAACATACCAGGATTGACAATGCGAAAAAGGGGTATCGAATACACGGACCACCGGGACTACGTGACTAAATTATCGGAAAGAAAATGCCGGGGGGGAGCCCTAACATAACCACGTTTACAACATAACGGAACGGTGGACAGTTATTCATTTACGTCATGGATGGAGTATGAGACGAATTGACAATCATTTTCATCCCGTAATGAATCGTGATTTGTGAATACTGTGTTCAATAAATAGTGTTAGTTATTTTGATTATGCGAACTACAATACTTGATTATATAATAAAATTGTAGAAATTGTATTCATGTCTTTGTTTTTTATTTACCCCTTGCGCTGCTTATTTAAAGTACAATGTCATGACAACATTAATCGGATATCTTTCAAATTCGAATATACTCCTATCTCGATGAGAGCTTTCGAATGATATACAAATTGTAAACATCAGTTCAGAACTAAGGAAGATATGACCATTATAATATATGATGACGTCACTTTCGGTTTGACCTCCTCAATCGATAAAAAACACGAAACCCTTTTCAACAACTACAAACACGACTACATTCGGACAATAAATAAAGAAGATATCGGCACTTGCGCATTGAGAAGACTTTTGACGCATTTTGAAAGAAACAAATATTCAAAAATGACGTCACTTCAAGTTTGATCATCTCAATCGATAGAAAATCCGAAACCATTTTCAATGGGTCCAAACACGACTACATTCGGACAAGAAATAAAGGAGATATCGGCATTTACGCATTTAGAAGACTTTTGACGCACTTTTAAGCAATAATTTAAAACGGCGATAACTAGAGAACTAATAGTCGTAGGATCATATTTTTTCATATATGAAAAGGGCTCAACAAAATCTTTCCAACGGTATATCAAACTTGAGTATCGGGGCAAGTTCATTTGTAGGGTTTAAAAATCTCTCATATTACATAACACGAAAACGGCTGAAAATGTTATCGACCACCCCGGGTTTAAATGAAAGGTTTTGGTGTCCTCTATCCTTTGGTAGACCAAAGAGAAAAAGTTAAAGTGTAAATATTGATACAAATTAGCAAAAACTGATTTGACGCTTTTAATGGGCTCCTTTTCCCTCTTTATTTGAAATATGATCAAATTGGTAAAGTCGTGTATAACTTCACTGACACTTTTCAAGTGCAAATTCAAACATAATAATAACTTTCATCATGAAGGGTAAACTTTTGAACAGCAGTGTAAAGGGTTATTCTCAGGCAAGTGAAAACGTGCAGACACTGTGGCGCCGTTTGGTTTAAAGCAGTCTATTCATCCATTGTCCAAGTTTTCTTTGACATTTCAATGCTCTATTGTTCTCACACCTGGTCTGATGAAATATCCGATAGCGATGGTGAAATACCGAGTCTAAAAATAGATCGGGACCTCTGTCATTTGAACACTGGACGCTCTAGAGCTAAGACGTTAAATTTATTTATTGCCATACATGCTTGACTGCGTCGACTTTCTCCGCCATTATTTTCGAGGCAACAACATACCCGCTAGAATCTAGTGTTAGAAGAGACAAATCGTTGGTGGTCTCGCCCTAAGGGTTCTGCTGAAACACTTGCTCCAACACTTTCTAAAAATAGACATATGATGTCATTCTAAATATAGAACTATCATTCAAAATGGCCGCCACACTTGCGCAGTCATTGTATATAAATAACTAGGTCAACAAAATGGCGTCCTCTCTTGTGTCAATCCTTATATGCAAATGAGATACTAGTAAATAGTAACTAGGTCAGGTAACTAGGTCAGGTTAGATGTTTCACAGTCTTTTTATACCTTTGAGTTGTTCTCTCTGTAACCTCTGATTGGTTAGTTATTTTTAGAAATATCTATTTATAGTAAATGACATATAATCTATTTATAGAAATGCAAGTTCGAACGTGCGCAATCTTTTTTTTTGTTTCGTTCTTAAATCAACACACGTAGACAATTTCAATAGGCTATTGTTCGCACACCTGGTGATGAAATATCGAGTGTAAAAATAGATCGGGACCTCTGTCATTTGAGATCTGGACTTTCTAGGGTAAAACGTTAAATTTATTGCCATACATGTTTGACTATGTGCCGACTATACGAAAAGGGATATATCGTGTCGTATGGATTCCCACGAAACAATGTAGCAAAGGTTAGGCCGAATTTCTCCGCCAGCTCCAACACTTTCTAAATATAGACCCATGATGTCATTCTAAATATAGAACTATTAGAAATATCTATTTATAGTAAATGACATATAATCTATTTATAGAAAATGACACATAATCTATTTATAAAAATATGGTGAAATACCGAGTCTTAAAATAGATCGGGACCTCTGTCATTTGAAATCTGGACGCTCTAGAGGTAAGACGTTAAATTTATTGCCATACATGTTTGACTATGTGCCGACTATACTAAAGGGATATATCGTGTCGTATGGATTCCCATAAAACAATGTAGCAAAGGGTAGGTCGAATTTCTCCGCCAGCTCCAACACTTTCTGTTTGATGTCATTCTAAATATAGGACTATCATTCAAAATGGACATGCGCAGTCATTGTATATAAATAACTAGGTCAACAAAATGGCTACCTCACTCGTGTCAATCCTTATATGCAAATGAGATACTATAAATAGTAACTAGGTCAACAAAATGGCCGCCGATTACGTCATCTTTGTTTACACCTAAACCGACCCCTATACTACTTAGGACCTTTGAATTATCCAACATTTGGCTTAATAGGCATTTTCCACTATATAACTTAAACAGTTCTTATCCAATCTTCATCAAATTTGCTGTGAATGTTTATGGGCATAAAAACGTAGTCGCAACAAAAAACTGGCGAAAGCTCTTGGGAGGTTCGAGACTTATGCCTCCCAGACAGGTGCATTTAAAGACAGTTTGGCACTCTTGTAAGTTATTTGTAAACTCCCTGTGCGTTCTGTGGAAGCCATGATCAGATTTTCTTTCTGTTTAGAGACCACGGTCTTCACTGCTGAGCATCTGGTTCCCTGCATAATATAACAGGGTCTTTGGATATAGTTTCCAATGCGACAGCAGCAGAATACTTTTTAACCCTTTTCCACCTAAAGACTGATCTCTGACAGTCAAATTGAAAACATTATGTCAAAAGGTGAATTGCCCATAATGCAACATGATTTTCAACTCTATTCAATAATTATTTTTCATTAGTTTACCATTTTTCTATGTTGTCTGCTGCAGACTATTTGTATGTGGTAAAAGGTTAGAATAAAGGAAAAGGATAATCATCAAGTATCCATTTCCACATTGTTTTGATTCTGTTCAACTTCAATATTTTACCAAATGAAATCAAAAGCTTTTCTTACCCTAATCCCGAGACAAATAAATAGATTTATGTGCATACGTATTTATCTGTCTCTGTATAATATAATATATATGTGAAAGCATTATGACAAAAATAAGAAATGCCTCACGAATCTCAAAGCATCTCGCTTTGTCACAATGTTTTCAACTCGATTCAATAGAAATATATTTTTTTCATCTAGAGCTTGAAAGTCTCCATAGTTTTCAATAATCGTCTGCTGCAAATTATGTATGTGAGAAAGGGTTAATAGCGCTGTTTTGACGGGACGTTTGAACTTTCAAATTTGACAAGGAGAAACATATTAGATTTAGATATTGGATAGTCATCATTTTCCGAGTTACTACTTCACAATTCGAACACTTTATGTATCCGAATATTGCCGGAAAATCGTATTTGTTTTTATCGGGAATAAATTTACTAATCGGTTCTTTTACGAAAAACACTCTTCATCGACTTACGAATTTAGTCGAAAAGTCCCGGTTGTCATTTTCGGGCAACGAAGTTTGCCGAACGCACTCGCGTTTCCATGACATCCACTCAGCATCAACTAGTCTGCATACGTTGTTTACAAAATGGCCGGAAGATACGCCCAAGACAAAGATCCGGACTGGAATTTAGAATTGCCATCTGGAGGGAGAGTGTATCTTACAAGGCGAAACAAGCCTAATCCGACGTATATCCGATTGATAAAGGTATGATATAAAAGTGAATTATTTGTTCTAGATATTTGTTACAATCGATGACTTGCATATCTAAGTTGATAAATTATTCAGAAGTTCAATAAAGGTTTTGTCAGTTCGGGCAGATCTTATTACTCATGAAAAATGTTAATGATTGCCATTTTTAAAAGTTATAACAACCCTTGTCACATTTCGTACGGTTTAGAAGGTTAAAGATCTATATATAATCTAAAATCCTACTTTGTCAAGTCATTCGCATTTGGGACACGTGTCCGTAACAGGTAAAACCTGTTTAGAATCAGTTATTTTCTGCTGGGTATTTAATATCCATTGGTTTTCTACAATCAATAAGTCAATACAGGGTTTGCTGTGTAGTTTATAACCCCCCTTTTCCCACTTGCAACAAATCTACAGCAGTCGACTTTGAAAACATCCAGGCAAAGTTGTGAACAATATATACAAATAAAGATATAGCCACATTGTTTTCGAAAACGTCTGCAATATCTTGTTTCAAGTTTTGTTGTTGACATAGTTACTATACAACTCATACTTTTATCAAACTGGCAGAATATTTATAATCAAAGACTCAAGGTGATATATTCTTATCACTCTCTGTCTGTCCATCTTAAACCTTTAGCTTCAAATGACATCGGCGACTAAACAACTGGACTAATTTCAATCAAACTTCACAGAAATACACTGTATTTCTTGTGGGTACCTCTTTCAAAATGGTTCAATGATTCAAATTATATGTAGAACTGTGGTTACTGCCGTACTAGAAAAGGGCTAAACGACGAAACTTTAAAATAACATTCTTGTGAAAGTGCATCTGATTGCCAGATAATTTAGTAGAAATGTCTTCAGTGACCGTCTACATAATTTGTTACAGTCATATTGATTGGTTGAAAAACATTAAAACCAGGTGGTATCAAAAAGGGGTAAAAGGAACTTATAGCATAATAATATATCTCTTCCTAAACCAATGGACCAATATCAAGCAAATTTCGCAAGAATGTTTCTTTGGTGGTCCTCTTTCAAAATCGTTCTCAAACATATGATTCCCTATTACAAATGGCATTTGCTAATAAGCTGTTTCATACACACTGTCCACATATTGCAGTTTCATTTCAATTCCTGATCAAATTTTCCGCAATATTGCACATACTATACCATCACTCAGGTTATTGATTTAGGTCCATATTGGCCCTCTTGTTTCAGTAAACTCTAAAAACAATTGATTCCATTTCAGGCAGTGGTATTCATTGCAACTCTGGCATTTGTATGCACATCTCGGATATGCATCAGCTCAAGATCAACGATATCTTCATGGTAAAATAACCCATACAGAGACATTCTGACACCTCTGCAGCGGACTACTTTCGAAAACAGTGTGACAATAGGATAAATTGCTCAGCAATTTCTTTTTATGCCACAATGTTTTCAATAGCTGTTCTTTCATTTGTTTCTAGATGTTTTCAAAGTCATCTGCTGCTGATTTGTTGCATGTGGGATAGGGTTAATCTGAAAGATCTGCATAAAAACAAAGAATGTCCTGATATCTTTCGTTTTATAATATTGCAATAATGAACAAAACATGGGGAAGAAAAGAATAATCTTCACACTCAACAATTTAAATTTGCTTCAAGCAATGTTTTTAAAATATTGTATACTGCATACATGTAGGAATAAAAAGTATCAGTTACAGAAAAGTTTAGCAGAAGTTTGATTGGCTGGAGTTTTGGTTTCAAAAGCCTTTCCCACATGCTACATCTGCAGCAGATGACTTTGAAAACATCTAGACAAAAATATTATAAATGAATGTTTATCGTGAGCAATAAGTTAATTTCTCTTTCTGCCACAATGTTTTAAAGGTCATCTGCCGCAGAGGTGTCAGAAAATAGAAAGCATCTGTATGTGGGAAAGAGTTTAATTAGAACCCAAACTATGGGACAATTACATGATAGATTTGATGAGATTTTAAAATTAAATGAATCAGATAAGATGACTTACTCACAGTACACAGTCACATATATAATTAATATTTACGGTCATATAAAAACAAGAACATTATGTACCTCAACATTGAAGAGAGAAGAATGTCATGGAACTGTAAACATGCAGTCAGATCTGAAGCTTCATTGGTCAAACATGAACTTTGAAGTCTTGATGGGTTATTTTCATATAAGGTAGCGTATTTCTAAATGTTTAGCTCACCTGAGCACGAAGAGCTCAAGGTGAGCTATTGTGATCGCCTTTTATCCGCCATTTGTTGTAGGTCGTGCTTCGTCAACAATTTATTTAAACATCTCCCTTTAAACCACTGGGTCCATTGTATCCAAACTTCAGAGCAATTTTCCTTTGGTAGTCCTCTTTAAAATACGTTCTACAAATTAACAACCTTGGTCGCTGCGTAATCAGAAAGGGAGAAAATGCAAAAACTTTAAAAATCTGATACTTTGAAAAAATATGGCCGCCAAGGGGCGGTTCTTGTTTTCCTTATATGTATATATAGTGAAAATTGTTCAAACGTACTGGCCTGATTTGAAATGTTCCTTGGGTAACCCTCTATCAAGAATGTTAAGATTATTCGATCTGTTGAAAAACATGGCAGCCAGAGGGCGTAGCTTGTTTTCCTCATATGTATATATATTGAAAACTTAAAAAAAGTTCTTATCCAAAAGAAATGGCCCGATTTGAATAATAACTTTTTCACAAATGTTCCTTAGGTGACCTTTTACAAAGATTGTTAAAATTATTCCGATTTGTGGAAATCATGTATATATTGTGAAAACTTAAACATATTCTTGTACAAACATATATGCCTGTTTTTTAAATAATTTGACACAAATGTGTACCCTCTACTAAGATTTTAGAAATCATTATGATTCTTTGATAAATATGACCACAAGGGGACGTTGCTTGTTTTCCTTGTATGCATATCGTGAGAACATTGAAACGTGTGATTTCTATCAAATCAGGTGATTTGAAATTTTGCAGCAGATGACTATTGAAAACAAAAGGAGAAATTGACATAATATTTTCAACTCTATCCAATAATTAAACTTTAATTGATAGAGATTCTCAAGTCGTTTGCTGCAAAGTTTATGTATGTGAGAACGGGATAATATTTAGAAAACTCTGCACATAAGACTGAATTACTTCCATTGGTTGGTGCCTGTACTGTACCTGTTTGTAATTGTTATTGTAATAATTTGCTCTTTGATGCAAAACGAGATGAAGCCACGTGTAACAAATTGGAGTATAGTTTCATTTCCAGACAGTAAATATGCAGGTGATCCTAAGCATATGCACAGTTTCACCACAGTCTTCACTGTTGACTTGCATGTAGTATGTAATCTGACAAAAATGTGAGTTGTAGTGCCATGTGTGTTATTCCAGTATCCCTTTTGGTGATCAAGTTGGAGAGATGATGCAATATGACCCGAATTCACCAAATGTGGCTCGTATAACTATTATATATTAAGATTTACAAAATACTTTTGAAATATTTTGTTGTACATTAGTTGTTTCAGACTGACAAGTATGAAGTATCCTGTTATACGGAATTCATACAGTTTAATAAAGGGAATTAATCAATACAGTGCTAAACACTTATAAAATAAACAAAATGTACCTTTAATTGTTGGGATTATTGTACCTAAGATTTAATATGGGTATGTTTTTCGGAGCTTTCACAAAGTTATACATATGATCAAGGCTCAGTAAATGTTCGTTAATTAACTTTTCCAACATGCACACACGTTTCAATGTATTTACAGTGTAGCAAACCACTTTTGGTAAACAGGACTTTAGGAGAAATTACTCATAATGAGCATTTCTTGCCATTTGAAATAAAGATTTTAACTGAAATAATAAATTATGCTTTGCCAAGACGTTTTTTTAAGTCATCTGCTGCTGATTGTTATATATGTTACACACAACTGATTTATCTGCTTCAGTATCAGATGAAAAGAGATCTTGTTACATCTCTGTTCTGGAATAACTTTCATTGGAGTTAAAACCCCAAGTTTGGTTTACATTTTAAGTTTTTGTAACAATATACCTTTTTAACTCTTCCAAACGTAGGCGAACATTGAAGTATGTGGTGAGACTATGCATATGCACATGCTCAGCAGTGTTTTCAACATTTATATATGCAATATCTCAGTTTTCCTCCGAATGCAGCTCATATATATTTTGATATAAAGAGTCCTATAGATCTAAAGAAGGCAAGACACATCATAGCTCTAAAAATGGGGGTAGTTTCAATGTTCTAATATCATTATTTGACACTCAAACTCTATGTTGTGGGAACCCAAAAAAATCATCCCAGTAACCCATAAAAACGTAGGGTTTTCTTGAGTAGTTGAGATATATTGTTGGGAAAATACCAGTTTACTCCCCCTTATCTACAGCTCTGATCAAAATCCATATGACATTGTCAAGTGTTCTATGCAGAAAATGATTATTTTGAAAATCAAAGGTGTGATCGCTATAGCAGGAATTTGCTATACAAAGTAGGTCTTTAGCACAGGTTTGACTGTATTGTTGATTATGACACATCAGAGCTCTAGATAAGGGCATATTTTCCGTGTTCTTATAACCTTATTTAACACTCAAATCCTAGCTATGTTGCGGATTCTCAAAATAATCATCTCAGCTAGACAATTTTTTTGAGAACCCATAACATAGCATTTGGTTGAGTAGTAAGAGATATATTGTGGAGGAAAAAGACCAGTTTATTCCCTCTTATCTAGAGCTCTAATCACAATCCATTTAACATGTTATATGCTATGTGTTGTAGGTAAAGGAGTAGAACAGCACCAGGGAAAAGCTATGGAATGGTTTAGGTATATATTTCTTTATTTGAACCACATCATGCCATTTGCGATCCTATTGTTTCTTATTTATAGAATGACATAAATAATGGTGGATATGCATCAAACACATGGAGTTACACTTCTATCATTTGTTCAGAATTTACACCTGGGCCACATTACATTCAAGCAGACATTTAAGGATCTGGCGAGACTGCACATTTGCAAGACTTGCCTTAGGCTTCACAATTTGCTTGTGCAAGAAGACCCTTAATGGCCTCAATCAATTATATGTTTGCTAGTTCTGACAATCCTTTATCAGTAGAGTTTTTGTATTAGCCCATTATCTATAAAAGTGGTCATATCGGACAAAAACGGACCTTCTTGTGCAGTTTGATGTTAGTAAATGTTAATCTCAATACTGAAGGTTGGTTTTCGTCTGACGTGGATTTATGTTATATTTAATTTCTTTTGCCAGAATGTTTTCATTTCTATACAATTATCATACTTTTATAAACATAGATTTGTCAAATTTGTGCCAAGATATTTTCGTTAGCTGTATATTTGTTGTAGCTGGGAAACGGTTAAATACAAGCTTCTTCAAAGGGGACAAAAGTAATGCCTATCAGGGTTTGGCCAATCGTACATTTTGCTTCAAACACCTAAATCCTTATGCCAGTTTCAACACAATTTACAGGAATGTGCCTTTGGTGATCATTTTTCAAAATTTTTAAACAACTTAAATTCTGTGTCGAACATTGGTTGCTAAGGTATCAGAAAGGTGGGTGTCAACACTTTCCTTTCTCACAGGAATTGAACTATGAGCTGAAATACAAAGTATCTGCAAATGAAGCTGTAGTTGCCTTTTCGCATCGTTTCCAAAGTTAATCCCTTAAATTAAAAGTTATTCCTTCATATGTAAACAATTTACATTTCAGGAAAGCGGCTGCTCAAGGACATGCCCATGCTTCCTATAATCTGGCTATTGGACATTTAAAAGGAATGAAAACAGATGGTAAAGCCGGGTGAGTACAGATAACTCGATAATTAAGTTTAAACTGGTATTTTTCCATCAATTTGGTTTCTTTCATCAAGTTGATAAAATGTATGAAGTTTGAACAACATCCGTGAACGTGCGTGCCACACACCCTATATGGGAGTGCAAATGCTTACAGAGAATGGCTATTAAAATCACTTATATAAAAAGAAATTCTTTCATGTGTACACAATTTACATTCCAGGAATCAAGGACATGCTTCCGATAACGTGATAACAGACGTTAAAGCAGGGTGAGTAGAGAGGACTGGATAATGGAGAGTGAACTGGTCTTTTCCCCACAATATGTCTCTTATTTCTTAACCAAACCCTATGCTGTAGGTACTCAACATAATCATCTCACTGAGACGATTGTTTTGAGTACCCACAACATAGGGTTTACGGGGCATAAATGATTTGGGGACATGTATACTTTTCATATCTGGAGTTCTGTGAGTACATTACCATTTAGTACATGTTTTACATCGGTAATCTCTGAACATTTTCCATAAGGAATCGTCTCTTTTGAGTACACACAACAAAGGGTTTTAGGGTCATATAAGGATTTGGGGATGTGATGTACTCTTCTTATCGAGAGATCTAGGAGAATATGACATTTTTATACATGTTTTACATGGGCAAACTCTGTTATCAATGAACACTTTTCATTAGGACTTAAATTGACAAGACTCATACATGTAAGGAGGTTGTAACCTTTTAATGAAAACCTTGCCCACGCACAACAAGTCTGGATCAGACGACTTAAAATACATCTTGTCAAAACTATGGAATACCTTTACAAATGAAAGTAAATTATTGAAGAGAGTTGAAAAACATTTGGGCTAAAGGAGAAATTGCTCATTATCATCAATTTCTGCTTTCTTCACAATTTTTTCAAAAGTATGCAGATGCATCATCAATTCAAAATTTATCTGCAAGTTGGGAAGGGTTAAAAATAAAATGCATATCTTCTACTTTTTTTATTTGGAAAGTCATGTATTTCAAATCATCATGCACAAAGACTACTACTCATATTAAGTCATTTCCTTTCGTCAAATTTGACTCCAAGTTCCTTTCTTTGCTTTGAATGGGGTTTTTATTTGGATAAATCTAAATTTAGCCAAAAAGATATTGAGTATATACATAGCATAAATTCGTATATAAGAAGAAGGGATGGGAACGAGTATCAAAATGAGTACTTGGGTACACGTATACTCTTCCGATAGAGTACTCGGGAACTCGCAAGAAATGTGTTCACTTGTTCATCAACAAGTATTGTCTCTGTAAATATTCTGGCCATCGTACACTCACTTTGAATTGTCTTTTATAAGTTCCGACGTGCGTTTGTGTTGGTATCCTTATTTAGTACTTGATATTAGAGAAAAACGAGTTGTTTTACTTAAAAAACAAAACAAATATTTGAACAAATACACCCAAAAATTGTATCTTCTACTTTTTTTATTTGGAAAGTCATGTATTTCAAATCATCATGCATAAAGACTACTACTCATATTAAGTCATTTCCTTTCGTCAAATTTGACTCCAAGTTCCTTTCTTTGCTTTGAATGGGGTTTTTATTTGGATAAATCTAAATTTAGCCAAAAAGATATTGAGTATATACATAGCATAAATTCGTATATAAGAAGAAGGGATGGGAACGAGTATCAAAATGAGTACTTGGGTACACGTATACTCTTCCGATAGAGTACTCGGGAACTCGCAAGAAATGTGTTCACTTGTTCATCAACAAGTATTGTCTCTGTAAATATTCTGGCCATCGTACACTCACTTTGAATTGTCTTTTATAAGTTCCGACGTGCGTTTGTGTTGGTATCCTTATTTAGTACTTGATATTAGAGAAAAACGAGTTGTTTTACTTAAAAAACAAAACAAATATTTGAACAAATACACCCAAAAATTGTATTCGAGTAAACATCCAAACGTTTGGTGAAACCTTTCAGACGCTTTTAAAGGCGTAAAAATAAAGCAAAGCAAACAGTTAAATGCAAACGAATAGCAATGATAAACAATAGTACGATTAATAAGAGAATATTAATATCATCTATGAAAAAAAGAAATATAAATCAACAATTAGAAGTGGTTTGTACTTTTAGTTTTTTGAAATAACCGTTGTCCGTAATATTTACATAACTAAACATATACAAGATCAAGGACTGCGTTCGTAAAAAAGGGAAATTTAGATCTCACAATTTCCTTATAATTAATGCGTCCCCATTTCACTCGAATATATCAGAATGATGAAAGATAGTTCTAACGATTTGACGAACAAGTACTTATCCAATAATTGTAAAGTGTATTTCTTACAACTATCCAATTAAAACACGATGACAACTGAAAACACAATTATGACAAAGGAATTTTAATTCATTTACTTTTAATAGATAAAAAACAGGAAAATGGTGAAATTATAACAGAGTACTCGGATACCTATTTTGATAACCGGTACTCGGACGCCCGATAGAGTACTCTGGTACCCGGGTACCCTTTCGAATCCCTAAATTAAGAAGTGAAACACAAACTGATTTTAGCCAAAAATGCAGTTATCATGATGTCCTCCAAATTGTTAACATAAACAGAAAAAGAATTCAAATTTGTATCAGTGAATATAAATACATAAGACTTCGAGGAAATAGGAGAAAGCATTTCAGCCAAATGGATAAATATGTTCACAGGTGTGCTACGGCCAATCGTAAATATTAGCTTCAAACACCTAAATCCGTATGCCAATTTCAACACAATTCACAGAAATAATCCTTTTGTGACCATTGCTTCAAAATTCTTTAACAACTTAAATTCTCTGTAGAATTTTGATTGCTTCAGTATCAGAAAGGGTTATGTCAAAACTCTCCTTTCTCACAGGAATTGAACTATGTGCTGAAAGACCAGGAAGTTTGTAATCTATATATATATTCAACAAAGTATCTTCAAATGAAGCTGTAGTTTCCTTTTCTACAAAGTTTCCAGAATAAACTTAAATATAAAGAAATTCCTTCCTGTGTACTCAACTTACATTTCAGGAAAGCTGCCGATCAAGGACATGCCAATGCTTCCTATAATATGGCTATTGGACATGTAAAAGGAAAGAAAACAGATCTTAAACCAGGGTGAGTATAGAGACCTAGATAATTGAGAGTAAACTGGGCTTTTACCGTCTATATTTCTATTTTTACTTAACCAAACCCTTGTCGCATTCAGGCAATTCTTTTAATTACCCACAACATAGGGTTTGAGGGTCATATAAGGATTTGGGGATGAGATATAAACAGAAAAGAACCCCAAATATATATATCAGTGAATTCATGTAGGACTTGGAGAAATAGAAGAAACATTGCAGGCAAATAGAGAAAGTGCTCCTTCATTTCACATGCTACAGATGTTTGAAAAGTATTTTGTATTAGTGCAAAACTTGACCATTTTCAGTGTAGGTTCAGCCTGTTAAACTTCTACCATTTACATGTACATATTAACCCGTTCCCTCATACAGATGCATTTTGAAACCTTGGCAGCAGACGAATGAACAATTTCTCATGATGTCACATTATTTTCAACTTCATTCAATTACATGTGAGCCGTCCCGCGAGAAAACTAATGTTGTGGACGCTGCATAAAGCGTCGATCCGGATCAGCCCAAGCATGCCGCGCAGGCTAACACGTACGGAAGATTTTCGCTTCCTGTGTTTTTTTTTTTCGGGAATCATTACTCTATACCTCTTTCCCCCTGAGATGGACTGCGCAGGCTATTCTGCGTCGGTACATAACGCAGAGGCCATAACGTAGGTTTTCTTACGGAACGGCTCATATATTATACTTTGATTTACCGGGATTTTTTCAACTTTTTGCCAACATTTTTTCAGCTGCAGCTTTGTTGTATGTGGGGAAAAGGGTAAAAACATACTCTTTGCTCATTTTCAGGGAAGCCCATACTTTGATTCGTGATGCTGCATCCAAAGGAGTTAAACAAGCCCATAACGTGTTGAACATTGTTTGTACTAGAGGAGGCTGTTAAACATGTATAAACTGTGCAGGGCTCTTGATGTTCTCATATTATAGACATTTTTGTTCATAATTATCTTCCGGTTTTTTCGTTAATAGGTAGCACCTATAGATATATTATAACAAACAGTGTAATGAAAAATATTTTAGGGAATCTTTTATCTTTTAATGAAATTAAAGATATTAACGTCAATGAAGATTTCTTTTTTGCAACTATTGTACGCTTTGAGACCCCTCTTAAAATGAATATTTTGATCATGATCATGTATAATATTGTTAACGATCTTTAAACAATTCTGCTGTTTGGTCTGATTTTCCGTTAATTTCTACAGCTGTGTTGATTAAAGACTAAAGCAGTAAACCTAATTTGAAGTCAAGATTCTTAGAATCACTTACGATATTAATCTGGAATTTTGCTTTACTAGATTAATTTAATTTTTAAAATAAAGTTTGAGCAAAATAAAGCAGTATAATTTGTGATATCTAATTCCATGTATACTCTTTATTAGTTCACCTAAGCATGAAGTGCGAGGTGACCTTTTGTGATCTCTCACCGTCCGTCGTCGTCGTCTGTCTGTACGTCTATTAACAATTCCTACAAATGACTTCTCCTACTAACCAATGGACTGATTTCAAAATAACTTCCCAGGAATGTGGTGGTCCTCTTTTAAAGTTGTTCAAAGAATTTAATTCCAAGTAGAACTTTGGGCCCGATTTGAAAATTATTTTGCACAATTGTTCCTTGGGGCACCTTCTACTAAGTATGTTCAAATATTTCCGATCCGTTAAAAATTATTGCTGCCAGGGGGCGGAGCTTTTTTTCCTTATATGTGCATAGTGAAAACTTTAAAAAACTTCTTTTCGAAAATCAATGACCTGATTTAAAACTAATTTGGCACAAACAATCCTTCGGTGACCCTCTACCAAGATTGTTGGAATTATTCCGATCCTTTGAAAAGACATGGCTGTCAGGGGCGGGGCTTGTTTTCCTGTATGTATTTACAGTGAAAACTTCAAAAATCTTCTTGTTTTTCATATTCTTGTCTATAAAACCGAAAGGCATAGAGCTTCGATATTTAGTGTGTAGCAATGTCTAGTAGTCCTCTACTAAGATTGTTCAAACAATGCCCCTTGGGTCAAAATAGGCCCCACCCCAGTACGAATTAATAAATGTTTTTCCGTACATACATGTAGGAATCACACAGGGGACAAAAAGGGTATTATTTGAAACTTTCTGAAAAAACTCCAAAGGGGGCTGCCATTTTGAATATGTATGAATAAGCGCTAATGCAAAAATTATCGTCGCATAGTCAATTATGTTTAAAATCGAGTGTTATGGATATAGAAATGCGTTACAATGTTGATGACTTAAAGATGACTTTGAAGGTATAACATGTTTTATGTATATAAATCATTATTTTTCGTACTTCATAATAGATACAAATTCCATGTATATATTGGTCATGCAAAAACAAACACGAATTGAACATTATCATGGTCTAGTCATTCATTTTAAATCCATATAGTACGGTGGTTAATCTATAGACATATTACAAAATTGAGGACAAATATTCGATATTGTTATTCATGGACACACAAGCAGATCTTTATCATTACTAGTCTTGAAAGACTAAGGTTTGTTTTCCTAAAGCACAGGTCACGTTTTAAATATAGTTCATGAAATACCTTCAGGCCTGAGATGAAAAGATATTCTGCTATTTCTAGTAGAGATGCAATATTGCTGGAATTTATCTTTGGTGTCTTGCCATATAAATACCATATGGCTTCTTCTAAAGAAACATTTGTTACAACGTGCATGGCAACTATTCCTAAATTATAATAGAATAAAAACAGTATCATCTTTTGGCAGGATCCAATCCCAAATGGAGATTCTGGTAAATAAGAATCACTTGGCATCAACCTATAAAGCTAAAAAGACGTCTTTGTGGCATGCCACGATATTACCTGTACTAAGTACTTTGCTTATTGAAAAGACACGAGGACCATCACTCACCTGATTTAAACGAACATCACTAGTTAGTTTTACTCTATACATATATGGCAAACAAATATCATGCCTTGGTGGCTAGGTTTTCAATGGATTGGAATATTTTTAACAACCTAAGTATAGCGTCACCCAAGTAACATGTGTATCAAGTTTTTTTTTAATTGGGCCGTTACTTTTATATAAGACGATTTCCAAAGAGTTTACTCGTAAAGAACCCCCAACCGCCGCCTGGCGTTGTTGTTTGGTCAATATTAAGAGGCGATGTTAGTATTATAATATATATCATGCCTTTGCAATGGCAACTAGTATTTTGCATGGAATTGAATTATTTAAGAAATTCCGAGGAACAATCCTGTAAAGTTTGGAAGTTTTAAATGATCTGTCATTTGAATGACGTTCGACTTCGGACAGACATCCAACGGTCCTAAAAGCTCATCGAGAGTATAATTATGAGCTAAGAAGAAAAGCTTCTCTGAAGTGATTTAGAGAATACTGGCCTGTCCAAATGGTACACGTTGGCATTTGTGAACACAAACCTGTGTACGTAATTTTCAAGACGAAAATGTCAAGATCAGACTGCGCACATAGGCTAGTTTGGTTCTGTATTTATCACAAATTAATTGATATATTTGAGTCAATATATAGTTTAGTTACAATATGGCGCCCAGTTCACCTAACGTTTGTTTCTTAGCTTTCTCGCGTACTCCATACGACAGTTTACCAAGGTGTATGGTAACCTTCCATCAGAGACTATTTAGCCCATTGGTGGAAGACGAACAAAGGTTTTTGCCAGTCATCGGAAAGAATAATGGTCGAGCCGTTATCAAATAAAACATGTTCTACCTTTGTATGAATAGGCTCATAGTAGGGTTGTCTTTTAAAAGTGAATTTACGAATGAACTGTAGACACTATATTATATGTGTTAATCGTGAAACAGGAACACGATCCGTATCCGAAATACAAATATTTTATTGTCGATAGTTAACAACGACATAATTGGTAACTAAATGTTATTAGAAGGCTCCCTAGGAATTTATGTAAACAATTTAACTGACAGTATATTTGTAAAGACATACACACCTGTATTCCGTTCATGGTAAATGTGCTTTCTGATATTTGCAAAAAAGGGACTTGCAACAAGGACGCACCAATGGAATTTCTTCTCCTGAAAACAAGAGAGGGTAAGATTTATGCTGTTGAACATTCGGATCATTGCGATGAGAAGAGTTCAAGATCTCGTATAAGCTAAAAAACAAACTTATCTGCGACTTGGTAATGAATGTATTTATTGGTAAATTGTACATCGGGCTTAATTGCAACTATTGCGAACGTACCCATTTCAGCTAATTTGAGTACTAAATATATACTAATATTATGCGTAAATAATTACAGAATAACGAAGTTAATGTTTACAACATATGCTTCTGGAAACACAAATATATACACTGTGTATTGTGACAGTGTTATATTACGCCTGTTTAACGTAATTCGGTTACTTTCGTAAGATGGACGGAGAAACCCGAGCGGTTTTACATATCAGAGAATTCTTAGGACAATGAAAGCCAAAACGCGTATGTATGAAGGGAATCGTTAAGAATTGTGTTTAGATTCTTTCATCATCGTCCGGCAATACTGCTCTTGACATATTATTAATGATTTATGGCCATTTATTAACGTGATGGACAATGGCACCTGATTTTGTACTTTTTTTATCAAGTGTTCATGTCAACCCGACCTTTAGAACTTTAAGTGTTTTGACTTTGCTAGTATAGGCTTTGATATTACATGTGTCACGTGTACCACTATGACGCAGTACACGAACGGGTTTGAACCTATACTAGCTGTCTAGTACTATTTACTGCTGATACAAGCTGTATCAGTCTAAAACCTCCAATGATACAGAACAGGTATTGTGTATAACCACTGTATCGTTTGGAACCAATTAATTACCATTCACTGGCTTGTATGACCTGAGAGGACAGTGGTATGTTAAAGTGAACCCTTCAATTATGAGCCGAAGCTGCAACTCTGAGGGAACCCTATTGTTTACCACTCCAATACTTCTCGAAATCGTACGTTGCCGATTGAGGCTTGGAGATGTGTTCTTGCTGACTGCAGAACACAGACTGACTGATCAAAGAGAAACCCGCGTTTATATAGCAATAACCCACGTGATCTAAATAATCGATGCTTTCGGACCTTATCGCCATGCGCCTATATTATTAACATGTTAATGAGCGTCTGAGTGATTGATTAAACTGCATATTTCAAAACGGGCCTACACTCAAAATACAGGAAATACATATAAAACTACAATTGCAAATAAACAACTATATATTCCAGAATCACACTCAAGTACTTACATGATGTGTCACTTTGAAATGATAGTATATTAACAGGTTAAATTAATAAATGGCGATCTTGATGTTGCAGAAGCTTTCTATGAAACAGAATGATGACAACTGAAATAAAATGACCGACAAGGAAAGTAACTGAAATACCCGTTTCATGACATTACCCACGCCTCCGGGTTCAAGCGTCCTCGCTTGACTAAATAAATAAAAGAAAAACCATATATATACACAGGTTAACATGTTTTCTTCAATAAAAGCATTTACTTTAATGCATATACAACAATGAATGAATAATATGATGTCTTGTAAAGTCAAAGCAAAATAATTCAAATGTTAACCCTCCTCCTCGTAGTTCACATGAACCATTAAACCCTCTTCTGACAGAGTGAACTTCACATCCTCTGGGCGCGTCCTTGCGTCACCGGGAATAAAGTCAGACAAACTAAAAGTCGATCGACCAAGTCCTAAACCAATCCCAATGACTGACGAAATGGTCAATACTTCATCTCCTCCTTTTACCACTTTTAGAACCCTCTTCTTATCCTTAACAAGATATGCAAGGCTAACATCTGATTTCCTAATTTCTCTCTCAGGCCCCTGCTCCAGCACAGTTTCATCCTCTGATTCATCTGTTTCCTTCAAACACTGTTTCTTAATAGGAGCCGAAACTGGTGAGGGAGTTGTTCTCTTTCTGATGGTTCGGTCTTCCTCAAACAGTTCAATATCTGGATCATTGTTCCAGTCTTCTTCGTCAACACATGTCACACTTTTCTTTTCCTCCAAATGTTTACGAGGTGTTGTCTTAAGGTTGGGTCCACTATGTTTCATCTTCTGGTGGCGAACCAAATATTCCTTTTTCTTGAAACTGGAAACACATGACTCACACGGGAATCGTTCTTCAGCGCAACCCACCAGGTGCTGTTGGAATTCGTCACCATTAATTTCTAGTTTGCACAGTGGGCAGATCGTTTTCATTGCTTTGCTCTGACTCGACCTGCAAGTATAAATTTCATAATCATTTAACCATTTTGGTCTTTGCCTAACCCTACCCCGATGCTCTTGGCCATTGACCTCCTCATCTTCTTGGTCATCTTTATCTACAATTGATTCAGAAATAGTATCAGTTTCACCAGACAAGACCTGTTCCTTCGCCCTTTTTAGCCTGTCAACATGCACTACCTGCATGGAATTAGATCTTCCGCAATCAATCTTAAACAAAACATCAGTTAATTTCTCTATAACCTGGTAAGGCCCTCTCCAGTAGCACGCAAACTTGGATGAGCAGCCTGTCTTTCGAACTGGAAAGAAAACATAAACATTATCACCTTGTTTAATAGTTTCATAAAACAATTTTCTATCGTGATATCTTTTCTGTCTACACATTGACCTATGGGTGTATTCCCTTACATACGAATGTGCTAGCTCTATTTTTTCGCGTAGCTCCCATACCCACTGACTACGAGGTACTGGTTTAATTGCCGGCGGCATTTCAAACATTAGATCGAGGGGTGTCGAAATCTCCCGACCTAGCATTAACATATTTGGACTCATTCCTGTTGTTTCATGCCGTACTGACCTATATGCCATCATAACATGGGGTAATTGCTGGTCCCAGTCCTTATGATTTTCATCAATGTAAGATTTGATCATTCCACATAGAGTCTGATTGAATCGTTCAACCATACCATCCGACTCTGGGTGATAAAGAGTGGTCCTTGTCTTCTCAATTTGTAATAAGCTACACATTTCCATGAATAAATTGCTCACAAATTGACGACCTTGGTCAGAGTGTATCATATTTGGAACCCCGAACCTCGAGATAACTTCACTAAACATTATTCTCGCAACGGTTTGGGCTGTCATGTTAGGCATGGGAAAACATTCTGTCCACTTGGTGAAGTAGTCTGAAATGACCAGGACATATTTATTACCAGCTTCCGTCTCAGGCAGCTCACCAAGAATATCAACTGCAATTCTTTCCATGGGATAGCCACTCCTTGTTATCTGCATTGGAGCTTTCCTAGTTTTCTTTGGTTCCTTCCGTTTCAGTCATACTTCGCACCCTGAAACATACATGCGTACATCGTTTTGAAGTCCCGGCCAATAATACCTTTGTCGAATTTTACTGAGAGTTTTATGTACGCCAAGATGCCCTGACGCCTTTGCGTCATGAAACTGTTCTAACACAGTTCGCCGGTGTGACAATGGGACAACTGCTTGCCATAACACAGAACCAGTTTCATACGTCTCCCACTTACGACATAGTAAATCCTCATCGAAGGCTAATCTTTTCCATTGATTCCAAAGAGATTTCACAAAATGGCTCTCTTGAGAGATTTCGGGACTCTCTGGTCTGCGACCGCTATTAACCCATCCTCTAATCTTATTGAGGTCAACGTTCAACTTTTGTATATCGATCAAACTAGACAAAGAAATGTCAGTTTTTGGCTTTATGCTGCACACTTGATCAGTGTTATGTAAGTCTTCATTTCCGCACTGCTTACACGGTTTTCTACTCAGTCCATCGGCGTTTTGGTGCAACCTACCTGGCCGATGCTCAATGCTCATGTTATAAGAGGATAACACCTCTATCCATCTTGCGATTTGACCTTCTGGATTTTTAAAATTTAGCAACCAACGCAGAGAACCATGATCAGTTCGTATAGTAAAAGTGTTGCCATACAAATAGTGCCGAAAATGTTTCACAAAATGTACCAACGCCAGAAGTTCCTTTCTTGTGACGCAATAACGACGTTCGGACTTTGTTAGTGCCCGACTAGCATATGCAATAGGTCGTTCCTTTCCATCGATAATCTGGGATAACACTCCCCCGATAGCAAAATCACTTGCATCCGTATCCAAAATAAACGGCTGAGAAATATCTGGAAGGGCGAGAATGGGGGCTGTTGTAAGCCTTTGTTTCAACCCTTCAAACGCTTCATTACAATCATCACTCCAAACAAATGCAAAACCCTTTTCTGTCAAACGATGCAATGGTTTTGCTATACTTGCAAACCCCTCGATAAATCGCCTATAATAACTACAAAACCCCAAAAACGATCTTACTTCAGTAACCGATGTTGGAACTGACCATTCTTGCACGGCCTTAATTTTCTTTGGGTCAGTATGAATACCATTGGCTGACACAATATGTCCCAAAAATTCAACTTCACGAGCAAACAGATGACATTTGCTTGGTTTGAGCTTCAAGCCAGCATTTACAAATCTTTCTAAAACTTTCCCGAGGTTTTCTACCATATTTTCGAATGATTTTCCAACAACGATGACATCGTCAAGATATATAAGACATATATCCCAATGAAGACCAGCTAATACAGCTTCCATCAATCTTTCGAACGTTGCTGGGGCGTTACACAGTCCGAACGGCATGACCTTAAACTCATACAGTCCTCTCTTTGTGCTAAATGCCGTTTTCTCCATATCATTTTGGTGGACGTTTACCTGCCAATACCCTGATATAATATCAACCGATAAAAACCACACGGCTCCTGCTAATTGGTCAAGAGATTGGTCAATTTCAATTTCAATTTATTTATTTACGTAATCAAAGGCCACCGGCCCAAAATACATAATCAAATGTTACAAATAATAATACATCATGTGAAAAATAGGTTATGTCAATTTATATGTGTTAAATATAAATATGCTATATGCAAATCAAACAATACATTACAGAAAACACAAAATTCATGTCTTATGAAATAAATGTTCCTACAAATCATCAATTTCCCTCATAAGTTTTGTAATAAATATCATTAAAAGTTTTAATTTTTTACAATTATTAATTTTCATTAAGTTAATAAAATCAACTGTTTCAGTTCTTCCACAATACCAATTAAATAAATAGTTTTCCCTTACAATATAATATTTGGGGCAAATGAAAAATGCATGATACTCGTCTTCTAAAATAAGATGGTTACCATTTAACAAACAATAAAAACAAGTTCTGTCGGCTCTTTCTATTCCATAATGTCTTCCAAGTTCAATATTTAGTTTGTGACTAGAGCATCGAAAACGCGCAAAAGATTTCCTAAAGTAAAAAGATATGTCTATACATAAGTATTTTTCAACGTTTAACAGGGATTTAAAAGTGCAGTAAGTATCACATCTTGAGGAACTTGATAATTCATCAGACCAGTTTTGAGTCATGCAATCCGTAAGACGCTGTTTAAATGAAAAAATAAACATTTTCTTGTCACCAACATCTTGGTTTAACCAAACGTACCCATAGCCGTATCTATATAATAACTCCTTGATATTTGTGACCCAGTTTGTTCGACCAATATTGTCATGTGATATTAACATCTTATAGCAATTTTTAGGATAGCGTGTGTCTGACATTTGCAATAATTTACACCAGTACTTAATGCACTTTGTAAAATATATTTGACTTAAGGGAAGACTCCCACATTCTCCCAATACCACACAATTGTTAACAGAGGAATTTACACCGAGATAATAACGACATAATTCAATTTGAACCTTTTCAATATCTGAGGAATAAGTGTGCCCCCATATCTCCGCGCCGTATGTGAGAATAGGGATAACCATCGAGTTGAATAATTTGAACAAGTCTTCATGAGAGAATTTACCAAAAGGAAGTTGATATCGTTTGATGCTATTTATAGCTTTTCTTGCTTGAGATGCCAGTTTTAATTTAGCTGCAGTCCAAGATAACTTTGGTGTAAATAGAAGACCCATGTATTTATAAAATGATGTAACTTTTACATTTTCACCGTTAAGTTTCCATTTTTCGGTATTTCGAAGCGGTCCACCGTTTCTAAATACTATTATTTCCGTCTTTTTTAAGTTAACTGTCATTTCTGATCGTAAGCAAAAATCTGAAATAGCGTTAAGTTGTAACTGAAGGTTGTTTACTGTATCTGCACCACAGGCCACGTCGTCGGCGAACAACAGACATACAATATCAAGTATATCATTTGTTAAAAAAATACCTCTACACCTTTGTCGTAAATGCGAAACTAATTCATTGATATATAGACTAAAAATTATTGGCGAACTTATGTCCCCCTGTCTCGTTCCGATATTACACCTGAATGGACCTGAGATTGTGTTACATGACGTACCATTTGGTAGTTTGACATAGTTTTCAAGTTTTTCATACATTGACTTAAGCACTCTAATTAAATTACCGTTAGCACCTTTGCTCAGAATACTTGTAAATATTTTGTGGTGTACTAGACAATCAAAAGCTTTCTGAAAGTCAACATATAGAACATAAAATCTACCATGAGGTCTAGTGATATATTTTTGAATCATACCTTGGAGTGTAAACATATTATCAATAACCGAATAACCAGTTCTAAATCCCGCCTGAGCTTCATCAATAATATTATGCTCATATGCCCACTTATTTAACCGTTCTGTTACCATGTTAGAGAATATTTTGTAAATGACATCAATAAGTGAAATACCTCGGTAATTAGATGGGTCGCTTCTGTCACCTGATTTATGTAAAGGAACGATTATAGTTTGGCTCCATGCATCGGGGAACTCTCCCGTTGTCAAAATTTTGTTAAACAATATAGTTAAGATAGGACTGATACAATGACAAGTATGTTTATAAAACTCGGCCCCAATACCGTCCTTACCCTGGGATTTATTATGTTTTAATTTTGAAATTGATTTGCTTACTTCTTCATTTGTAAAAGGACAATTTAGGATTTGGTCCACATGTTCGTCTAACGCAAACAAATTCATGTCTAAATCGGATAATGGTATTTGATTATCTTTGTGCAGCAATTGTTCAAAATATTGTAACCAGGCACTCGCCTTAATATCTAACGATACACTGTTTAGTTTCGAACTACTTCTCACCATAGACCAAAATTTTCTAGGGTTATTTCTGGCATTTACAAGATAATGTCTATTTAAGGATTGCATTTTAAGTTTTTTATCCTGACATATTTCCCTGAAGGATTTTTTTGCTGCTTTATATGTATCAAATTCATGACTGTCATTTGTAAGCCTAAAACGCCTTAACAGTGAATATTTCTTTCGTTTAGCTCTATTACATTCATCATCCCACCACTCGGGTTGGACATTTCTTGGGGGATATATATTGTTTGCCACCATGCCACTGCTTTTTGCTGACGTATGATACAAGTTGACAATAGATAAAACTGCCTCATTTATGTTACCATCAATATTTTGCAAGATATCATTTCTATTTACGATAAAGTTACTTTTAAATGTTTCTAAAAACGTATCCTTCAAACTATCTTTCCATTTTAATTTATTAACTAAAATACTTGGGGGATCAGGGTCTACTACAGAAGTATCTGGTATACTTTCAAATGTTAATTGTGACAATATAGGAAAGTGGTCTGACTCATCTCTCATTTCAACATTGAAGTACGATACAAAGGGAAATAACTCTGACGATGCGATGTGGTAGTCTACGACACTATGGCCTTCATTTGCAGTACATGTATAATTTCCATCACCATCATCAGAACATCTGCCGTTTAAAATATGTATATTATAAGTGCAGCATAACTCAACCAATAGTCTTCCGAAATTATTATACCTGATGCTATCCTTATTTCTTCTCGGCAAATCAAAACTATCGGAATCGTAATCTACTGTCTCAAGATACAGAAAGTCTAAATTATCAACAGGTATGTAATCACGAAAGTCACATGTTCTGGCATTGAAATCGCCAGCTACATATAAATAATAATCAGGATATTCATGTTTAAGATTTAACAATGTTTCATCTAACAAATAAATTCCGTTATTATGTACGGGGTTTGAATATATTGGGGATCTTTCTGGGGAGATATAAGTTATGTACAGTATGAAATCTTTTATAGAATGTAATGCATTGCTTTTTACTAAAAACACAATGCCATCAACAAGATCATGCTTAATACGTGAAACTAAATTTGAAGTCACATGTTCTTCTTTTATAAAAACACTAACTCCACCGCTATTTCTAATACTGTTATTACGTTTTTTTCTTATACAATCAAAATGACAATATCCCGATAAGAACGAGTCAAATTCGCCGTTAAAATTACTCCATGTTTCTATAAGTCCTATTATATCGAACTGCTTTAAATAATCTATCACTGACATATCATGTTTATATTTGTTTAAACCTGCTATATTCCATGTTAATATGTTTAAGTGTTTCTTAACAGTATTCTGTATATGTGTATGGGCGTGGCCTATTTCCTACACAGCTGCCTCGTTCTCAGGATTGTCGTCTCCGCCTACCATTCGTCGTTGTTCGTTCTCTCCTCGGGTGTTTCCGTCGGTGTTTCCGCCAATATTAGCCTGCACTTTCCTTTTCGCATGGAACCTGGTTCCCGGTTGCCCACGCGCTGGCCCAATAGTATATGTGTCCTGGCTCTCCTCGTTATACCCGTAAACTGTGTTTTCAATGATAAGTTTGTCAAAGTTTAGGGTTGCATATTGACAGTTATTTCTCGCTTGAGCCAATCGCTTAATCAACTCACGCCGATGTAGTCTTACACGGTCAGTGAAGTCCTCGTGCACTCTGTAACTTATATCTCCATTTAGAACTCGTTTGGCTTTGTTTAATATTGAATCCTTGTCCTTGAACTTTGTGAATTTCACTATAATAGTACACTTGTTTTGTTCATTCGATTTCATGCGATGCGCACTTTCAATGTCCGTATTCTCCATATCTGGCATTTTCAACTCTGTTCGAATAAAGTCTCGCACTTTTCGTTCAGTTTCACTCCATGCTTCATTTATCGACCCATCAATGCCTAGAAATCGTAAATTATTTCTTCTTGAATGCCCTTCTAGCCTATCCATTTTTGTTTTCATGGAATTTATTTCTGGCCATAATAGTTTGTTATCTTCCTTTAGAGATTGATTTTCGGCCTTTAACTGGTTTACACATGAGTTTATTTCATCTATTTTATTATTTATGGAAGAAAAGTCATTTCTCACCTCCGATCTCATGTCACGCAGGTACTCCAGTACATCTGCACTATCGCAGGGCGTTGGCTGACATTCTGGAGACCGGTTTTGAGTCTGATGTTGTTGTCGTGTCTTAGGTGTGTTTTTAGATTGAGGTTGTGCTGAGGGGGAAGACGCTGTTTGCACAAAGGATAGCTGACTCTGCCTTGATTGGGACCTGTTAGCACTTGTGCTCGAACCCCTAGTTGTAGGACCTGGGTTTCTCTCCACATCTCCACTCACAACGAGTAACAACGATAGCGCAACGAACAGACGTAAACAGACACTCACCGTTGAAAGTCCCACTTTAAGTCCGTACACAACACTTTTACATTTCACTGGCATACTAAATGTACCTATACGCGCCCGATAAACACTGATATCCACTCCCATTATTGAAAAATATATTTATTTCACGAGCGATAGAAAACACCGTCCGCCATTTGCGAGTTGAAACATGGTCAACCCTAGGTAATGGGTACGCATCTTTAATTGTTAAATCATTGACTTTTCTGTAGTCTACACAAAAACGTTTGGTACCATCCTTTTTCTCAACCATAACAACACCACTCGATCACGGACTTCTAGATGGCTGTATAACATCCCTCTGAAGCATTTCATCAATATGTTTATCCACTTCAGATTCCATATGTACAGGCACTCTCCTTAATGGCTGTTTAACTGGCCGAGCTGATCCCGTGTGTATCCTGTGGCTTATTATTCCTGTTCTGCCCAAGTCCATACTGTCTTGTGAGAATGCATCACTACATTTTGTCAGTAACCTTGCAACTTGTACACGCTGTTCATATGACATATCAAGGATGGTTCTGTCATATAAATCTTTCAAATGAGCAGGTACCTGTTTGATAGTTTTGCATTCACCAGTTTTAACTTGTGTAACGTCCTTAACTAAACATAGGTTTGCTATGCGGGTACCAGGTTGTATAAGTAAAGGATCGTTGTCTAGGTTCATCATCCTGACGGGAACAGAAGTATCAACGCGAACTACAGTTCTGGCCACTTAACCTCTCGAACTATCATACAACTGACCATGTGGTTCAACTAGCCCAACCCTTTTCAAGTCTCCTTCTTCAACTTTGACAAAACCTTCTATTATCATTTCTGACCGAGGAGGAATTACAATTCGTTCCTGCACAGTTACCCTATAACATCCTATTTTACCATTAGATGTCAAAGTGCATGTCCTACCCTCTACTACTAACTGTTTCTTTGCGATATTGATTTTACAGTTGTGTTCAGTCAGAAAGTCTAAACCTAACAATCCATCCAGATCTATGTTTGCTACTATGAATATTAAGTCAAACTCAAAACCACAAACCGTCACTTTTATTTTAGCTTTACCCTTAACTTCAACATTTTCTCCATTTGCTGTAGAGAGTGTATATGTATATGGTTCTAAACTTGTTTTATGACTATGCTTCAAAGAGTGCCAAACCCTTTCAGACAAAATTGAAACAGTTGCACCTGTATCAACCAAGCAATCTATTGGTTGGTTGTTAATCTCGCAGCTCATGTACAAACCATTCCCCTTATAAGAAACATGACTTATATGTTTTTGTCCCTGTGCCCGACCAACATTTGTATTTTTCAATTTTGGACAGTTTGGCTTAATATGATTGTCAGAACCACATTCATAGCATCGCCGTTGCCGTTGACCCTGATTCTCAGCGGAAGACGGATTATTATCCCTTCCACGATTTGGTGACTTAGAACTTTGCGATTCCTTCCAGGATTTAAACTCCCTGCATAGGTCAGCCATAGTCTTCTGAAGATTTTCAATGTCCTGTTTACAACTATCATCTTTCTTTTGTCCATCACCACTTATAACCCGCATATAACCTTGACTTTCCGCTAGCTTTGACTCAGCCCTATTGAAAGCTTCCAATTCTACAGCATGCCTTACAGCATCGTTTAGACTGTTCGGACGGGCTTGTTTGATACGCAGTCTCATGTCGGAACTCACCAATGAGTCTATGAACTGCTCTTTAGCTAGCGTTTCTCTGACATCGTGTGGTGCAGAAGGATATGCCATATTTGTCAACCGCCTTATATCTTGTGCCAGTTCCATCAAGGTTTCGGATGCTTTCTGTCGCCTTTCCTTCAACTGGGTCTATACAACTCAGTTTGATTGGGCGGGGCAAAGCGTTCTTGCAGAATTGTCTTAAGACGCTTGTAATCATCAAGTGGACCGTCATATGTCCCCACTAAGTTTCGAGACTGACCACGTAAGGACACCGCAAGGTATAGACCCTTTTCCTGTTCGGACCAACTGTTGATCCTTGCACATACCTCATAGTGGGCAACGTAGTCATGCCACGACCCTGTACCGTCATACTTATCTGGCTTCATAAGCACTTTACCCTTAGAAAGTGTTTCATGTATAGGGCTATTCTGTACGTCAATATTTGTTGACGTTATATCTGACTTCATAAGTACTTTAGCCTTAGAAAGGGATTCTTGTATAGGGCTATCCTGTACGTCAATATTTGTTGACGTTTTAGCACCTGGCTTACGCCTACGTGTTGTAACATACTCGTCGAACTTTGATCCATCTGTCTGGGAGTTACTAAACACTACGGGGCTTTCAGTAAACCTTATGTGGGTTTGCTCAGAACCCGTTTTGGTTCTGCATACTGACACTGGGGGTGTATCAGGCAAGTTTGGGAGTAGACGTTTTCTCATGGTTGATCCCGAAAGAGATTCGCCGCGTACTATATTCCCAGGGGTTGAAGTGTCAAACGTTGGAGTCTGCTTTAACTCGTAGTTCTTAACACGCGTTTTCAACCGTTCATTCTCCAACTGAAGGTCCTGTACTTGTCTCAGCAGTGCCTGTTCGGAACGGACAAAACTCAGTTCATTTTTATCTTGCATACTGGACAATCTATCGTCCAAACCCATCATATCACCAGCACTGTTGAAAACAGACTTATCCATCACAGTGCTGATTATCTGGATAAGAGATAATAATCTTACTATCTGAATATCCCACCGCTGCCACCAAATTTGTCACGTGTACCACTATGACGCAGTACACGAACGGGTTTGAACCTATACTAGCTGTCTAGTACTATTTACTGCTGATACAAGCTGTATCAGTCTAAAACCTCCAATGATACAGAACAGGTATTGTGTATAACCACTGTATCGTTTGGAACCAATTGATTACCATTCACTGGCTTGTATGACCTGAGAGGACAGTGGTATGTTAAAGTGAACCCTTCAATTATGAGCCGAAGCTGCAACTCTGAGGGAACCCTATTGTTTACCACTCCAATACTTCTCGAAATCGTACGTTGCCGATTGAGGCTTGGAGATGTGTTCTTGCTGACTGCAGAACACAGACTGACTGATCAAAGAGAAACCCGCGTTTATATAGCAATAACCCACGTGATCTAAATAATCGATGCTTTCGGACCTTATCGCCATGCGCCTATATTATTAACATGTTAATGAGCGTCTGAGTGATTGATTAAACTGCATATTTCAAAACGGGCCTACACTCAAAATACAGGAAATACATATAAAACTACAATTGCAAATAAACAACTATATATTCCAGAATCACACTCAAGTACTTACATGATGTGTCACTTTGAAATGATAGTATATTAACAGGTTAAATTAATAAATGGCGATCTTGATGTTGCAGAAGCTTTCTATGAAACAGAATGATGACAACTGAAATAAAATGACCGACAAGGAAAGTAACTGAAATACCGTTTCATGACACATGTGTCCTCTTTCCAATCATCCAAAGGCACACAAACAGATATATTAGGGCGACACAAAATAAGGTCACAAATACGATTAACAGATTATTATACATATATCGTTTGATAATGCTGAATAAAATCCATATTACCCATAATCCATGGGTGATGGTGACGTCACACAGGTCTGACTGATCTTTTACCTGGCTATATAGTAATGTTAGAGCTGAAGGCGGTTTACTTTTGGATTCATCGAAATCCATCTTGCCTTTATCTGTATTCTCTCTTTCGCTAAAAATAAACAGTATTTATACATTAATTTCGATATTCAAGGAAGATTTTTCGAAAAGCTGCAACGGACTGTTAGCCGTATAAACCAAATGAAACGATTATGTCAATTTAAGTGTCTTTTATATAGATACCAGATAGTATTGTCTATGAATCAATTGACAAACCATATTATTTAGATTTACATCTTTACATATACAGGGTATTTCATAAGTGTTTTAACGAGTTTACTAAAAGTAATGATAAATACACACGAATAAGATATTCTATTTATTTCATGAAGTGATTTATAAGGCGTATTTCGGAAAATATACATGACATTTGCAGGTTTTTGCGTCAAAGTGACTGACGTTTCATAACGTCAAACCGCTGACGTGACGTCATTTTCATAGTTTGGTTTCCGAGTTCTAACAAAGACTTGAGTGTAAGACAGGAAACCAAACTAGTAGTGCCATTTGATATTAATGTGATGGGTTTTCGACATTCACAGTTAGGGTTTTATGTGATACATATCGTTACAGTACACGTAGCTGAAAACAAGGGATGTATCATGTTACTAAAACAAAAATCGATTAATAGTTTTGAGCAAGAATTCACGCACAGTTGCATTTAGGCCAACATATTTAGTTTAAGTTATACCTATAAATAATTGCACAAAATAACTTATACAGTGTGTTTTATTGAAGTACTGTGAACAATATAAAATATGCAAATGCAATGACCTAAACCACCTGCCCACAGTGGAAATACGATACAACAGTAACATCTAGGAAATTATATCTATTAGAAGTTCATATTTCATAGAAACCAACAGTTCTTCAATCGCGACCAAAAAAACACCTTTATGAGGGCTGATATTCATGACTAAAATGGTGTAATTAACATTTCCTTATACACCTATGCATTCTTAAATAAATTGGTTCATTGACGTGATGTATAGACGGACGTCCAGTAGGGCCACCATGGCCCTGAATCGTTCAACTGAGTTAATAAAATGTGTAATGCGGTCAAGTAAGCTAATACAACAGACCCAATGTCAAGTATATTTCAGTTTGCCACAAGGCGAAATAACCCAACCAAATATGTCTGTCAAATAAATGACACGAGGAAACTCTGTTTCAGATAAAAAAAGAAAGAAAAGACAAGTGACTCCCTAGGGGCATAACTAGAACTATAATGGTAGAAGATCAATACACATTTCTACAAACCAAATATCTAAGCTCTAGACCTTTCGGTTTCAGAAAAGAAGATTTCAAATTGTTCCCTATATATCTCTATATAAATCAGGTGACCCCTGGGATGCGATGGGCGAAATTTAGACCCCAGGGCATAATTTGAACAATCTTGATAGAGGACCACTAGACAATGGTACACACAAAACCTCTTAACTCTAGATAGGTCTTTCGGTGTCAGACAATCTGATTTTCCATGGCAACTAGTATTCTGCGTGGATTAATTTCTCTAAAATGTACTCAAGGAGCATCCCTGTGAAGTTTCATACACTTTAACAAAGATGCCATTTGGATACGCACTATCAACTACGCAAGACGGACAAAGGGCGATCACATTAGCTCAAGTTGAGCACTTCGCGCAATAAGTTAGCTAATAACAATGGAAATGATATAGGTAAGCTAGGTAATCGATGAATTAAATATGCATGTTGGTTAGAAGCGAAGGAACGAATGACTGATGAAGAATCGGCTGCCAAACGTCTAATTTTAGTATTGCCTTTACACTCATCTTGTGATATTAAAAGAGTTTATTCGACATTGTGATATAAATCATTGACAAATGCCTTACCCGGACTTTTTATAGCTAAATGTGCCGTTCCGCTTATTTGCGCCAGCCGGTGCAAAATCTAGCTGAATTTGGAATTCATATACAATGTCCTTGAACAAAATGTCTGATGTTCTGAACAGACTGTTACGGCTGCCGGAACTCATGTTGGACATTAAGGATGGAACTCCGGCTATGTCCGCTATTTTGGCTAACCCAACGCACTATTGCAAAACCCCTTGAAGAACAAAACCTGTGTTTTTCCTGTTTATAACAAATGTTCAATACATAACTAAGAACGTAAACAAGAATAGTCAAAGTGGACTACATTTTTTCAGCAAAATAAACTTCAAGTCAATACAGATAAGACAACGGTTTTAGTATTTAGAAGGCGTGGTCCTTTGTCACAAAGAGGGAAATGGTACTACGATAATGTAAAACTAGATGTAGTTTTCGGTTTCAACTATGTTGGACTACACTTTACCTGTACATTGTCTTTTAATAAGATGACATAAGTGACTGCCACAAAAGCACTGAAAGGCGTTTTATCACTATCTCAAATAAATATGAACACATTCCTCAAAGTGTTCGACTCAAAGGTTTCACCTAATATGTTGTACGGATCGGAATTGTGGGCATTATATAATACATATATTATAGAAAAGGTACATATGTATGCATGTAAATGGTTTCTTGGTTCTTCTCTTAAAGCTAGAATAAGTGCTGTCTGTGGTGACATTGATCGCTATCCGATGAGGATAACAGCCTCAAAACGATATGTGAAGTTTTGGTTAAGAATACTAAGGTTACCAGATGATAGATATGTTAAGCTGTGTTACAACATGTTGAAGCTTTATGATTATAACGGACATGTAAATTGGGTTACCAAAGTTCGAACAAATCTGTACGAGAATGGTTTGGGATATATTTGGGAATCACAAGAAGTTCATTATGAGGATTTGTTTTTAAAGGAATACACGCTTAGACTACGAGACCAATTTTTACAATCATGGTCCCTTGTATGTAATGATTTAATGAATTAAACACGTTCTATACAAATTTTGGAGTTGAGATCTACATTAGTTGTATTGATATACCAAAGTTCAAGAGAACTTTTGCTAATTTCAGATGTTCCTGTTATAACCTTATGATTGAGACGTGGCGTTATACTCAGATTACAAGGGATGAGCGATTTTGAGATTATTGCAAAAACATTCTTTAAAATGAATACCACTTTGTTATCCACTGCCCATTGTATTGTGAATTACGTAAGAACCATATTCCAGATAAATACATAACTTACCCTACTTACCACAAATTTCATGATTTGTGTGCTCGCAATAATACCACAATTATTAGAAATCTGGCAATGTATTTACACCATACTAATAAAGATAGAGCTTTTCTTTTCAGCAATGTATAATTATCTTTTTTCTCAACAGTTCATGTACATTGATGTAATCAGGTGACTCATACATGCATTATTTCCATATGTGTTAATATGTGTCTTACGTATATATATTATATGTATATGGGCCGGAGGAGTAAGTATAAACAAGTAAACTAAACATCTCTGTTCTGGAATCACATTAATTCGAGTGAATCCACAAGTTGGACTACGATTTAGGTTTCTGTAAAAATATTCCATTTTAAACTCTTCCAAGTGTAGGCGGACAACTCACTTTTCCTCTTAATGCAGTATATATATATATATATTGATATGTTATAATGACGGGTCATATATATGAATAGAGAGCAAGTTTTGGTGATTATGACACATTTGAGCTCTAGATAAGGTATATTATCCTTATTTGACGCTGAAACACTATGTTTTGGGAACTCAAAAGAATAATCTCAGCGAGACAATTCTTTTGAGAACCCATAACATAGGGTTTACTTCAGTAGTAAGAGAGATATTGTGGGGGAAGACCAGTTTACTCTATCTTATCTAGTGCTCTGATCCCAATTAACTTGGCAATCCTTGGTGCAGTTCTACTTATTGACCTATGTTTTATAGGTACAGGAGTAGAACAGCACCAAGGAAAAGCTATGGAATGGTTTAGGTATATTTTTCTTTATGTGAACCCCATGAGGCCAGTTGGGGTCTTATTGTTTCTCAATCATACAAAATGTAGCATGACATAAATAATGATGATATGCTTAAGACACATGGGGTTACACTTCTATCATTTCTTCAGAATGTACACATGGGGCCACATTACATTCAAGCAGACATTTAAGGCTCTTGCGAGACTGCACATTTGCAAGATTTGCCTGAGGCTTCACATTTGAGTGTACAAGAAGACACTTCATGGCCTCGATTCATGATAAGTTATCCTGAATAAGAAGAGTATTTAGATTAGCTCATTATCTATAATAGTGATCACATCGCACAAAATGGACCTTCTTGTGCAGTTTGATGTTAGTAAATGGTAATCTCAAAACCTCTGACGGTTGGTTTTCGTCTGACGACAATTATATGCTATATTAAATGAAACTTTATTGGAAGGTTACTACTTTCCCAGCTAAAGATACTTTCTGACGCCTCTGCAGCAAAGAGTTTTTTAAAACATTGTGACAAAAGGAGAAATTGCTCATCATGAGCACTTTTTCCTTTTGCTACGATGTTTTCATTTCTATACACTTATCATACTTTCATTAACAGAGATTTATCAATCTTTGCACTTTCGTCAGCTGCAGATTTGTTGTATGTGGGAATAAACTTCAAAGTGGACAAAAGCCATTTGTATCAGGGTCTGGCCAATCGTAAATATTAGCTTCAAACATCTAAATCCTTATGCAAATTTTACCAAATTTCACAGGAATCGACAGGAATGTTCCTTTGGTGATCATTTCTTCAGAATTGTTCAAGATTTTCAATTCTGTGTAGAACATTGGTTGCTTTGGTATCAGAAAGAGGGATGTCAAAACTCTCCTTTATCCTAGGAATTGAACTATGGACTGAAAGACCGGGAAGCCTGTACTCTATATCTCTCTTCTACAAAGTATCTGAAATTGAAGCTGTAGTTTCCTTTTCCACAAACTTTCCAAAGTTAATCACTTTAATAAAAAGAAAATCCTTCATTTGTACGCAATTTACTTTTCGGGAAAGCTGCTGATCAAGGACATGCCCTTGCTTCCTATAACCAGTGTGTTGGACAATTAAAAGGAATGAAAACAGATGGTAAAGCATAGTGAGTACAGAGGACTGGATAATGGGGAGTAAACTGGTCTTTTTCCCGCAATATCTCTCTTATTACTTAACCAAACCCTTTGTTTTGGGTACTCCAAACAATCCTCTCACTGAGAAGACTATTTTGAGTACAAATAACATAGGGTTTACGGGTCATATAGGATTTGGGGACATGTATACTCTTCATATCTGAAGTTATGTGAGTACATTACCATTTTGTACATGTTTTATATCGGCAATCTCTGAACACTTTCCATAAGGAATCGTCTCATTTGAGCACGGACAACATAGGATTTGAGGGTCATATAAGGATTTTGGGATGTGATGTGATGTACTTTTCTTATTGAGAGGTCTTTGAGAACATGACTAATGTATACATGTTTTACATGGGCAATCTCTGTTATCAATGAACACTTTTCATTAGGACTTAAATTGACATGAATCATAAATGTAAGGAGGTGTTAACATTTTAATCTAAACCTTGCCCACGTACAACAAGTCTGGAGCAGACGACAAACTTCTTGTCAAAACTATGGAAAACTTTACAAATTAAAGTTGAATTATTGAAGAGAATTGAAAAACGTTTGGGCTAAAGTAGAATTTTTTCAAAAGTTTCACATCAAAAATTCAAAATTCATCTGCAAGTTGGGAAGTGTTAAAAAATAAAATACATATTTTCTATTTTATTTGGAAAGTTATGTATGTCGAATCATCACGCATAAAGACTGCTACTCATATTAAGTCTTTTTTTTGTCAAATTTGTCTCCAAGTTCGCTACTTTGTTTTGAATAGGGGTTTTCTTTGGATAAATCTAAATTTAGCAAAAAAAGGTATTGAGTATATATATAGCATAAATTCGTATATAAGAAGAGGGGATGGGAACGAGTATCAAAATGAATACTCGGGTACTCGTATACTCTTCCGATCGAGTACTCGGGAACTCGCAAGAAATGTGGGCTCTTGTTCATCAAAAAGTCTTGTCTCTGTGAATATTCTGGTAATCGTAAACTTACTTTGAATTGTCTTTTATAAGTACCAACGTGCGATTGTGTTGGCCTCTTTATTTCGCACTTGATATTAGAAGGAAACTAGTTGATTTACTTCAAAAACAAAACAAATATTTGAACAAATACACCCAGAACTTGTATTCGAGTAAATATCCAAACGTTTGGTGAAAACTTTCAGACGCTTTTAAAGGCGTATAAATAAAGCAAAGCAAACAGTTAAATGAAAACGAATAGCAATGATAAACAATACAACGTTTAATAAGAGAATATTAATATCATCTATAAAATGAGAAATATAAATCAACAATTAGAAGTGTTTTGTACTTTTCGTTTTTTGAAATAACCGTTGTCCGTAATATTTACATAACTAAACATATACAAGATCAAGGACTGCGTTCGTAAAAACAGGAAATTTAGATCTCACAATTTCCTTATAATGAATGCGTCCCCATTTCACTCGAATATATAAGAGTGTTGCAGATAGTTCTAATAATTCGACGAACAAGTTCTTATCCAATAATTATAACGTGTATTTCATACAACTATCCAATTAAAACACGATGCAAAATGAAAACACAATTAAGACAACGGTGTGAAAATTTGACATATCGTTGCAAATTGACAGGAGATAACATTCAAATCGCTACCTGTTTGTCTTCGTTGACTCGTGATTGAAATCAAATCGCCATTTCAGACGGATCAAAAAGGATCAGTGAGAGAACAGCACATTCAATCATTTTTAAGTTTTAACTCATTGACTTTTAATAGATGAAAAACAAGAAAATGGCGAAATTATAATCGAGTACTCGAATACCTATTTTGGTAACTGGTACTCGGACGTCCGATCTAGTACTCGGGTACTCGGGTACCCTTTCCCATCCCTAAATTAAGAAGTGAAACACAAACTGAATAAACTATTTAACCATTCCAGCATTGTGAAAAGCCAAAAATGCAGTTATCAGGTTGTCCTCCAAATTATTAACATAAACAGAAAATAATTTCAAATTTAAATCAGTGAATATAAATACGTTAGACTTCGAGGAAATAAGAGAAAGCATTGCAGGCAAATGGATAAATATGTTCACAATTGTTCTACGGATGATATTCGTGTTGTATTAGTATCAGTACAAAGCTTGACCATTTATCTGACATGACATGGCATTGGAAAAGTTGCCATTCAGTATAACCTTTTAAACTTCTCCCGGGTAAATCTTAACCTGTTCCCTAGTACAGACGCATTTTAAATCCATGGCAGCTGACGATTGAGCAATTTCTCGTTGTGTCACATTGTTTTCAACTTCATCATATTATGTTATTCTCGTTAACGGACATTTTTTAAACAAGCCAATTAAATGTTGAACAATGTTTGTGCCAGAGGTTTTTTTAAATATGTAGAAACAGTGCAGAGGTCTTGATGTACCCATATTATTAACGTATATATATGTGTGCAATGTTTATACCCAGAAACGTTTTTTTTTAAACATTTTTGCACAGGGTGTGTGTGTAACGTAATGAAAAAAAATACATCACTAACATATCAAAGGAACAATTTGAAGTTAACAAAAACTTCAAGAATAAAACAACAATAAAATATAAGGAAAATCTTTTGCAATAAAAATATATTTCAAGCTTGAATCAGAAATGAACATTGTATTAGAAATGATACTTTAATAAAGCAAGGTGGAAATCAACTTAATGTATCGGTGTATGGATTGTAATTTTGAACCCCGGCTTGGCCATTCATTATTTCCAAGGGATGGCAAAAGTCATTGAAACACAAGTGGGATGGATTCGCTGTAGTAATATTTCTGAAATACCATTAGAATCCGCATTAAACTCCAAACAATTAAATCTATAACAATTTGCAACACTAGCAGATCCGACAAACTTGTAATACGTTATAGCACTGTGATTAGAACAGAATATGAAACTTTTGATTTCAAAATAATGGAACATTTTGATATAAAACAATTTAGAATAATAAAAGAATAGAATACATTCAATTGGAATGACACATTTAAAATACAAACATCAATGAGAATTTCTTTTTTGTAACTCTTGTACATTTTAAGAGCCAATTTCGAAATAACAAAATGTTTTAAAGTTGCGGATATTATAATTCTTTGCAACTTACATAACGTCATCCCCCGCCTAAAGCGGATGGGTAATTGGTTGGGCGGCGTTGTCCTTCTGTCCGTCTGAAGCCATATCTAAAACTAGTAACCACCATTGCGCTGGGCAATAAAATACAGCAAGTAACACCAAGATTGCCTCAGAAATAATAGTGTTTTGTGTCCAATTGAAATTATACTGCATATAATGTATCTCATGAGTTTATAAGGGAAGGGAAATAACCCTCTTTTTCAAATCTTATTCAATTCAACACCAGTCAGCTCCCTTAAATCAATGGTTTATTTCAATTACAAATGAAAGCACTAGAGATAACATTTGTGTTCAATCTTCTTAAAGATCCATCCAAGCATTCAGCTTCATCATATCACGGTCAAGCTTGAAACTGGGTGTTGTGGCGTAAGTAAACAAAGCCTCTAAATCAAGTATAAGAAACAGACGTTTCAATGTTCATAAAATCTGCATAACACTTCAGAACATTCATTATAATCAAGTCTAGATCATGTTTGAAACTGGGTCAAGTTGAGTCTAAAACTAAGTCAATTAGTATAATTGAACACTCTAGACTCCACATAGTCCGGCAAATTTTAGCATATATTTTTTTGTAACTTATATACCAAGCATTCTTTTACAATTTTTTTTTGGGGGGAGGGAGGGGCATTCTTAGTTCAACAAATCAACTAGTTTAACGTAAACAATGTGTAGCTTTTGTTAAAAAGACAGGTTTTATAAATTAAATTGTGTTTAAACGTCACTTAGGATATAGTAAATCAGTTAAAATATTAAAGGTCATCTAAACCATAAATAAACGGAGTTAGTATGATCTCACTTGGCATATAAACGAGTTTTATGTTTTTAAGCAGTACTTGGAAACCATGATGAAAGTTTCATAAATCACGGAATTGAAGGCTTAAGGCTTATGGAATTACTCTATATCCATCGTCCACTATTAACCTTTAGCTCCAAACAATCTCCTTCCTAAACAATAAGGTTAATATTCACCAAACTTCACAATAGTGTATATTTGGTGGTTCTCTTTAAACTTCTTGAACATTTATATCTGATGTAGAAGTTTGGTTGGCGTGGAATCAGATAGGGGAAACATTACAAAACCTAAAAATCAAATCCTATGAGTCTGCTCATCTGATTTCAAGATAATGTGGCAGAAATGTGATACTCTACAAATAGTGCTCTCCTAAAAGACATTGCCACAATATTGCACCAGAAAAGGGATAAAATAAGAAAGCTTTGAAAAAATTATGCGTCCGATGTCAAGATGATTTTGTAGAAATATTCCCTCTACAAATATTGTTCTCTTGGAAAACATTGCCAGAAGAAAAGAGGTAAAATAAAAAAGCTTTAAAAAAAATATGCGTCCGATTTCAAGATGATTTTGTAGAAATATTCCCTCCACAAAACGTATTCATATTATATTGATGTGTTGATCAATGGCATCAGAAAACGCAAAATGAAAATTCAACTAAAAAAATCTTATCCTCAGTAAGTGCTTATCAAGATGTTTTGACAGAAATGTTAATAATGTGACTTTTACGTACTTTGTCCAAGCTTTAATGATTGGTTGAAAACATGTTCCACACAAAAATGGTAAACAAACAAAACGTTTAAATTCTTTTTCGTTGAAATTATGTGACTGATTTCAAGATGATGTTGTAGAAATATTTCCTCTACAAAATGGTTCAAGCCATATTGATTAGTTGAAAAACATGGCCGACAAGCAGAAACAGAAAATGTTGAATTCCAAAACTATTAAAACACTTCTCTAAATCTGCAGGTCTGAGTTCGCAGTAACTTGGTAGAAATGTTCTTTACGTAACACTATTCAAAAGAAATCAGAAGTCATATTTATTGGTTAAAAAATGGCTTCCTCTGGGGTGGGTCTAGCTATTCATATTATTTGTGTCTTGTTACTCAGAATGCCTAATTCATTACAAATGACCTTTATTGATATGCTGTTTACTTTACCGTGTCTACTACTTACTGTTACTTTCCCTTTATTGATCAAATTAACCCCTGACTAAAGCAATTACAAATGTTCTACTAAACAATCACACAGGTGGCCGATTTTGAGGTCATATTGAACCGCTTGTTAAAATATAATTTTCAGTTTATTTGGTAAAAAATAAAATCTAATTGAAATGGAAGTTTAATTCCGCCTTAAACATTATATCAAATAAGTACGTTTTGGATGAAAAGCAAGCCTTGAACCACTTCTGAATCATTTCTATCAGCTCTTTCACCGATGAACCCTATAATTGTCAATGTATAGTTAATGACTAAATATATATCACTTTGAACACTTGCTATGTGTGATCTTATACAATTCTCATAAGAAGGTAGCAAGGAATAGCGATCAGGACAATATACTGAGACACGGGTTAATCTTAGATTTAGTTGGTCGTAGTTAACACAGGGGACATCAAGCTGTGTGAAGCTTGTGTAATCAGTATACAGTCAGACCAGCCGGCAAATCCAGGCAGTGAGATCAAACTTTATACTGTTGGCTGGTAAACTCAAACGTTTTATCTTTATATTTCATAGAATTGTCTATGGACTCTTCCGAATGCAAGGCTAGACACTTTCATTTTAAGAAGTCAGCATTGAAAGGGTCAATGATAAAACAGACTGTAATTACACAACACAAAGACGGGGCTAATTGCGATGAAGTTTTGAATGCAACAGTGTATTCAATTGACAACTCACATAGTTCGGATTTTAACCTTTTAAAACAACATCCGCCATGGTAAAGTTTAACAATATATTATGGACTTGGTTAAATTATCTCTCAGTAGTAACGATCGCTGTCGTAGTAACTATCGCTGCTGTTGTATCTATCGCTGTTGTAGTCGTCATAGCCATAGTCATCATTAAAACCATAACTCTTATCATAATCATAAGCATAACCGTAAGTGTCATACTCATCTCTGCGATAATTCGTTCTTATTTCTTTTATTTCAATTTTAGCTGGTCTCTGTAGCTCACAATGTGGACAATCCAATGCACATGAAAGTCTCTCTTTCGATACTTTTATCTGAAATAAAGGGGTGCCCGGAATTTCAAATCCCCCACATCGTGCGTCAAAATCTGGTAGGTCTTCCCATATCTCCTCTGGGATACCTCCCTGATCTTGAACTGCGACCATCAACTTTTCGTGCGTCGTGAATTCGAATACTGGTTGTTTTATTCGGTCGTTTTGTTTGTGGTACCATCTGTTTTCACAGAAAGAATATTCGTGAAGATAGCTATATTTGGGTTTCTCTGGCCACCATTTGTGCTGGATTATCAGATAATTGTTCAATAAACTTGGCCCCGATTGTTTGGCAATTGATACAAAACGTGCATTATCATGAATGACAAAATTATCTCCGGCTTCAGCAATTGTGTCACTGGTTCGAAGGCATATCAATTTGTCCATAAGATCTATAGTCTCGAGAGAACAATCTTTTCTGTTGTATAAATATAACATATTTGTGTCGCATTGTAGCATAGCTATGGTTGTTTTGTTTGCGCAGACATGAGACATAGTCCCCTTCAATGAAAGGATAGGTACTGTAGTTGTTACATCATTTTTTATCTTTCCAACGTTCAATTGTGACACGGAAAACCATCTATTTTCATACCGAGATTTGAACGCACTGCTTTTATCACTGCACACTTTTTCGCTGGATATAACAAAGAGTTCATCATCATGCACGTATTTCTTTTCCGAATTTGACTGACGCTTTTGTGTTTCATGGGCGTTTACATCTTTAACATCAGACCGTTTTACAGAGTTGTTTTCAAAGTTAATAATGTACACACATGCTTTATTGTATGATCTGTCATAAATGTATGCCTCGGAGCAATCTTTTCCACGAACAAATTCAATATGATTAATATCACTATTGTACTCTATGTCGTTTCTTTCGATGTTCAAAGAGCACCATCTGTGTCTATTCATGTCGTAACAAGGTAATTTATTGTTGGAGTATATCTCTGGAAAAATTAGAATTTCACAGGAACTCAGTGTTTCAAGTGACTCCAACTGTGCAATTAAACTTGAAGACGCATCTAGTTCGCTGACCAAAGGCTCGTTCAAGACAACATTTGTTATAAAACTTCTTTCCATATCAGCGAAATCTACATATTTTAGAAATTGTTCGAATACCGACTTCCTATTTTGTCTACTTTTCGTCCAACGAACGAGAAAAGAGAACTTGTCACTTGCCTTTATATGCAACAAGTCAGCGTCCTCTAAGATATATTCGACTGAGTCTACAGTCAGATCCATCATTTCTTCCATCTGCATCAGGTCAGGTAGGTGACCTTTGAGGTAGTCCTCGTAAGAAGACAGGGAGAAATCGAACAGACTTGCTAGTGTTATCATTTCTAGGCAATTTTCGTCGGTGATCTTTGCTCTTTTTATCCACAGAACACATTTAGCCTGTAATATTCAAATTAAATCCAACTTGTTAGCAATTCATAACCTCGACTTTTAACTGTATCATTACTGTATGATTTAACATTTATTTCTGGAAATATTCTGGTAAAATTCATTAATTGAAAACAGCGTAATGCCATGAGTAAAATTGATGCAAGCCTCCAAATATCACAAAACTTAAAACTTATTAATGGCAATTTTAATGGCAATTTTGGTACACGGATGAACAAGCAGACTTTGGATTTTCTGAAGCATGAATCATATTTTAAATATTTGTCATGAAATACCTTCAAGGCAGGGATGATGAGATATTCTGCTATCTCAAGCAGGGCTGCAATATTGCTTTCCTTTATCTTTGGTTTCTTGCCATAAACATACAAAATTGCTTCCTCTAATAACACAGGTGTTCCAACGTGCATCGTTATCTTTCCTAAAGTATAATAACAAAAATCTTATCATTTTCTTGCAGGAATTACTCCCAAACATATTGACATTCTGGGTATTTAGAATCACTTGACATCAATCTGTTTTGCCATTAGCGTCTTCTGAAACTAGAGCTAAATGGATAAATAGACATCTAACTGTCATGCCATTATATTAGCTGTTCTTCTATAGCAAAAACATGAGAACAATAACTCACCTAATTTAACAGAACTTCAATCGTTTTCCAAGTATAAAGAATACATATAAAGAAAACGAACCCGCCTCATTGTGGTCATGTTTTCAACGGATTGGAATATGTTCAGCAATCTATGTAAAGCGTCACCCAAGTAACATTTGCCACAAACTATTTTAAAATCTGGCCTTTTTTTTTATAAAAGAACATTATTAAAGCTTTTACTATCATCACATTAAGAAAAGCCGCCCTGCCGCCTGGCGGTCAGGTTTTGTTCAAGATTGACCTAGTGGTTAGGGGGAGATGTTATTTAAATATACATATTTTTAACCGTTACCGTTGCCACGATAACCAGAGTGTTATATGGTGTTCATGACTTAAGAAATTCCGAGGAACACTACTATAAAGTTCGGTAATTTAAGAAGAATTTTCGTTTAAGAAATTGTATACTGAAGATTTTGCACGGCATTCGACGTTACTACAAGCGAACAATACCAGATTTATAATTTGGACAGAGACAACGTGTCTGTTTCTTATTTTTTCTTCAGTTCACTTGTCTTTTCTGGCCTTTTCGCATCAATATTCCACACACTTTTCATCCAGGGCAACTGGCTATCTTCCGATAGAAGAATTTGCCCATTCGAGTTTGTTTAATCCTTGGAAATAATGAATGGTCGAGCTGTTATTGCAAAAACCATGTTGTACCTACCTTATTTTATGAATAGGCTCATGGCAGGGTTATAGTTTGAAATCATATTTACATAGAAGACAATATATGTCTTAGCACTCATTGAAACCTAAGTTGTTTCATAGGTTTTGCAGCCTTGTGTTCCATAGTAAACACAACGTAAACACATTTAAGCTATGCCTATCAAACGGAACGAAACCTACCTGTTTTATGAATGGAAAACAGGTAGAACATGTTTGGTTAACCGACTAAGGAACGGTATATCGACAAAACCTATATAGGTTTCGCAAAACAGGTTTTGAGTTGTGTGACTATGGAACATAGGGCAGGTCAAATATCGACTTTAGAACAAAACAAATGTTCTTCATCTTAAGGTCTTTAAACAAATGAACTGAAGAAAAAATATGATGTGATTTTTGGAACCAGGATCATTGTCTGTATCCAAAATATAATATAAATAGGAATAACCGAGTATAATTAACTGGCAGTAAATTTGGGAGGACATTTTTAATATAACAACATTAGAAGGCAAACATACCTGTATCCCGTTCAAGGTAACTTTGCTTTCTAATATTTTCGAAAAAGGGAATTGCAACAAGGACACACCAATGAAATTTCTTCTCCTGAAAAGACAAACATGTAATACTTAGTCTATGCAGCATTGTGATCATCGTGATGAGAAGTGTTCCAGAACTTTCCCTTTTACATAACAATGCCTAAATAAATACACTTATTTTTCCTTTTTATACTAGCACAGACATTGATCTAACATTTATCCTCGTTCTTAAACAGTAAATATAAATCAACCAAAGTCAACCGAGAAGAAATATTTGAAAATTATCCAAATTACCCATAAACCATGTTTGATGGTGACGTCACAAAGGTCTGACTGTTCTTTCACCTGGTTATATAGAAAAGTTCTAGCTGAGGGCGGTTTACTTTTGGATTCATCAAACTCCATCTTACCTCTCTGTGTGTCCTCTTTCAAACCCTGAAATAAATTAAAAGATTACTTCAGTCAGTAGTACTAAATATTTCAATTTCGATATTCAGAGATAAATTTTCGAAAATCTGTATGAGACAGTGATCCGGCTGTACCATATAATATAATTATGTAAATTTAAGTTCCACTATATAATTGACATCTGGCTTTATGATTACTGAAAACTGAAAGTAACGGTTCGGAGAAAATTAACATGAAGCCGTTGTAGATAACATGTACACATATTGTTTGATACACCTATACATATTTGCACAAACTATATAATACAGTGTATTTAATTGAAGTTCTGTCAATGTGTTAAAATCTGCACATGAAATTTACCTAAACAAACTGATCGAAGTGGAAATAAAATAAACTTAAAATTCCATGAAATGCCATCTCTAAGGAATACCCAATGCTTCAATCGCGACCAAATACCGCCGCTGTGAGGGATGTCAATCACGATTTAAATAGTACGATTTACATATTCTTATACACCTATTCATTCTGGAAAATAAATCTAAATTGGTTTGCTATTACCAGAAGTAGCGTATTATGGGACTTCCAGTATTTTAAAAACATGTCCTCCAGATATGTCATGTTAAGGTATATTTTATATACTGATCTGTTATCTATTTAATAGTTATTGCATTAATAAATGCCCAGTTTCAGTATATTTATATCATTCCTGATTATTTTAACACGGCATATTAGTCTTCGTAGTCGTCGTTCCATCATTTAACAGTGGCATTTTCCCTGAACAAGACATAATTAAACAATGTAAATTTGGTAATCGATGAGTTAAATCGTGATTATTGGTTAGAGGTGAACGAACGAGTGGATGCTGATTAACCGACCAATCAATCAATCAAGCAACCGCTTGAATCGTTCAAATTTATGGACAGAATATTTATATAAGGGCCTTTCCAGCGCATAAACTGTCTTGGTGTTGCAGTAGGTGCCGTTCCGTTGAATTGCAATTACCGGCTGTAAAACCAGTACAATTTTAGTAATGTCCGACTTTGCACTTGTCTTGTGTTACTTACATAATTTAGCGGATATGCTAATATATACATGTATATATTTATATCATAAATGACGTCGCCGGGAGTGTAATAAAGCCATTGTATAAATTGCGTATTCAACTAGTGTAATAACAATGCTACGTAACGTCATAATGAAAAGCATTGAAAATGACCGCGCTATATAGCGACGTTATAAATATTTTTGGCTAATAATCGTCGAATTGGAATTTAGGATATAAATAGCCAAGGCTCGTTTTTATCAATTTTAGAAAACTCGTTTAATAAAATGTCGTATTGAATGACCACTCATGTAATATCCTCTATATATATATCACTGATAAGCTATAACAATGTCTTCTAGTTGCACTCGTTGCAGTTACGTAGATTTACGGCAGTCGGTTGCAAAACCAAGCCTGATTTTGATTTTTCTCTGAAATGTTCATGAACAGAATTTCTGATGTTCATAACTTCATGCTTGTTTCAGCTGCCAAAACAGGAGAAATTACCCCTGTTGGCCATTACAGATGGAACTCCGGCTATGCCCGTTATTCTGGCTAACCCAACGCACTTTTGTATAACCCCTTTTATAAAGACGAAACCTGTATTCTGTCCTGTTTATAATGTCTGATCAATACATAAATACAAATTTAAACAAGACCAGTCCAAATGGTTTTATAATAAATCGTTGGACAGAGTACAGGTATATTCGTAATTCTTGATTAAGTTCTGCTGCTACTTGTCTATAATAAATCGTTGGACAGATTACAGGTATATTCGTAATTCTTGATTAAGTTCTGCTGCTACTGGTCTATAATAAATCGTTGGACAGATTACAGGTATATTCGTAATTCTTGATTAAGTTCTGCTGCTACTTGTCTATAATAAATCGTTGGACAGAGTACATGTTTATTCTTAATTAGTCGCCGGGCAGAAGCCCGCGACTTTTATTTTTAATAGGTTTTCGGAAATGGCATGGGCGGGGGGTTATTATTTTTTTTATTTTTTTTAAATGTCTTGAACATATTACAATTGCGTTTGTTTAAAAACACTAAGTTATGACACATCTAAAATGAAATAAATATTCCGATGTTTTAAGTATGTGCAGTTTCTTTAATTTGACTGGCATTTACGTTTTTGTGTTTTATTTACGAAGACAAAACAGTCCCTATTAGCTAGACTGAGATACTTTATTTTCATAAACTATGTAATCGAAAGGCGATAACTACAAACCTTTACGTTGCACAGTCTAATTTGTTTACATACGCGCACCTGCTAGCAGCAGACTATCGATATGAATATCACGTCGAATTTTCCTTTTAATAGATAAGTATCAACATAAACTGGTAACAGAAACAAAAATAAGAAATAATTTGTGAAAATATGTCTCAAATATAAGCCTGTTTATCGGTCGTGAACGTCGAAACGCCTTTTCCTCAGTTCGTGACCTAGTTTCATATTGCCAAATATTACAGGAAGTAAAATGTAAACTTAGAAAAGTGACTTGTTTATGCAGACAAAAAATGTCGCACGACAAATTGATTTCTTAAACGTCACGAAACGAGTGCATGGGTCGAATGTAGGAGAAAGAAAGATAATATAGAAATGCTTTTTTTCTCTCGAATGCAGTGGAATAAAACATGCACTAAAGCTTTGCCTGATTTTTTATTCACTTTCTTCGATGTCTGACACTACGACTCGATCTTGACACGAGGGTCAACATTTCGAAAGAATGCTCAAACATCTTATTACAGATAGATAGCTTATATTACACGCCTAAATGATGTGATATTAAATGTTTATTTGGCTTGAAACAAATTAAGAGAAGAACAAACTCTGATAAAAAATAGATTTAAAAATTAAGAAAATCTGCTCTTTCGCACCAAATTAATTTCATACTTGCCACCTATTAAATAGTAATGGGTCTCGCAACTGGAATTTCTCTTGCGACAAACATATATTGTATGCATCGACGATTTAGATAAACAATTTAGCTGATATGTTGTTTCAAGTGTGGTCTTACTTTTACAACATATGAGGATAAATTTTAACATCTGTGAAATATTTATTATAATTATTATTAAAAAGGAGGAAGTTCATGTCTTCTGCAAGTTAACCGTTTTCTCAATGTTTCAAGCGTTTAAAGGTTTTCATTGTTGCTTCAGACATGGAAAGGGTTTAATAGCTTTTTATTGCATGTAGATTTAAATCCCAAAATATATTTGTTGTGGTTTTATTGACAAATACAAAACATCAAAAGTCCTGACCAAAAGAAATCCTGAAATTTGTATATCTATGTGGAATTTCAAAAATCCTGGAATTAGTCTTTATGAAAACATTATGTGTATGTTTAGACTAATGTAAGTCAAGAATACATGTGTGTTAAAAAATAAATCAATGCAGTCTTTTCCGGCGATATTGATGCCTTGCATTAACTTGCTCTTGTTCTTCATTAATATAGGTCGGCTGCTACTAACCTGCTCTTCCATATTTATCTGTCAACAAGCTGATTAGCAGTTGATTGAAAGTGTGCGTGTTGTTTTAAATTTTAACACAGCGCCTATTTTGATAAAAATAAATCCCCACACGTAGACATACTCTATATATATTCATATCTTTACCATATACAGTAAATTCTAAAATAAACCTGGCCATGGTACTTAAGTTTGATAACTTAGTTCAAAGGCCACTGTTCGACAATTGTGTTGATACTATTGAATATGCAATGGCCTTCAGTCGATACGCTAATGTATCGAAAATGAAAGTGAAACAGGGATAAAGGCTGAAAGCTCTTAACTCTTTTGGAGGTTTATTAGATAAATCACGCAGGTTAAAGTAGAGGAAGTATTTAAAAATGTTGCACTATTTTCCTCACATTTCATTAACCATATCATTGTCCAGTTAGATATTCGTCGTAAAAAAAACACCACCACATACACGTTCGCTTAGATTCACGTTCGACCGACGCGTTGCTGTAGTGGTGTAATTAATCCCACAACCCAACGCGCCAAGAAGGGAAAGGCTAACTTGAACGCTTTCGAAACAATATGTATACTACTGACATACACGCACATTTTGACTCATCTACAGCAGGTGACTTTGGAACACATAATTGTAAACAGGGCAATTTCTCCTTTTGTCACAATGTTTTCAACTTTATTATTTATTGTCAGGCGCGTAGCTGCCTATACGCGAGTACGCGGCTGATTCCACATGATTCTGACAACACAAATAAAAGAATTCCGCCAAAGTTGCAGTATGCGAACTTGACTACATGCTCATATCAAACGTTCCTTGCCGTTCCTATACTAAATTATAATATCCTTTATAGCATATGCGGCCCCGGCTCACATTTCCCCGACCAGCAGCGGAGTGATAACTTGAAACAAGGCCTGCACTTCGCCGTAAGCGCGAGTAGACGGCGGAACCTGCCGTATAGCACATGCGGCCCCGGCTCACATTTCCCCTACCAGCAGCCGAGAGCTCGCTTGAACCAAGGTCAGAACTTCGCCTTAAACTCGGGTAGACGGCGGGACCTGCCTCATATGCGGCCACGGCTCAGATTTCCCGGCCAGCAGCCGAGTGCTCTCCTAATACACGCGGCGGACTCTGCGAGAAACCCGCCTACTAAAGGCCAGCGTTCCACTCCCGTGACAAAGAAACGTGTTCCACTCCGCTGACAGTGGCCTCTGGGCCCAAGAGCTCTCCTAATACACGCGGCGGACTCTACGAGAAACCCGCCCACTAAAGGCCGGCGCTTCACTCTCGTGACAAAAAAAAGTGTTCCAGTCCGGTGATTAAACAATAGATCTGAGTATTATTAATATAATCGGGGCTTGTATTTGTTTGCTATTTTTAGCTCTATTTTAGAGAAAAATTTCTGCCGAGTAAAGGGCTTATTTGTTGATTTATGATCATAAAACTGTCCATTTTCCAGTACTAAATAAAGCACCTCAGAACGCTCAGAATGCACCAGATTGCACCCCTAGCACAATTATGAATCCACCTGAATAGAGGGCTAGCTACACCCCTGATTGTAAACCTTCATTTAAAGAAATATCCAGTACTTTTGCCTTGAATCGTCTGCTGCAGAATAGTTTCATATGGAAAAGGGATAAAACGTTTCGGTCCGATAACTGTAATATTGATTTAAACTTAAGGACATAAATATAGACTGGTTCCTAGATGTTAACAATCTTGTTCGAAACTATATTTCTTAAAAACCTTGTATGGTAGGTCTTCCAATAGGGAAGAAAGTCAGTAAAACACTTTATATCATCAATACTCTATAAAGTATGTTACTTAGACTGCCTAGATTATTTTCCGGCGAAGTTTTATTGACGTCAAGTTTTACCTTTTTTGACGAAGGAAAGTGAAAGGTTTAGCCATTTAAAGTACGCTACAAATAAATCACGAACGTAAATATATATTTACCTTGTTTTGTTGCTTTACGATGTTAAAACTCCCGTGTTCATTCCACCAAACAGGTTATATTTCTCTAGACTATTAATCATCCTATCAAGTAATGCGTCAATATAATAAGGTAAACGTTTTACATAATTATATTGACATTGTACTTTCGGAAAATGTTAGATGGGTCACTAGTTTCGATATTAGGTCTTAATTTAGCGCTTACTTCATTTGAAAAAATGTGATGTCGCTTTTTGTTTGTTTTACACCCCTTCCCATACAAACGCTTTCTGACTCCAGCAAACGACTTTTAAAAACATTATGGCAAGATGAGATATTGCTCATTATGAGTAATGTCTCATTTTGCCGCAATTTTTTCAACTTCATTCAATCATTTTTCTTATGTTTATATATAGAGCTAGTGTACATGTGTTTGACTAAATGTCTTACAAGTCGTCTGCTACAAATGTGTGGTATGTGTGAAGGGGATAATTAAAGTGTATTGGGCAACGGCGTCCTATGTTGAACATGGTCATACCTTTCAGCGGTTATTAGTCGCCGGGCAGAAACCCGCGACTTCTATTTTTAATAGGTTTTCTGAAATCACATTGGAGGGGGGATTATTATTAGAAAGAAACACATTTAGATGTCTTGAACATATTACAATTGTGTTTGTTTAAAAACCCTAAGTAATGACACATCTAAAATGAAATAAATATTCCGATGTTTTAGGTATTTTCAGTTTCTTTATTTTGACTCGCATTTATAATTTGTTTGTTTTATTTACGAAGACAAAACAGTCCCTATTAGCTAGACTGGTATACTTTATTTAACACTATATACTACATGTTATCAGAAGGCGATAACTACAAACCTTTACGTCGCACAGTCTAATTAATTGGTTTACTTACGCGCACCTGCGTGACTCGCGAATACCAACTGCGTAGATCAATCTCCTTTGCAGAGAGCCGCTCTTTACACGTACTTACAAATAGTAAATTATAGGTGATTTAAAATGTTGATTTGGTTCGAAACAAATGAAGAAAAGAACACACCGAGATAAAACTGGTTTTAATGGAAAAATGACTTTGAACGAACACTCTCTGCCTATAAAGAGAGTTTCAAGAACGACACCTCTGCGAATAAGAAAGAATCGGATCTTTCGTACAAAATTATTTCGTCCTTGACAATTTTAAATGTGTCATTTAATTCCCTAAAGGCATATTGCTTCCGATCTGCATATTGTTATGGATCATTGACACAAGGGCGCTCATCATAATATAATTTTAAAACATGAGTAGTTTGTTATTTTCATTATAAAAAAGGAAGGAAAGAATTAAAATAAATTAACATGTTGTAGGGCTAAGTTTTTGTTCGAAACTAAGTTTAAATTATACCACAATTTCAATGAGATTTAACTGTTTAGTTGATACTATATTTCGAAGGTGGTCTAATTTATAAATGTTGGACTACATTTTAACATTTGTTAAAGTATGATATAATTAGGATGCCAAGCTAATATCATTTTGAGAAAAGGGAAAACTCGTGTCTTCAGCGATTTAACCCGTATCTCAATGTTTTAAAAGTAGATTGCTGCAAAGGTGTCCACTGTTGACTTTAAAAAAGGAAAGGTAAAATGACGTGCTATTGCATGCACATCCTAAATTGTCTGTTTTGTGGGTTTTTTGAAAAATAATAAAATTCAAATATTCTGACAAACATCTTGAAAAGTGTATGTGGAATTCACAAATCTTATAATTATTCCTTAATGAAAGCACTGTATACATACTAAGACTAATGATTGGCAAGATTACTCATTTCCATTACTGTTTATGATCAATAATTAGTTGGTTGTGTGTATGGTCAACCTACTTTGGAATGGAGATTGATCATACATTTTGAAAGGCTTCAATTATCATTCACTTCGTTGACAAAACAATGCAAGTTATGATACATTTTCACTTGACCCCACCCCTGATGTTCCAATATGCCCCTCAGTTGATAACTGTTTATTCAACTACTATAATGTTAGTGTTATGCATAACTGCACTATGGATATCCGGCGACATTGATGCGTTGCATCAACTTTCTCTTGTTTCTAACGTTTACAGTTTTGGAACCTGGTTCAAAGCTGATTTTCCATGGCAATAGTGCGCAGGTACAAGACCAGATTACACTAGAGTAGGTTCTATGCAGTGTTGCTTGTAGTTATATTTCCTTTCTCGCGATTAGCTCACGTACTTAATAGCCAAAATGCACGAACTTACAGCGGAGCTAGGTTCGAAACTTTGTCAGAACTTTGTTTTGGTGATATATAAGCTAATTTTAAAATGGGTCGAGTTAGGTTAAATACAAGGACATAAGGTCAAATTGAAGAAAAATATTGTGGACCCTCTAGAAGCTGATGTTTGAATTGTTTATCAAATTATTTCATTAACCCTTTCCCTAATACCGACGGTTTCTGACGGCTTTGCAGCAGACAACTTTTGAAAACATTGTTGCAAAAGAATCAGTAATATCTCCTTCTGTAACAAAGTGTTTAACTCTTTAATGGTTAATAACCATTTCTTTTTTAGAGATATTTCACTTTTTTATCTAAATATTTTTAAAATCGACTGCTGCATATTTGGTATACGTTTGAAAGGGTGTTAAGTATTATTTATGAGCACCTTATCATAAGGAGTCTTGGTACTAAGGTGAGTATGACAAGGCCACCAAGACCCCCTTATTTAATACATCCCTGGTACTCAGATGAGTGTAACAAGGCATCACGATCCTCTTGTTTAATACATCCCTGGAACTCAGATGAGTGTAACAAGGCATCACGATCCTCTTGTTTAATACATCCCTGGTATTCAGGTGAGTGTAACAAGGAACCACGACCCTCTTGGTTAATACATCCCTGGTACTCAGGTGAGTGTAACAAGGCACCATGACCCCCTTGTTTAATACATCCCTGGTACTCAGGTGAGTGTAACAAGACAAGGAGTCTAAACTATGCATACTAAACTCTTTACAGAAGATTATTATTATGAACCTAGACATGGTATCTAATTTGATATCTCAGTTCAAAGGCCACTGATAAACAATTGTTCAGGTAAAATTGAATACGATATGGCCTTCAGTCGATAGGACAATAAATCTGAACAGCGCTAGAGGCTTAAAAGAAAATATATTACAAAATATAAGGAAGGTCAAAGTAGATCTACATTGATCAAATTGTAAACACAATGGAAAGAGTAAGTATTACATGTTGGACCCTTTCCCTCACAAACCAGTAAATGAATCAATGAACAGTTAGATATTCGTCGTAAAGAAACCTACCTTCTTCCACGATAGTGTGTACTACATTCAGAGTGTCCACTTACACTTTCGGTTAAATTCACTTTCAATACTTTAGAGACCGGCTCGTTGGCGTAGTGGTAAGAGCGTCCGCCTCGAGAGCGGGAGACCAGGAATCGATCCCCCGGTCGAGTCATACTAATTACTTTATAAATGACAGTTAATTCCCTCATTGTCGGGGGTAGCGTACCGAATGATGCGCTATTGTCATTTTGTTTGAATGTCTATTACACCGGTTTCAACAACATCAGCTTTACTCCAGCAAAATGAGCAATAACTCATCATAAGCAATTTCTCCTTTATCAACTTAACTGTAAACTTCCATTGGAAGAGATTTACAGTAATTTTGCCTAGATCATCTCAACGTCGTCTGCCGTAGATTTGTTTTATGTGGGAAAGCGATATAAACATTTCGGTCCGATGTATGCAATACTCTCGGTAAGTTATTTATGCGAAGCTAAATATTTTAACATGAAGTTTAAACTAGATTTACGAATGACCTATTGAAGTACGCTATATACTATTTTATCATGAACTTAAATCGATAGTTACATGTACCTTGTTTAGTTTCTTTACGATCTAGGGTCCATTTTAAATTTCTCCAGATTATTGAATCATCCTATAAAGTATGGCGTCGATGTTTCATATCTTGACATTGCACTTTCAAAAGTGTACTTCCGGGTCTAATTATAGCACTCACTTTATTTAAAATTGTGACGTCACAGATCCCTTTTCAACAACATTCCGCGCTATGACACGCTTATGCAGATTTATTAACCAAGGAACCGTGACGTCAACATTCGGACCACTGCACTCGAAAAAAGGTAGATACCTTGACTTCGTGAATCTCAATTCATTATTTAGAGAAAAGGTGTCACAATATGGAACATGAGAATCGATAAAACTTACCGTAAACCCACGAAAAGAAACTCTTTATAACTTGATAAAGTTGACGTTTCACGCCTGATTGGACCCCACAGTTAATATTGATGTTTCGATAATGCGTCAAACCAAAAGCGATATTTATCTATATATATTTTCTAGTACAGTGGTCAAACTTATAAAGTATCCGCAATTAATTTCCAGAAAACGCCTGTAAATGGTTTAACCCTTCCCCTCCAACATTCAGACGGTTTTTGACGCATCTGCAGAAGACGAGTTTTGAAAACATTGTGAAAAGAATGAGCAATTTTTCCTCTTGCAACAATATTTTTTTAATTCATTCAATAGTTTCCATAGTTATGACTTTAAAAGTCGTCTGCTAGAGGTTTGTTGTTTGTTGGCAAACGTTGTCACGGCTATTTGACACTCCGTGCTCCTGCGCGAAATGTAGGTTTATTGTTCGTCATAAAGACAATTGAAGTGGTTATAGTAGATACTAAGAGAGCTTTTATGGACCTTTTCTTTTCATCTGCGTCAGATATGAACTTCTCTGTTCTGGCACCACATTCATTCGAGTGAAACCACAAGTTGGACTTCAATTTAGGTTTCTGTTAACACATTCCAACTTAACCTTTTCCAAATGTAGGCGGATATTTTTTAATGACGAGTCATATAGATCAATAGAAAGCAAGTTTTTATGATTATGACACATTCGAGCTCTAGATAAGTCATATTATCTTTTTTCGACGCTGAAACACTATGTTGTGGGCACTCAAAAGAATAATCTCAGGGAGACTTTTCACATTTTTTGAGAATCCATAACATAGGGTTTGGTTGATTAGTAAGGGAGATACTGTAGGGGGAGAGACCAGTGTTCTCCACCTTATCTAGAGCTCTGATCCAAACTAATTTGGCAATCCTTGGTGCAGATCTACTCCTTGACCTAATTGTTGTAGGTAAAGGAGCAGAACAGCACCAAGGAAAAGCTATTGAATGGTTTAGATATATCGTTTTTTATTGGAACAACATGAGGCCAGTTGGGGTCTTATTGTTTCGCAATCATACAAAATGTAGCATGACATACATAAAGGTGATATGCATAACACACATAGGGGTTACACTTCTTTCATTTTTCAGAATTTACAGGTGGGGCCACATTACATTCAAGCAGACATCTAAGGCTCTAGCGAGACTGCACATTTGCACAGACTTACCTGAGGCTTCGCATTTAGATTGTGCAAGAATACCCTTAATGGCCTCGATTCATGATGAGTTATCCTGAATAAGTATTTAGATTAGCCCTTTATCTATACTGGTGGTCACATCACACAGAACGGACCTTCTTGTGCAGTTTGATGTAAGTAAAAGTTAATCTCATTACCTCTGAAGGTTAGTTTACGTCTGACGTTGATTTATGCTATATTTAATTTATTTTGCCAGAATGTTTTCATTTCTATACAATTATCATACATTTATTTACAGACATTTGTTAAGTTTGTGCCAAGATATGTTCGTCAGGTGCAGATTTGTTGTATGTGCAAAATGATAAGTACAAGCTTCTTTAAAGTGGACACAAGCCATTTGTATCCGGGTCTGGCCAATCGTAAATATAAGCTTCAAACACTTAAATCCTTATGCCAATTTCAAAACAATTCACATAAATGTTGCTGATGTAATCCGTTCCCAACAATTGTACAACAACTTAAAATCTGTGAAGAATTTTGGTTGCTCGGTTTCCAAAAGGTGGGGTGTCAAAATTCTCTTTTCTCACAGGAATTGAACTACTGACTGATTTGGAATCTAAATTCAGCCAAATTTGTAAGGGTATTAAATATATATCTATGGAATGAATTATTGTATATGAAGTGAAACACAAACTTATTCAGCTATTTCAGCTTTATGAAATATCAAAAATGCAATTATCATGTTGTCCTCAAAATTTTAAACATAAAAGAACCTCAAATCTGTATCAGTGAATTCATGTAGGACTTGTAGAAATAGAAAAAACCATTGAAGGCAAATAGAGGAATTGCTTCTTCTTTTCACAAGTGATCTGCTACAGATGTTTGAAAAGTATTTTGTAGTAGTATCAGTTCAAAGCTTGACCATTTTCAATGTAGGTTCAGCCTGTTAAACTTCTACCATCTACATGTACATATTAACTAGGGATGGCAACGAATATTCGATTAAACGGTCGAATATTCGAATACTATAGCATGGTTCGAATATTCGATGAAATCAGTCGTTTAAAAAAAAGAAATCAAATTTTATTTTTTGTTCGTGTTTATTTTTTTATAAACTGTAAGTAAAGGGTTACCGATGGTCTATTTTACGCGTAGTTTATAAAGTGTCAACATAGTGTATAACATGTCAAACCGATAATCCCTGCTTTAGGCTATAAGTGTAATCGATACAATACCGATGTTTTCGTTCCAAAACACCGTAACTTCATCGTGTATTCTATGTAGTTATCGCTTTTTAGAATCAGACAATCCATCATTTTGGCTGTCTTATTATCCGATTTCGTAATTTGTTTTGATAAGCAAACTGTTCATAATTAACTAGCGTTGAATTTTCACATTTTATATGATTAAAGAAGCATTGATTGGTAAGTTCGAACATGGAGATATGTAACGATCCTCCCTTCCTTCGGCGGTCCCTATAAGATGTCAAGGTTTGAAAACATTTTAGAAGTGAGAACATTTCACGTCTTTGACAACAGCATTGCAACAATATTTCAGTTGTATGCATCAAGAGACAGATTAAATTTCAGTTGTAAACAGGGTAATCAGAAATAAATGTTTCGAACAATACATTAAGAATTTGATCAATAAATTAAAATCTGCGCACTTTACTAACGTATTTTTCACGAACATTCTTTTCATACGCTGACATTAACGGGTATGTCCAATGTGAGTACTGGGTTTTGAACAAATAAAGAATTAATTAACTCTTTGTTGGGGAAGCATGCACAAATGGGTCAAATATTCGAATATTCGAATATCTTGTGATCGAATATTCGAATACTGATTTTGGTATTCGTTGCCATCCCTATTATTAACCCTTTCCCTCATGCAGACGCATTTTGAAGCCTTCGCAGCATACTAATGAGCAATTTCTCATTTTGTCACATTGTTTATACTTTTTTCACTTACATGTATTCTGCTTTCATGTACCGATATTTTTAAACTTTTTGCCAAAATGGTTTTTAGCTGCATATGTGTTGTATGTGGGAAAAAGTGTTAAAACATACTATTTGCTCATTTTATAGGGAAGTCCATACTTTGATTCATGATGCTGCATCGAAAGGAGTTAAACAGGCCCATAAAGTGTTGAACAATGTTTGTACCAGAGGAGTTTGTACATGTAGAAGCTGTGCAGGTCTCTTGATGTTCCCATATTATAGACACTTTCTATGCAATATGCCTGTCACTCGATACCCAGAAACATTTGTGTAGATAGCTTTACCCAGGGTGTATATTGAAATGAAAACAAATACATCACTAACACATAATAAGAACTTTGTGAAGTACAAAACAATTGCAAAGAAACCCACAACAAAACAACATTTGAAACATCTTGAATTAATACCAAAGATTTCAATAAAATGGAATTCCTTAACAATGTGCAATAAGTTACAGTAAACACTTAACACTTTTGCATCAGAAATATATTTAAAGACTAGATTAGAAATAAAGAAACGGTATGTCAATAAAGTAAGGGGAAAAATAAAATAAATGTACATTTATCAATCAAAGGGTTGTGAGTTCAAATCCCGGAATGGTCATTCATTATTTCCAAGGAATAACAAAAGTCATTGCAACTAGTGTCATTTGTCTTTCACCAATTTGCTTTATAGTCTATGTGGAAAGGTAGACAGTATTCTTTGAAGAATATTGAGTGTAGTACTGGTGTGAGCCAGGAAACACACATTCGATGAACTAACTGCTATGATATTACTGAATTACAGTTAAAATACACATTAAACTCCAGACAGTTGAATAAATAACAGTTGTTTGCAACCCAAACAGAACTGGCAACCTTGTAACATAAAAAAACGACAAATAAATAGAAAAAACAATAATACATTATAAAGCACTGTGAGTAGAATAGAATATGAAACTTTTGTATTGAATATAATAACATTTTGTAATCGACATTTTAGAAAAATAATAGAATAAAATATATTTAATCTGAAAAACAGGAGATCTCTGATTTGGGCAAATATAAAGAGCAAACTCTTTCGGCGGGAATAAAAATGGCCATCTAAGTTCTTTGACCGCTCTTCACAAGTGAGAGCAAACACAAGTTTGACTGTACAGTGCCTTCCATATTATACAATTGACAGACAATACAGCATACAGTGTAATGAAAAACATTTTTAGTGAAAATAAGTGCAATCAAAATCTATCTTTTAATGAAATTTAAGAATATTAACCTCAATCAGTTTTTCTTTCTTGCAACTACTGTACGCTGTGAGACCCCCCCCCCCCCCCCCCCCCCTTAAAATGAATACCTTTGGATGAAACATTTTGGAAAAAGAAGATATTGATCATTTTTAATAAGGTTTTTGGTCTTTAATCAATTCTGCTGTTTGGTCTGATATTACGTTAATTTCTACAGCTGTGTTGATTAAAGACTAAAGCAGTGAATACTTATAAGTCAAAGATTCTAAGAATCACTTACGATATTAATCTTGAATTCAGCTTTACTAGATTGATTTAACTTTTAAAATAAAGTTTGAGCAAAATAAAGCAGAATGATTTGTGATTTTCTAATTCCATAAAAATTCCATGTGTACTCTTTATCATTATTTCATCCTGTCTCACACACGTCAAATGTGCAGCAAATATCTAAGTAAAAATTCCTAAAATCTCTATAAATGAATGTGGACTATTGAATAGAGTTGAAAACATTGTGAACAAAAGTAGAATTTCTTTTTGCACATTGTTTTCGAAAGTCGTCTACTGAAGAATCATAAAATTGTTTAAAAAGTAAAGATATATTATTATTCTTTGCAAATAACAGTTCGTACAATTCTTTGTGTAGAAACTGTGTGATTTGATTAAACCAGGTAACCTTTAGTCTTATTCTGTGGGTTTTTTGTCACTTAGTATCATTGCAAAAGGTCTTCTAACCCATAATAACCTGAGGCAGTATGACATCAGTTGGCATATATAAGCTTTGGGTGTCTAATCTTTACTCTGTTAGCAAGAATAAGCTGATGCAGTATGAACTCAGTCGACATTTGGAAGCTATGTGTGTCTAACCAGTACCCTGTTAGCAAGAATAAGTTGAGGAAGTATGACCTCAATTCACATTATATAGCTGTGTGTGTCTAACCAGTACTCTGTTACCAAAGAATAATTTGAGGCAGAATGACCTCAATTCACATTAAATAGCTTTATGTGTCTATTCAGTACTCTGTTAGCAAAGAATAAGCTGAGGCATTATGACCTCAATTCACATTAAATAGCTTTATGTGTCTAGCCAGTACTCTGTTAGCAAAGAATAAGCTGAGGCATTATGACCTCAATTCACATTAAATAGCTTTGTGTGTCTAGCCAGAACTCTGTTAGCAAAGAATAAGCTGATGCATTATGACCTCAATTCACACTAAATAGCTTTGTGTGTCTAACCAGAACTCTGTTAGCGAAGAATAAGCTGAGGCATTATGACCTCAATTCACATTTAATAGCTTTGTGTGTCTAACCAGTACTCTGTTAGCAAAGCATAAGCTGAGGCAGTATGACATCAGTCGACACTTTGAAGCTTTGTGTGTCTAGCCAGTACTCTGTTAGCAAAGAATAAGCTGAGGCAGTATGACCTCAATTCACATTATATAGCTTGGTGTGTCTAACCAGTACTTTGTTAGCAAAAATAAGCTGAAGCATTATGACATCACTCGACACTTTGAAGCTTTGTGTGTCTAGCCAGTATTCTGTTAGCAAGAATAAGCTAAGACAGTATGACATCAAGTGACATGTTTAAGCTTTGTGTGTCTAACCTGTACTCTGTTAGCAAAACTAAGCTGAGATAGTATGATGTCAGTTGACTTTTTGAAGCTTTGTTTGTCTAGGCAGTAGTCTGTTAGTAAAGCTAAGCTAAGCCAGTATGAGATCAATTGACATGTTAAAGCTGTGTGTGTCTAACCAGTTCTCTGTTAGCAGAAATAAGATGAGGCAGTATGACATTTTGAAGCTTTGTGTGTCTATCCTGTACTCTGTTAGAAAAAAATGCGGTTTCTTAGGAAACATTGATACATTTTAATTATATCACCAGAGTCGAAGGCTAAAGGTGATCTATTGGGGTTACTCTGTCCATTGTCCATTGTTGACTTTAAGTTTCAAACAGCATCTCCTCCTACAGTATTGGATCAATATTCATCAAATTTCACAAGCATTTACTTTTGGATGGTTTATGTTTAAATATAGTGTAGAATTTTGGTTGCTGTAGAATTAAAAAGGGGGAAAATGACAAACTTTAAAATCATATCCTATCATTCTGCTCATCTGATTTCGAGATAATGTGGCATCAATGTGTCTTGGGTGATCCTCTACAAAAAGTGTTCAAGCCATATTGTTTGCTGGAAAAACAATGGCCGTAAGATCGCATCAGAAAAGGTGTAAAAATAAGAAAAAAAAATAAAATAATTTTCTGAAAGTGTTCGTCTTCATTATAAGATATTTTGGTGCTGAGCGGAAACTGAAAAAATGTTGAATGTAAAACATTAAAATCACTTCTCTAAATATGCTGGTCTTGAGTTCACGATAACTTGTTACAAATGTTCCTTGTGATGCACTCTAGAAAAGAAAGCCTTAGTCATATGTATTGGTTGAAAAACGGCTGCTAGGGGATGGGTCTAGCTATCCATGTCATTTCTGTCTCATAACTTGGAATGCCGTTTTAAAAAATAACATTTACTGATATGCTGTTTTGTTTACAGTGTCACACAGTTGGCCGATTTGAAGGCCATATTGGACCTCTTGTTAAAAAATCATCTTCAATTTGATTGGTCAAACAAGAATATTTAAACCTGATAAATGCTCTATTCATTTGAAGAGAATCTAGTTGAAATGGTGGCTTAATTTCGAAATAAACATTATATCAAATAAGTACGTTTTTTTCGAAAAGCAAATATTGAAACTCTTCGTGAATTGAATCATTTGTTAAGTTCCATCACCGGGAACCCTATACTCGACAATTCATAATTAATACCTAGTAACACATCACTGTATTGCTGTGTATGATCTTATAAAAAAATCATCAAAAGGAAGCAAGGATTAGCGATCAGGAAAATATCCCGAGACACAGGTTTACCTAAGATTTAGTTGGTCGTAAATAACACAGGGGACATCAAAGGAGATTGATGCGATTTTTGAATCATTGTTTAAAAAGACCTATTTCAACATGAAATAAACAAACAAACACACTGTCACAATGGTGGTTCGGTGTATGTACGTGCGTGAGTCCGTCTGTCCGAACCTTGTCCGGCCTGCAAGGTCAAAATGAGTCCTGTTTTATAGGAATGTACCTTGTCCGTCCCGCATCTCAACCATGCATCATATGATTCCCAATATACTGCGCACACATGTTCACCATACTGTGACATGTGGCTCACGAGACCAAGGCCTGTACCTCAAAGGTGAAGGTAACACTAAGAGGTGAAATGAGAAATGATTGATAGGACTGTACATTGTCAAGCCAACCTCTCAACCATGCATCATAGGACTCCCAAGAAGCTGAGCACACATATACACCATGATCAGATAACTTGGCAAATGGGGACCTAGGTCTGTACATGGATGGTCAAGGTCAAGGTCAAAGCTAGACAATTTCATTTTAAGAATTCAGCATTGAAAGGGTCAATGTTAGAACAGACTGTAATTACACAACACTTAGACGGGGCTAATTGCGACGATGTTTTTGAATGCAACAGTGCATACTATTCACATATTTTAGATGTAGAACTTTTGAAACAACAACCGCCATGGTTACGTTTAACAAGATTTTGACTTGATTAAATGATCTCTCAGTAGTAATAATCGCTATCATAGTAGCCATAGCCATATGATCCACCATAATCACAATACTCATCAGAATCATCGCAACAGTGATAATTCATCATCATCATTATAATTTCCTCTTTTACTGCTTTCAGTTGCTCTCTGTTGTTCACAATGTGGACAATTATTTGCGCAAGAAAGTCTCTCTTTCGACACTTTCATCTGAAAGATGGTGCCCATATATTCTAATCCCCCATATCGTGACTCATATAATATCATATCGTCCCATATCTCCTTTGGGATACCTGTCTGATCTTGAACGACGACCATCAACTTTTCGTGCGTCGTGGTTACGAAAACTGGTCGTTCTTGTCGCTCGTTGATACCATCTGTTCTCACAAAAATAATAAGTTTCAAGATAATAATTTTTGGGTTTCCCGGGACACCATTTGTACTGGTTGATCAAGTAAGTGTTCAATAAACTTGGCCCGATTGTTTGGCAATTGATATAAAACGTTTAGTATCATAAATAACAAAACCATCTCCGACTTCAGCAATTTTGTCTCTGCTTTCAAGGCAAATCGCTTTTGCCTTTAAATCTATAGTCTCGAGTGAACTATCTTTTCTGTTGTATAAATATAACAGAAGTTTGTCGCATTGTAGCATAGCTATGGTAGTTTTATTTGCGCAGACATGAGTTACATCACCTTTCAATGACAGGATAGGTACAGTATTTGTTACATCATTTTCTATTTTTCCGACGTTCAATTGTGACACTGAAAAACATCTCTTTTTAAAACGAGAGTTGATCGCAGTGCTAGCAAGCACTCGTTCAAGCGGATGGCTCGCAAACATATACATGTTTAGAAGCTCAACTGGAATAGTAGGTTGTTCCTCTGGATCATGTTCATCTCTATGGTAATCAACTTCTTCTTTCGATACTAGAATAAATTCATCATCTTGCACGTATTTCTTTTCCCCATTGGAAAAATGCAGTTCTGTGTCATGATTGTGTACGTATTTAACATCAGACTGTTTAACAGAGTTGTTTTCAAAGTTAATAATGTAAATTCATGCTTTATTGTACACTGCGTCGTAAATGTACGTTTCGGAGTCATCTTTTCCACGAACAAATCCAATATTACTTATCTTTCTATTGTAAAATGCATCAGGCCGCCTTTCTTTACTTTCGATGTTCAAAGAGCACCACCTGTGTCTGTTCATATTGTAACAAGGTATTTTATTGTCGGAGTATTTGTCCGGAAAAAGAAGAATGTCACAAGAACTCAGTGTTTCAAGTGACACCAACTGTGCAATAAACCGTGAAGACGCATCTAGTTGATGGACCATACGCTCGTTCATGACAACATTTGTTATAAACTTTTTTTCCATATCAGCGAAATTTATATGTTCTAGAAATGTTTCAAATACCGACTTCCTGTTGTGTCTACTTCTTGTCCAACGAACGAGAAAAGAGAACTTGTCACTTGCCTTTACATGCGACAAGTTAGCGTCCTCTAAGATATATTCGACTGAGTCTACAGTCAGGTCCATCATTTCGTACATCTGCATTAGGTCAGGTAGGCGACCCTTCAAGTATTCCTCGTAAGACGGCAAGGAGAACTCGTAGAGACTTGCTAGTTTTATCATGTCTAGGCAGCTTTCGTCGGTGATGTTTGCGCTTTTCATCCACAAAACACATTTAGCCTGTAATATTCAAATTAAAGCAACCGGTTTGCAAACCATACACTCGACTATTAACTGTAAAGTGCCTCTATGATTGAACATTTATTTCTGGTAAAATTCATTAATTGAAAACAGCGTAGTCCCATGAGTACAATTGATACAAGCCCCCAAAACTTACGAGCTTGTTAATCCCAAATATTGTTTAAGTACACCTTTGGCTGGAACTTATAAAAAACAACAACCTCGTGGCATTTGCGACCAATGTAGATCCATGTTACCCTGTGCAGTCGCACTGATTGATTTAGCCCTGCACTTTTGATCCATTATAACAGAGGATTTCAAGAAACTTGGGACACATATTTGGCAATTTTGGTACACGGATGAATAAGCAGACATTTATTTTCACTAGTCTTGAAACAATAAAATATTGTCATGATTACCTTCAAGGCAGGGATGATCAGATATTCTGTTATCTCAAGCAGGGCTGCAATATTGCTTTCATTTATCTTTGGTTTCTTGCCATAAACATACAACATGGCTTCCTCTAATGCTACATGGGTTCCAACACGCATGGTAATCGTTCCTAAAGTATAATAAAATAAAAACGTTTTCATTTTCTTGCAGGAATCACTCTCAACGAAATTGACATTCTGGGTATTTAGAATCGCTTAACATAAATCTGATTTGCAATACGCGACTTTTGAAACTAAAACTAACGAGATAAAAAGACGTCTAAGTGTCATGCCATTATACCACCTGTACTTTAGTACTAAGTGTGTTGCTATAGCTCATTTCCAACAATGACCATTTGATTTGGATTTTTCAAAAGACATGAGAATTATCACTCACCTAATTTAACAGAACTTAAATAGTTTTCCAAGTGTTTACTCTATATATATAAAGAAAACGAGCCCGTCTCCTTCTGGCCATGTTTTCAACGGATTGGAATATGTTTAACAATCTATGTAGAGCGTCATCCAAGTAACATTTGCCACAAACTATTTTAAAATCTGACCTTTACTTTTATAAAAGAAGATTATTTAAGCTTTAACTATTATCACATTAAAAAAAGCCGCCTGGAGGTAAGGTTTGTTCAAGATTGACCCAGTGCTTTAGGAGGAGATTTTATTTAAATATACATATTTTTACAGTTACCGTTGCCATAGTAACCAGAGTGAGACATGGTATTTCACTACTTAAGTAATTCCGAGGAACACTACTTAAGTAATTCCGAGGAACACTACTTAAGTAATTCCGAGGAACACTACTGTAAAGTTCGGGAATTTAAGAAGAATTTTCATTTAAAGAAATTGTTGACGGACGATGTCGCATCCGACGTTCCAACAAGCGAACAATACCAGATTTATAATTTGGATAAAGACAACGTATCTGTTTCCTAAAGCACGATTAACACATTTTATCGTTTCTTCAGTTCACTTGTGTTTTCTAGTACTCCACATAACATTCATCCAATGCAACTGGCTATCTTCCGACAGAAGAATTTGCCCATTCGAGTTTGTAAATCATCATGAATGGTCGAGCTTTTATAGCAAAAACCATGTTGTACCTACCTTATTTTATGAATAGGCACATGTCAGGTTTATATTTTGAAATACCATTTACATAGACAACTAAATACGGTGAAATAACCAGGTCTGTCCTTGACAATATCTTTCTTAGCACTCATTGAAACCTATGTTGCATAGGTTTTGGAGGTCAAATACTGACTTTAGAAAATATCTTTAAACAAATGAACGGAAGAAAAGGTATGATGTGATTTTGGAACAAGGATCAGTGTCTCTTTCCAAAATATAAGTCTGGTATTATCGTCAGGTAGTCACAACATACTAGATAACTAAATATAATAGAAATAGGAATTACCGAGAAATGTTGAATATAACAACATTAGAAAGCAAACATACCTGTATACCGTTCACGGTAACTGTGCTTTCTAATATTTTCAAAAAAAGGAGTTGCAACAAGGACACACCAATGAAATTTCTTCTCCTGAAAAGACAAATATGTAAGACTTAGTCTATGCATCACCGTGATCATCGTGATGAAAAATGTTTCAGAAATATTCCTTTAACATAAAAATGAATACATTTATTTTTCATGTTATACTAGCACAGACATTGATCTAATATTTGTCCTCTTTCTTAAATCGTAAATATAAATAAACCAAAGACAACCGAGAAGAAATATTTCGGTAGCACAAAATAAGAACACAAATAAAATTAAAACATTGTTATCCATAAATCAGTTAATAGCGTTGATTAGAATCCAAATTACCCATAATCCATGTTTGATGGAGACGTCACACAGGTCTGACTGTTCTTTCACCTGGTTATATAGTAAAGATCGAACTGAAGGTGATTCACGTTTGGATTCATCGAAATCCATTTTGCCTATCTATCTGTCCTCTTTCAATCCCTGAAATAAATTAAAAGATTACTTCAGTCAATATCACTACATTTATAAATTTCGATATTCAGGGATGAATTTTTGAAACGCTGTATGAGACTGCCATCCGACTGAACCATATGAAATAATTATGAACATTTAAGATCCACAAAATTATTTACATCTTGCTTTATGATTACTTAAAACTGAAAGTAACGATTCGGAGAAAATTATATTGAAGCCAAAGCAGTTAACATGTACAAATAGTTTGTATACACCTATACATATTTGCACAAACTTATCTAATACAGTATGTTTAATTGAAGTACTGTTTATGTGTTAAAATCTTCAAATGAAATAACCTAAACCAGCTACTCCAAGTTGAAAGAAAATAAACTTAAAGATCCACGAAATTCTATCTCAAAGGAAAAACCAATGCTTCAATCGCGACCAAATACCGCCGCTTTGAGGGATGTCATTCACGATTGAAACAGTGTGATTTACATATGCTTCAATCGCGACTAAATGAGGATGAACAAATCAACCAATCAATCAATCAAGCAGCCGTTCGAACCATTCAAATGATTGAAGAAAATATGATATAAATGCCCTTCTATGCCATACACTGGCTTGGTGTTGCACTAGGTCGAATTGCGAGAACCAGCTGCAAAACACAGTCTTATTTTAGTCTAACTTTGCACCCGTCTTGTGTTAGTTACAGAGCTTAACCGATATGCTCATATATATATATTTATCCCTGACAAGCTAATAACATTGACTTCTAGTTGCACTCGTTACCGTTCCGTAGATTTGCGACAGTCGGCTGCAAAACCAAACCGGATTGCAGAACAGTCAAACACTCTGTTGGCCATTACAGATGGAACTCAGGCTATGCCCGCTATTCTGACTAACCCAAATCAATTTTGTATAACCCCTTTAAAGACAAAACCTGTGTTCTGTCCTGTTTATAACTCTGTTCAATACATAAATATCAATATAATCAAGACCAGTCCAATCAGTTTTATAATAAATCGTTGGACAGAGTACAGGTATATTCGTAATTCTTGATTTAGATAGTCTGGCTGCTGCTAACCTATTCGTCAATAATTATCTGTCAGCAAGCTAATCAGCAGTTGATTGAAAGATAGCTTGTTTTTTCATTAACAAATTCCCACACGTAGATAGACTCTGTATATATTTATATCTTAACCATACACATTACATATTGTACCTAGACATAGTATTTTAGTTTGATATCTTAGTTCAAAGGCCACTGATCGACAACTTTCTGATAATATTAAATATGCAATGGCCTTCAGTCGATAAATTATAATATCGAAAATGAAAGTTAAAGTAAAACAGGGTTAACGGCTTACAGCACTTACTATTTTTGAAAACCTTAAGATAAATCAGACAGGTTTAAGTAGATTTACATTCATCAAGTTTGAAACTCAATTGAAAGATGAAGTATTTTAACAAGAGGACCATGAGGCCCTGGAATCGCTCACCTGAGAATGGGCTATTTAAGACTTTACTCTTTCAGCGCCAATGGCAATATCATCAAGACAAACTTTCTGACAAAATTTCAAGCTGCTCAAGTCAAAAATGCAATTTCTATAGTGTTAACTAGATTGTTCTACAATTTAGCCTAGTGATCTAGTTGTTGACCTGACTTGACCCATATTCGAACTTGACCTAGATATCACTAAGACAAACATTCTGACAAAGTTTCATCATGCTCAAGATAAAAATGCTGCTTCCAGAGTGTTAACAAGATTTTCCTTACATTTGGCCCAGTGACCTAGTTTTTGACCTGACATGAACCATATTCAAAATTGGCCTAGATATCACTTAGACAAATATTCTGACACAGTTTCAACATGTTGAAGCAAAAAATGTGTTAACAAGATTTTCATTAAATTTGGCCAAGTGATCTAGTTTCTGACCTGACATGACCCAGTTTCGAACTTGGCCTAGATATCATCAAGACAAACTTTCTGACAAAGTTTCAAAATGCTTAAATTTAAAATAAGGCTTCCAGAGTGTTCACAATATTTTCATTCAATTTAGCCTAGTGACCTAGTTGTTGACCCAAAATGACCTATATTCAAACTTGGCTTAGATATTACTAAGACAAACATTCTGACAAAGTTTCAACATGCTAAGGCCAAAAATGCGGCTTCCAGAATGTTGACAAGATTTTCCTTCAATTTGGCCTAGTGACCTAGTTTTTTACAGGACATAACCCATATTCAAACTTGGCCAAGATATCATCAGGACAAACTTTCTAATAAAGTCTCAAGATGCTAACGTTTAAAATGCTCTGGTGAGCTAAAAATGGTGGACTATTTTCCTCACATTTCATTAACCAAATCATTGTACAGTTATATATTCGGCGTACAAAAACACCACCACATATACGTTCGCTTAGATTCACTTTCGCCCGGCCCGTTGGTGTAGTGGTCATTTAAAACAATTACGTCACCGTTATAATTCAACTTTACAAACGGCATTTACAACAAAAGCTCGTGACTTCATTCATAAAATGTCAAGCCCAGCGTAGTAACGCAAGCCACTAAGAAACGTTGTATGAAAAATACACGGGACGGTATTTCAACAGCCAAAAATAGTTCCGGAAGTTTAGAGTGATATACCGTGTGATATATCACGCTCAAATCCCTCTTTATGAATAGAAGAGAAAGTGTCAGTAGTGTTAGAATATAGGTTATTGACCCTGTACTGTGAAATAATCATCGTTGGACCGAGTTCTTGGGTTGACGTTGCAGACTTTGCGAGGCTACGTTCGCCAAAGAACGAGGTCCAACGATGATTTCACAGGACAGGGTCAATCACTTTTTGATTCATATTGTAAACTATTTGGTTTACACTGTGGAGTTTTTTTTGTTTTTGTTTTTATCTAGAGTTGATAAATCTGCTTCCGAAATCGAAACAAACTGTTTGTTAACATGAGTAGTCATTTAGTTGTAAATGACGTTTGAATTTTTTTTTAAATGACGTCATGAAAGTGCATAACTAACATTTTAGACGCACGTGCCATGTAACAGTATACTGATATCCGGTCAAAAACGTACTATTCGCATGAGAGAGTAAGACATTTCCCATGATGAATATGTGAGAATTTAACATTACAAAGTCACGTGAGGTATAATAATGATATAAAGGTCAGCTATGATTTGTTTACATACAAAAGTAGTCCCTAGCATGTTAATTATGCGGAATTTTCGCACGCCCTTATCTACGGTCATGATCACTCCTTGACACCGGTCATGATCGAAAAATCATGACCACTTTCTTCAATGCAAAGTGAACGGCACAATATGAACATCAACATATTGATAGCTTGTTTTGTTTCTTTACGATGTGAAAGTATGGCGTCGATATAATATGGTAAACTTTTCATACATTGAAATTGTAGTTTCGGAAAATGTAAGACGGGTCACTAGTAACAACATTGTTTTTTTTTAGCACTTACTTCATTTGAAAATGTGACGTCACGTTTTTTTGTTTTACACCCCTTCCCATACAAACGATTTCTGACTCCAGCAAACGACTTTTTCAAACAAATGTCTCATTTTGCCACAATTTATTCAACTTCATTCAATCATTTTTCTTATGATTATATATATAGTTTCCAAGTTTTTGACTAAATGTCTTCCACGTCGTCTGAGACACATTTGTTATATTTGGGTAAAAGATACCTGAAGCGTAATGGACACCGGCGTCCTAGGTTGAACATGATCATACATTTTAGCTGTTATTTCTTTTCTCGACAGAATTTATAACACCAGCATGAAATTCCATTCGACCCACCGGTAATTTGAAGGATACAACCGTTATCTAGAGACTATGCAGGGCTCAAAAGTATAAACTCTTGAAACGGTCTCTATGCTCAGGAATAAAATCTATGCTCGAAATAAGACTTCCGATTGGTCAATTTCAAGAATTTGCTTCTGACCAATCATAGCTTGAGCACACATTCTGAGCATAGATTTAACTTTTAGAGTTTTGGAACCTGGTTCAAAGCTGATTTTCAATGGCAATAGTACGTAGGGACAAGTGCAGATCACACCAGAGTAGGTTCTATGCGGTATTGGTAGTAGATACATTTCCTTTCTGGCGATTGGCTTACGTACTTAAATAGCCAAATGCTTGACCTAACAGCGGATAATTTAACCTTAACCCGCTATAAAAACATCGGATACTCTACTTTTTAACCCTTGTCCTACAATAAATCAAACCGCCGAATGCGCTGTAATGGCGATTGATATATATATTGCAATGTGACAAGCAGTATCTAGGTTTAGGCCTTGCGGTAATAAACTATATTACTTTTGGGTTCCGGTCAGTTTTTACCAGCTGAAATTGGATAACAACCTTGTGAACACTATAGAAGCTGCATTTAGAATAATGACAGTTTGTCAAAATGAAGGTAAGGTTAAATATTAAAAAAGGTCAAGTCAGGTGAAGAATTAGGTCTCTATGTCTAATATAAGGAAAGTCTAGTGGCAACTCAAAGGCCACATCTTTGCTTGAGAATGGGAAAACATTGTCAGAGTCTTTGACTTAATGATATTTGAGCTAAGTTCGAATTGTGTCAGAACATTGTTTTGATAATATATAGGCTCATTTCATAATTGCTCAAGTTAGGTTAATACTAGGTCATTAGGCCAAATTGAATAAGGATTTTGTGGTCGCTCTAAACTACGAGTGTTTGACTTGTATATCAAATTACTTCATTAACCCTTTCCGTAAAACAGATGGTTTTTGACGCCTTTACAGCAGCCTTTTTTTGAAAACATTGATGCAAAATAATCAATGCTTCACAATGAGAAACATTGATGCAAAAGAGTCAATGATCACAATGAGAACCATTAATGCAAAAGAGTCCATGCTTCACAATGAGCAATATCTTCTTATCACTAGGTGCCTTGGTACTCAGGTGAGTGTAACAAGGCCACCATGGTCCCCTTGTTTAACACATCCCTTGTAATGGACGAACTATTTTTCCGGTATAAATGAGTTTTGATATCTCTGCAAACAATCAAACATAAGTTTCTCCATTTCTTATGTATTCAGCTCTATTAAAGTTATCCTATCAATTTCTCAGATGGAACATCTTTTTTCGTGCACAATTTTCAGAGAAGATGACTTCGATAGCATACAAGAGAACCATGCTGGTCATATATCAATCACCTGATTTAAAGGAAGTTAAATAGTTTTAGTCTAAACTCTATACATGTAAGGAGAACGAGCCCTGCCTCCTGGTGGCAATGTTATCAACGGATCGAAATAAAATAAACAATCTATTGGTAAAGAGTCAGATCTGAATCTTTTTTTCTTTACTACTGTTGAAAACATTGTCTTAACCATTTATGTATGCATATTTGTGAATATCAACTATGAACTGTTTATGTTTTAGTTGAAAATGAAATATCTGTATCTGTAAAGTGAGATATATATTTTTTGACGAAAAAAATCTGAGGTCCAGATATTGATAGGGTATACAGTTGTTTTCCCCATACTTTCTCTCTTATTATCCAACTAAACCCTCTGATGTGGGTACTTAAAGGAGTCGTCTACTTGAGTAATAAGTACTACATCTAATTTATGTTAATAACTGTGTTGTTCGTGACATTTGCTTTGCAAAACAGTTTGCAATTGAGCCTGCAACATTCCATATGTGTTTTAATGCCTGCTTTAAGTAGCTAATGGTATGCCAAACACTCTTTTACTTTTTTGCACGTCCAACCTCAGTGCCTTCGGTGGTTTGATTTGTATTTTTTTACAGAATATACTGTCAAAAGAAAGCGGAAAAAGCAACACTTAGGACAGTTAGGCAATTCTTGTTTTTAAAGGCAGTTTTCCTATACCACCCAATCTTTATGGGAAGATAACAAGAAAGACATTACATATTTATGTTTTATTTAATCAAAAGTTAGAAATGATCAATCTTCTATTTTATGCAATATACTCAGACATTTTAGGCAACTAGTTTCAACATTTTTACAAACAAATTGACTGAATCTGACAATCTTTGCAGACTACACGAATAAGACTTTTCGTGTTGTTTAACCCGGAAGCTCTTTAGACATTTTCGTTGCCCTTCAGGATCAGCATGTTGCTTTTATTTACAAAGAATTGTATACAATGAAAGCAGAATAGCAATTATTAGAACAGTGACGCAATTATTTCCAATTAAAATTCAATTATCCTATACCATCCGAACCTAAGTTCTGCAGCTTGAGTCCTGTCAGTTGTATCCTATCGCGCATCATATTTCGTCGAGAAAAACAAAATAAACAACAACCGAGTAGCGTATTTAGGATTCACTGTGTCAACTATTTATTAAACTGATGAAGCATGTTTCAATCAATGGAATGCTTAGGTAGCTTAAAACCATATGTATAATGTTCTCATACCTAATGGCTGAATATCCACATGAGCCACCGGTCTACTCCAGGCAACCAGTCCAGTCAAAACTAAAGCTTTAACAAATCTTACAATAATTGGTTTAAACCTTCCCAGTTTTCGAGTGTCAAAAGCACTTCAAATGGAGATACGCTAACGATGTGTCGAATTCATTGTTTACAACTCGTCTGAAGTCTCTACCGAGTATATATATGCGATAGCGTGATATCAGGTGAGGTAACCAATCAAGTCCAACAAGGAACCTGTTCACAACGACTATTGCAACCATCGTTTAGCACAATAACCGTGCGATAACTCGTAAATGTAAATTTAACAAAACTATTCAAAATTATTGTTAATTTTCAAAATGCTCGAAGTGTTTTAAACGCATAAAATTGCAAATTTTAAGATGACAATATGAACATATACAATTAAAAGTAACTGGTAATGCTGAATACTATTACTATCTTCAATCGATAATTAAAAGAGGAAGTATTTAATGTTGGACCCTTTCCCTCGCATATCAGTAACTCAATCATTGTACAGTTTAAATTTCGTCGTAACAAAATCCACCGTCTATAGTGTGAACTTCATTCGGAGGTCCATTTACACGTTCGCTTAGATTCACTTTCAATACTTTAGAGACCAGCTCGGTAGTGAAGTACTTAACGCGTCCACCTCGAGAGCAGACCAGAAATCGATCCCGATCGGGTTAAACGAAACACTTTAACAAGAGCGCCGCAAACAATCGTCAGCATTTTTCTAAGTCGTAAAAGGGGAATTACTGATCATTAATTAAGCCTAAGTTATGTGATGTGTTATAGACATGCTTATTATTCCTAGGAACATGTGTACCAAGTTTCATTTATAATATGTTGAACGTTTTTTTAGTTATGAGGTAAGTTTAAAGTTTTGTCATGACGCAGACGACTCAGCAGATGCAGACGACGACGTCCCCAAGGGTATTACAATGCCACGACTTTTTTTCTTCGAAAAACAGACGAGCTTAAAATGATAGTAATTGTTTCCCTTATTGGCGGGGATAGCAAAGAGACTGATGCGCACTTGTCAGTGTGTTGGCATGGTGTTATACGCCGCTTTCAACTGCAGTAGATAAACCATGAAAGTGCTGTGGGACGGTACCCATTGTATGAGTGGAAAAAAGATGGTCAACTGTTCCAATTTTTGAAAAGTTACAACACAAGTCACATTCATGTAATTTCAAAAAATGTAAACAAAAAAGCAGAAATGCATACAGTTCAAACATTTATTTAAGACAGGGTTAACCTTATTTCCAGAGATCTATAAAAGGTACAGTTAGATAACCAAACACATTTGTGATAGGTAATTTATCACATAGATAAACTCTACAACAGGTGATTTGAAAATGTTTAACTAAAGATATTGGTAAATCTGTATTGATGAATCTAAATGTATTGATGTGTGAGGAAAACATTGAGAAAACTTTCGAAATTTCTCATACCATCCATCTGTTGAAGATTAGACAACATGTGTCTGTAGTGTAGAAAGGGTAAAATAGTACCTGTAGCAAAGCTATTTATTATATATTATATCTAAAGAATCAACTTAATTTCAACACTCTTAGTAAAGAGTCACCCAAGGAACATTTGAGAGAAATGTGGAGACTAGAGTGTTTACAAGATCTTTCTCTATATTGGCCTAGTGACCTAGTCTTTGACCAGACCATATTCGAACTTAGCCTAGATATCATCAAGATAAACATTCTGGTAAAGTTTCATCATGCTAGAGTTAAAAACATAGCTTCCAGAACATTAACAAGATTTTCCTTCAATTTGACAAAGGGAACTCATTTTTGACTCAACATGACCAATGTCTAACTTGGCCTGTATCTCATCATGAAAAACTGTCTGACAAAGTTTCAAGCCGCTAAAATCAAAATTGCGGTCTCTTAAGTGTTAAATCTAGAGTGTCCTACAACTTGGCATAGTGACCTTATTTTTGAACAAAAATAACCCATATTCAAACTAAATAAAATAAAAACAATCATTCTGACAAAGTTTCAGCATACTCAAGCTTAAAGTGCAGCTTCCAGAGTCTTAACAAGAATTTCCTTCAACTTGGCTTAGTGCCCTAGTTTTTAATCCAAAATAACCAATACTTGAAATTGGCATATCATCAAGACAAACTTTCTGACAAAGTTTCAAACTGCTCAAGACAAAAATGCTGTGTCTATAGTGTTAACAAGATTTTTCTTCTACAGTTTGGATAAGTGACCTAGTTCTTTACTGGACCTGACACATATTCGTTCTTAGCTTAGATATCATACAAGCAAATATTCATAATCTTTTAAAATAGAAATGATCAAGATTTACATAGTTTAACCTATCTATAATTTTAGTTGTCTGTTTTAGAATTGTTGTATGTGGTAAAAGGGTTCAGAGGCATCACCTATACAGTAGTTAACCTTATCCCACCTGCAATTTGATGCCTGTTCAGCAGAGAACTTTTGAAAACATTGTGACAAAAGGAGAATTTGCTTATCATGAGGAATTACTCCTTTTACAACTTCTGTTTAATTTGAAATCCAGCTTAGAGTCATGCAGTGAGTGAAACAGCCATAGTCTAGAGTTTTTATCATATGATGTGGGTAAGATTATTCTATATAAGCTGTTACTATAGAAACAACACTTGTTCAATCATATCAAAGAAGTAATTCATGGTATTTTAACCCCCCAAAAATAGGCCTACTCAGCATATTTTATCATACAGTAGGTGTGATAGTTTCCATGTAACTGACCTAAACGGAAATGAACCAACACCGCCAATTCTAAAATCAACCCAAATACATCACAATTTATGTTTTTTACCCCCCAAAAAAGATGTGATGAAGGGTATAAGATTAACAAGTTTTCCAAGTTTAAGGTTTGATAGTTTTCATGTAAGCAAAACTTAACCAACTATGTCCAATTCTCTAAACCAACCAAAATACATTAAAATTTATATTTGTTACCCCAAAAAATAGGCTACACTCCGCATATTTAGTATACAATGAGAAGAAGGGTATTAGATGAACAAGTTTTCCAAGTCACAAAGTATTAGGTAATAAAATAGTTTGATTGATTAATTTATTTAACAATTAAGCTATCAGGTCTTTGTCACTATGTTTTCAAAGTCGTTTGCTGCAGATTTGTTGTATGTGGGAAAGGGTTAAAGTAAGCTTCTAGTATATCATAAACTTAAATCGATTTTTACCTTGTTTTGTTTCTTTACGGTCTAGAAGATTCGTCTTGTATTCCATCAAATATAATAAGAAAAAAAAACATAAATGGTTTTTTTTTCGTTCATAGGTACATGTAACATGTGTGAGAATTTTTTTATTTATTTTTTTCAACAACCCATAAACATTCTTGAAATGAAACTGGCAAAATCCATGGAAGCTGCCATTTTGGTTATGTATAAAATGAGACGAAAAACACGGATTGAAAATTATTGTCGTCTTTTTAATCATTTTTTTTTAAATTGATATTAAAGATCATTAAAGTGCTGTGTTATTTTCGTGTGTATAAATATGTGTACGAAAAAGTTAAAAATAAATGGAACTCTGTACAAAATATGTTGTCCCGTTCGTCAAGAAAGCTTTAGCTTACTACGCCCGTCTGCTGCAAAGCGTCAGAAACCGTCTCTAATAGGGAAAGGGTTTAGCAGAAATGTGACCCCTTACATAATTTGTTGCTGTCATATTGACATATTCGCAGTCGCCAGGTGGCATCAGTAAAGGGCTGATATATTTGCTTTTTTACAATAAAGCAGGTGATCGATAAAGGATCATGTTGGCCCTCATGTTTTAACCTAGTTCATTATAAATGTATTCCGTAATTTCTGAAAGTCTTAACTTTATTATTATACCCCCTTCGAAGAAGAGGGGGTACATAGGAGTCACTGTGTCGGGCTGTCGGTCGGTCAGTCGGAAGCCATATTTTGTCCAGCCTATTTATTACAAACCACTAGGTGGAATTCAATAACAAATTTCATGAAGCTTCTATACCAAGAGGAGATGTGCATATTATAAAGGTCTCACAATTGCATCTTATTTTACAGAGTTATGGCCCTTTTACTTATTAAGTTATGGTGTAGGTCAAGGTGCTGTTTTGGGGTTATTTATCATCTTCAGTGATAGTTTTAGTTTTCTGTTCGTAATAATAGACAACACCAATACGAATTCCGAACATGTTTTGATCATGCAAGAAACATGACATTAACATTATTATCATCTAGTCAATTACTTATAAATCATTTTGTATGGCCAAAGAATGCTCTTTATTTTTTGTTTATAATTATATTATGGATTTCTCGTAAATAGGTAGCACCTATAGATATATTATAACAGATTTCTCTGGACTAATGAATCATCTAAACAGTATGGCGTCGATATAAATCTGATTTATATAAATGTATTGAAATTGTATTTTTAAGAAATGTACTAACGGTCGATAGTTTAGATATATAATGCCTTTTTTTAGCACTAATTCATTTGAAACTGTGATGTCACGGATCTCGTCTTTAATTTAAAATCAAAGCGATGAAAGCACTGATGGTATAGTGGCATCATATGTAAGGTGAAACTATATGGCATAGTTAATATGAACAAACATTGTTGAAACAATGAATCAGCGACATTTAAACAAACCAAACCAAAAATGTTTGAAACAACACAGATTGCCTGCCAAATAACCAAAACCTAATTGGCATAAAAACGCAGTCGCAACAAAACAACTGACGAAAGCACTTGGGAGGTACCAGGGGGATGTATTTACAGACAGTTTTGCACTATTGTAACCTATTTTTAGTTCTCAGTGCGTTCTATTGAAGAAATGATTATACTTTTACTTTCTGTGCTCATAGGCCAGCGTCTTCAGTGCTGGTCATCACTGAATAATCTGGTTTCTTGTATGATATACAAGGGTCTTCACTTCTTTTCACCAGTCATTAATGCTTTCTGAAAAGCTTTCCCACCTTAAGACTCATCTTAACAGATAACTTGAAAACATTGTGGAAAAAGGAGAACATGCTCAGTATGCCAAAATATTTTCAAATCCATTCAATAATTATTATTTCATTAGCTTATCATATTTACCTACATTTTTTTCAAAGTCGTCTGTTTTGGTTATAAAGAAGGAAAAGGGGAACCATAGTGATAATGTATCCATTTCCTCATTGCTTTGGTTCTATTTAAGTTCAATAGTTTACCAAATGAATTTTATTTTACAAGTCAAAGATATTCTTACCCTAATTCAGAGAAATTTAAAATCATATAGAAAGCGAGTATAGTCAAACCTGTGTTTCAGGAGCACCCATGGGAAGATAACAATATGGCCTTTGTCTACAGGTGGTCTTTAATTGCAGGGTCATTTAAGCAGAAAATGATTATTTGGGAAATTAAAAGTGTGGTCGATATAGACAGGGAACTGCTATTTAAAGGTGGTCTTTAGCACTGGTTTGACTGTATAGATTCATAGAAAGCAAGTATTGTTGATTATGACACATCATAACTATAGATAAGTATTTTCCATGTTCTAATATCCTTATTTGACACTCAAACCCTGTGTTGCGTATTCTCAAAAGAATCATATCAGCGAGACAATTCTTTTGAGAACCAATAACAAAGGGTTTGGTTGTGTAGTAAGAGAGATATTGTTGGGGAAAAGTACCAGTATACTTCCCCTTATCTAGAGATATGATCACAATCAAGTGTTAAGTATTCTATGCTATGTTTTGTAGGTGAAGAAGGAGAACAACACCAGGGAAAAGCCATGGAATGGTTTAGGTATAGCTTTCTTTATTGGAACCACATGAGATCATCTAGGGTCTTATTGTTTCTTCATTATAGAATGACATACATAAAAATGGATATGCATAATACACATGGGGTTTACACTTCATTTTCTTTGAAATTTACACCTGAGGCCACACTACATTCAAGCAGTCGTCTGGCTAGAATGCACATTTGCACGGACTTGCCTGAGGCCCCACATTTTGATTGTGCGGGAAGACCCGTAATGGCCTCGATTCACGATAACATATCCTGAATAAGTAGACTATTTAGATTAGCCCATTATCTATAATAGAGGTCACATCACAAAAAAACGGACCTACTTCGGTATCAGAAAGGGGGTGTCAGCAGTCTCCTTCCCCACAGAAATTGAACTATGGGATGAAAGACCAGGAAACTTGTACTCTATATCTCTCCTCTACAAAGTATCTACAATTGAATCTGTAGTTTCTTTTCCACAAAGTTTTTAAAGTTAATCACTTAAATAAAAAGAAATTCCTTAATTCGTAAGCTATTTACTTTTCAGGAAAGCTGCTGAACAAGCTGCCCATGCTTTCTATAACCTGGTTGTTGGACATTTAAACGTCATGAAAAAAGGTGTTTAAGCAGGGTGAGTACAGAGGGCTAGATAATCGAGAGTAAACTGGTCTTTTTCCCACAATATTTCTCTCTTTACTTAATCAACCCTACGCTGTGAGTATTAAAACTATTCATCTATTTTAACACATTTATAAAAAGGAACTTTGTAAAGTACACACAAATTGCAATAATAAAACAACAAAAAACATGCGGGAAATCTTGAATTGATGCAAACATTCATTAAATGAAATCAATTATTATTTGCAATATGTTACAGTACCTGACAACTTTGCAATTAAAATATAGTTTCATTATACCACGGAATTGAAGACTAAATGTAGGGATTACTCTTTATCCATCGACCACTATTAACCTTTATCTTCAAACAACATCTCCTCCTTAACTTTTAGGTCAATATTCACCAAATGTCACAATAATGTATATTTGGTCCTCATCTTTGAACCTCTCAAATATTTAAATCCGATGTAGAAGTTTGGTTGCTGTAGTATCAGAAAGGAGAAAATTAAAAAACTTAAAAATCATATCCTATGATTCTGCTTATTTGAAATCAAAATGTGGTAGAAATGTTATCCTCTACACATAGTGCTATCTTGACAAGCATGGCCACACGACTACACCAGAAAATGGGTAAAAGTAGAAATCTTTGAAAAAAATCTCCTTTGAAAGTGTTTGTCTTAATTTCAAGATAATTTGGACGAAATGTTTCTTATTAAACACTCCACACAACTTGTTCGTATTATATTGATTGGATGGATACATGGCCTCAGAAAAGGCAAAAATACATAAATTAAATATTTCCTTATAAATTGCTTATCTTATTTCAAGATGATTTGACAGAAATGTTCATTATGTGACCCTCTACATACTTTGGTCAAGCTTTACCGATTGGTTGAAAACATGTTCAACAGAAGAATGAAAAACTTGTCCAATAGAAAAATGTTAAACTAACAAAACATTTAAGTTCTTATTCTCTCAAATTATGTGTCGGATTATAAGATGATTTTGTAGATCAGGCTTTATACCGTTGGTTGATATACTCTGCAGTTTGATCTTTATATTCATATAATTGACTATGGACTCTTCAAAGTGCAAAGCTGGACTATTCCATGTTCAATATTCAGCACTGAAAGGATTAATGTTAAAATAGACAGTAATTACCCAACCAAAAGACCGCGCCAATCGCAATGAAGCTTTTGAAAACATCATTGTTTCATATTGACATTCACATATTTTGGATGTTGAACTTTTGAAACAACATCCGCCATGGTAAAGTTTAAAAAGATATGATGGACTTGGTTAAATCATTTCCTAGTAGTTACTATCGCTATCGTAGTAACTATTGTTGTCGTTGTAAGTATCGCTGTTGTAGTCGCCATAGCCATATTGCTCATTAAAACCATAATTCTCATCAGAATCACGATCATAACAATAACCGTAATCGTCGTAACCATCACCACCGTAATTCGTTCGTATTTTTTTGCTTTCAGCTGCTCTCTGTAGCTTACAATGTGGACAATCCAATGCACATGAAAGTCTCTCTTTCGATACTTTTATCTGAAATATATCGGTGCCCGGATCTTTATATCCCCCATGTCGTGCCTCATATACTGGCAGGTCTTCCCATATATCCTCTGGGATACCTCCCTGCTCTTGAACTGCGACCATCAACTTTTCGTGTATCGTGGTTTCGAATACTGGTCGTTCTTGTCGCTCGTAGCTTTTTTTGTAGTAATGGTACCATTTGTTCTCACAAAAATAATACTTTTCAAGATAATGATCTTTGGGTTTCTCTGGAGACCATTTGTACTGGTGTATCATGTAAGTGTTCAATAAACTTGGCCCCAATTGTTTGGCAATCGATACAAAACGAACATTATCATAAATGACAAAACTATCTCCGGCTTCAGCAATTTTGTCACTGTTTTGAAGGCGTAACCCTTTTCGGGTTAGATGTATAGTCTCGAGAGAACTATCTTTTCTGTTGTATAAATATAACAATTGTTTGTCGCATTGTAGCATAGCTATAGTGGTTTTATTTGCGCAGACATGGGACACAGCCCCTTTCAATGACAGAATGGGTACAGTCGTTGTTACGTTATTTTCAATTTTTCCAACGTTCAATTGTGTAACGGAAAACCGACTTTTTTCAAAGCGAGATTTGAACGCGCTGCTTTTATATCTGTGATATTCATCTTCCGCCGCGAAAGATATACCAATGAGCTCATCGTCATGTACGTATTTCTTTTCCAAATATGAATGACGCTTGTTTGTGCCATGTTTATGTACATCTTTAACATCAGACCGTTTTACAGAGTTGTTTTCAAAGTTTATAATGTATACACATGCTTTTTTGAATGATCCTTCATAAATGTATGCCTCGGAATAATCAGTTCCACGAACCAATTCAATTTCACTAAGCTTACTATTGTACAATCTATCGGGCCGCTTTTTTGCAATTTCGATGTTCAAAAAGTACCATCTGTGTCTATTCATGTCGTAGCAACGTAGTTTGTTGTCGGAGTATGTGTTCGGAAAGAGAATTATTTCACAGGAACTCGGTGATTCAAGTGACTCCAACTGAGCAATAAAACTTGAAGATGCATATAGATCGTGGACCAAACGCTCTTTGATGACAACATATGTTATAAAACGTCTTTCCATATCAGCGAAATCTATATGTTTTAGAAATTGTTCAAATACTGACTTCCTATTCTGTCTGCTTTTCGTCCAACGAATGAGAAAAGAGAACTTGTCACTTGCCTTTATATACCATAAGTTAGCGTCCTCTAAGATATATTCGACTGATTCTACAGTCAGGTCCATCATTTCATCCATCTGCATCAGATCAGGTAGGCGGCTCTTCAAGTATTCCTCGTAAGACGACAGGGAGAACTCGTAGAGACTTGCAAGTTTTATCATGTCTAGGCAATTTTCGTCGGTGATCTTTGCGCTTTTTATCCACATAACAAATTCAGCCTGCAATTCAAATAACAGATTATTAACTGATTATCATGACCTGAACCGGACTTTTAACTGTTAAGTGCCTGTGTTAATCAGCATTTATTGATGCATGATACATTTATTGAAAAAACGTATGTGTCATGAGTATTCCAACGGGATTTACATCCTATCGTTTTAATATCTAACTAATAAACTCATGGGCCTTGGTATTTTCGACCAGTATGTAGATCAAGGTTACCCTTTGTATTTGCATCGGCACAAATTGATTTGACTCTGCTCTTTTCACCAATTAATACGAATTAATAAACGTTTTTCCGTACATACATGTAGGAATCACACAGGGGACAAAAAGGGTATCATTTGAAACTTTCTGAAAAAACTCCAAAGGGGGCTGCCATTTTGAATATGTATGAATTAGCGCTAATGCAAAAATTATCGTCGCATAGTCAATTATGTTTAAAATCGAGTGTTATGGATATAGAAATGCGTTACAATGTTGATGACTTAAAGATGACTTTGAAGGTATAACATGTTTTATGTATATACATCATTATTTTTCGTACTTCATAATAGACGACAACAATACAAATTCCATTTATATATTGGTCATGCAAAAACAAACACGAATTGAACATTATCAAGGTCTAGTCATTCATTTTAAATCCATATAGTACGGTGGTTAATCTATAGACATATTACAAAATTGAGGACAAATATTCGGCATTGTTATTCATGGACAGACAAGCAGATCTTTATCGTTACTAGTCTTGAAAGACTAAGGTTTGTTTTCCTGAAGCACAGGTCACATTTTAAATATAGTTCATGAAATACCTTCAGGCCTGAGATGAAAAAATATTCTGCTATTTCTAGTAGAGCTGCAATATTGCTGGAATTTATCTTTGGTGTCTTGCCATATAAATACCATATGGCTTCTTCTAAAGAAACATTTGTTCCAACGTGCATGGCAACTATTCCTAAATTATAATAGAATACAAACAGTATCATCTTTTGGCAGGATCCAATCCCAAATGGAGATTCTGGTAAATAAGAATCACTTGGCATCAACCTATAAAGCTAAAAAGACGTCTTTGTGGCATGCCACGATATTACCTGAACTAAGTACTTTGCTTATTGAAAAGACACGAGGACCATCACTCATCTGATTTAAACGAACATCACTAGTTAGTTTTACTCTATACATATATGGCAGACAAATCTCATGCATTGGTGGCTAGGTTTTCAATGGATTGGAATATTTTTAACAACCTAAGTATAGCGTCACCCAAGTAACATGTGTATCAAGTTGTTTTTTGATTGGACCGTTACTTTTATATAAGACGATTTCCAAAGAGTTTACACGTAAAGAACCCCCAACCGCCGCCTGGCGTTGTTGTTATATATATTATGCCTTTGCAATGGCAACTAGTATTTTGCATGAAATTGAATTATTTAAGAAATTTCGAGGAACAATCCTGTAAAGTTTGGAAGTTTTAGAAGATCTGTCATTTGAATGACGTTCGACTTCGGACAGACATCCAACGGTCCTAAAAGCTCATCGAGAGTATAATTATGAGCTAAGAAGAAAAAGCTTCTCTGAAGTGATTTAGAGAATACTGGCCTGTCAAAATGGTACACGTTGGCATTTGTGAACACAAACCTGTGTACTTAATTTTCAAGACGAAAATATCAGACTGCGCACATAGGCTAGTTTGGTTCTGTATTTATCACAGATTAATTGATATATTTGAGTCCATAAATAGTTTAGTTACAATATGGCGCCCAGTTCACCTAACGTGTGTTTCTGAGCTTTCTCGCACATGTACTCCATACGACAGTTTACCAAGGTATATGGTAACCTTTCATCAGAGACTATTTAGCCCATTGGTGGAAGACGAACAAAGGTTTTTGCCAGTCATCGGAAAGAATAATGGTCGAGCCGTTATCGCATAAAACATGTTCTACCATTTTATGAACATGCTCATAGTAGGGTTGTCTTTTAAAAGTGAATTTACAAATGAACTGTAGACAATATAGTATATGTGTTAATCGTGAAACAGGAACACGATCCGTATCCGTATCCGAAATACAAATATGTTATTGTCGATAGTTAACAACGACATAATTGGTAACTAAATATTATTAGAAGGCTCCCTAGGAATTTATGTAAACAATTTAACTGACAGTATATTTGTATAGACATACACACCTGTATTCCGTTCATGGTAAATGTGCTTTCTGATATTTGCAGAAAAAGGGACTTGCAACAAGGACGCACCAATGGAATTTCTTCTCCTGAAAACAAGAGAGGGTAAGATTTAAGCTGTTGAACATTCGGATCATTGCGATGAGAAGAGTTCAAGATCTCGTATAAGCTAAAAAACAAACTTATCTGAGACTTTGTAAACTTATCTGAGACTTTGTAATGAATGTATTTATTGGTAAATTGTACATGGGGCTTAATTTCAACTATTGCGAACGTACCCATTTCAGCTAATTTGAGTACTAAATATATACTAATACTTTGCGTGAATAACTACGGAATAACGAAGTTAATGTTTCTAACATATGCTTCTGGAAACACAATTATACACACTGTGTATTGTGACAGTGTTATATTACGCCGGTTTAACGTAATTCGGTTACTTTCGTAAGATGGACGGAGAAACCCGAGCGGTTTTACATATCAGAGAATTCTTAGGACAATGAAAGCCAAATCGCGTATGTATGAAGGGAATCGTTAAGAATGGTGTTTAGATTCTTTCATCATCGTCCGGCAATACTGCTCTTGACATATCTATTAATGATTTATTGCCATTTATTAACGTGATGGACAATGGCACTTCATTTTGTACTTTTTTTATCAAGTGTTTATGTCATACCGACCTTTAGAACTTTAAGTGTTTTGACTTTGCTGGTATAGGCTTTGATATTACATGTGTCCTCTTTCCAATCATCCAAAGGCACACAAACAGAGATATTAGGGCGACGAAAAATAAGGTCACAAATACGATTAACAGATTATTATACATATCTCATTTGATATAATCCATATTACCCATAATCCATGGGTGATGGTGACGTCACACAGGTCTGACTGATCTTTTACCTGGCTATATAGTAATGTTAGAGCTGAAGGCGGTTTACTTTTGGATTCATCGAAATCCATCTTGCCTTTATCTGTATTCTCTCTTTCGCTAAAAGTAAACAGTATTTATACATTAATGAATTTCGATATTCAAGGAAGGTTTTTCGAAAAGCTGCAACGGACTGTTAGCTGTATAAACCAAATGAAACGATTATGTCAATTTAAGTGTCTTTTATATAGATACCAGATATGAATCAATTGACAAACCATATTATTTAGATTTACATCTTTACATATACAGGATATTTCATAAGTGTTTTAACGAGTTTACTAAAAGTGAAGATAAATACACACAAATAAGATATTCTATTTATCTCATGAAGTGATTTATAAGGCGTATTTCGGTAAATGTACATGACATATGCAGGTTTCTGCGTCAAAGTGACTGACGTTTCATAACGTCAAACCGCTGACGTGACGTCATTTTCATAGTTTGGTTTCCGAGTTGTAAGAAAGACTTGAGTGTAAGACAGGAAACCAAACTAGTAGTGCCATTTGATATTAATGTGATGGGTTTTCGACACTCCCAGTTAGGGTTTTATGTGATACATATCGTTACAGTACACGTAGCTGAAAACAAGGGACGTATCATGTTACTAAAACAAAAAACGATTAATAGTTTTGAGCAAGAATTTACGCACAGTTGCATTTAGGCCTACATATTTAGTTTAAGTTATACCTATAAATAATTGCACAAAATAACTTATACAGTGTGTTTTATTGAAGTTCTGTGAACAATATAAAATATGCAAATGCAATGACCTAAACCACCTGCCCACAGTGGAAATACGATACAACAGTAAAATCTAGGGAATTATATCTATTAGAAGTTCATATTTCATAGAAACCAGCAGTTCTTCAATCGCGACCAAAAAAACACCTTTATGAGGGCTGATATTCATGACTAAAATGGTGTAATTAACATTTCCGTATACACCTATGCATTCTTAAAAAAATTGGTTCATTGACGTGATGTATAGACGGACGTCCAGTAGGGCCACCATGGCCCTGGATCGTTCAACTGAGTTAATAAAATGTGTAATGCGGTCAAGTAAGCTAATACAACAGACCCAATGTCAAGTATATTTCAGTTTGCCACAAGGCGAAATAACCCAACCAATTATGTCTGTCAAATAAATAGAGAATATTATGTCCCTGACGTAAGATATGAACTTTATCTGACGAGGTTGGGAGAATTGATAATTGGCGAGCCTTTGGCGAGACAATTATCCTTTCTCACAGCCGAGTCTGATAAAGTTCATGTCGAAAGTCAGGGACGTAATATTCTATTTATCTTGCATGTCAAATTATGTTTTCAGGTAAATCTACATTCTTTTTGACTAGTTTTAATAAATAACATACAAAATTACAAAAGCCCATTACTTGAATGACCTCACCTAAAATAGAATGACGTCACGCGCGTGCATAAATCCGCGCCGAATTACATTGTGTACACACGACATACGGAAGCTAAAGAGTTCCGACTTCAACTCCATATTTCTCGATTATTACTACTTAATTTGTATATCTGGTGTGACATAATACCTTAAAATGGCAATATTAACTCGAACATATTCTTAGTAGAAGTGCAAGTATTGCGGATTGGCCGTCGCTTCAGTACACAAGATAGGTCAACACGTATGTCAACCGCCGTGTTTTGAAAATGAATTGTTGTGTTGGATCTAAAAGTCAATGTATAAAGTTAGTTCAGGCCTAAGGAAGTTCAAGTAACACTCAAAGTTTAAATACAGATGACTATATTCAAGACAAGTGTGATGCGCTTAGGCTTAGTCGTCGTTTAGATTGGAGACATTCATTTTTGGAAAAGGATACCGTCACTGTTGTGGGTAGACATGTCGAAGACACGTCACGAAACTTTTAGTTTTAAGAATGATCATTTAAACACTAGCTGTACGTAAATGATACAGTTATTTAACAAGAAGAAACATTTTCTGGATATCTCGAAGGCATAATGATTTTCTGTCGGAACTGCTGTATGAAAGGGGAATCCATGGGTAGATGAGGCTGTTCGAAAACCCTTTCTCGTGGTAGAACACAGACATTTGTCGTTTAACGTGGAGTCATTTAAGTGCATTAAAATGCCTTGTGGAAACATAGATATGCTTCTCATTATAGGACATTACTCGCTTCAGATTGTATTTAAACAAGGTTACCTATGAACTGATCACGTGAGAATAAACAGGTCTATGTATGCTACATTTTCAACGAAGAAAGACAGTTCATCAAGTAAGACTGAACATGCAGATCCCGTGTGATTTATATAACGATATTCTTTTCGATTTGTAATTTGCATTGTAAAATTTGTTGAAATGTAATTAAAACAATAATAACTTTATTTCTGATTGTTATTGTATGTTTGTTCATTGCTTTGACTGCTATACTATCAACATAATTGAGCCGTTCCACGATCAAAACCAACATTATGGATTCTGCGTAATGTATCGATCCAGATCAGCCTGCGCAGGCTAATCCGGTCCGACACTTTCCGTCTCAGGGGGATAGAGGTATTGAGCAATGATTCCTTAAACAGAAAATCCACAGGAGGCGAAACGGCATGCTGAGGCTGATCGGGTTCGATAATTTTCTGGTGTAACGGCTCATTTATATTTCAGAAAAAGTAGTTCCATCGATTACGTCATTTCTAAAAATAAGTAGACTGATAAAGATAAAAGTTTATCATACCAGTAGACATGTAAACAAAAGGTTATCATACCAGTGTTATACGTCACGTAATCTGCTCATTGCATGATAAATGACACGAGGAAACTCTGTTTCAGATAAAAAGAAAAAAGACAAGTGACTCCCTATGGGCATAACTAGAACTATAATGGTAGAAGACCAATACACATTTCTCCAAACCAAATATCTAAGCTCTAGACCTTTCGGTTTCAGAAAAGAAGATTTCAAAGCTGTTCCCTATATATCTCTATGTAAAACAGGTGACCCCTGGGATGGGGGAAATTTAGACCCCAGGGCATAATTTGAACAATCTTGATAGAGGACCACTAGACAATGGTACACACAAAACCTCTAAACTCTAGATAGGTCTTTCGGTGTCAGACAATCTGATTTTCCATGGCAATTAGTATTCTGCGTGGATTAATTTCTCTAAAATGTTTTGAAAGGGAAGCACTAAAGGAGAATCCCTGTGAAGTTTCATACACTTTGATAAAGATGCCATTTTGGTACGCACTATCAACGACGCACGACGGACACAGGGCGATCACATTAGCTCAAATTGAGCACTTCGCGCAATAGGTTAGCTGATAACAATGGAAATGATATAGGTAAGCTAGGTAATCGATGAATTAAATATGCATGTTGGTTAGAAGCGAAGGAACGAATGACTGATGAAGAATCGGCTGCGAAACGTCTAATTTTAGTATTGCCTTTACACTCATCTTGTGATTTTAAAAGAGTTTATTCGACATTGTGATATAAATCATTGACAAATGCCTTACCCGGACTTTTTATAGCTAAATGTGCCGTTCCGCTTATTTGCGCCAGCCGGCTGCAAAATCTAGCTGAATTTGGAATTCACATACAATGTCCTTGAACAAAATTTCTGATGTTCTGAACAGACTGTTACGGCTGCCGGAACTCCTGTTGGACATTAAGGATGGAACTCCGGCTATGTCCGCTATTTTGGCTAACCCAACGCACTATTGCAAAACCCCTTGAAGAACAAAGAACGTAAACAAGAATAGTCAAATTGGATCCATAATAAATCGTTGCAGAGTAAAAGTATGCGTATAATGCTTAAGAAAGTTCGGTTGCTACTAACCGGTCCGTCAAGATATATCAGTCAAAAAGCTGATCAGCAGTTTATTGAAAGCTTGCTTGTTTTAACAGTTCGTCCATTTTAATAAACAAATCCCCACACGTAGACATACTCTATACATTTTCATATCTAATCCCTACACAGTATATACTAACATGTACCTAGTCATGGTATTTTAGCTTGATATCTTAGTTCAAAGGGCATTGATAAAACAATTTTTCTGATAATAGTGAATACGCTATGGCCAATAGTCGATAGGCAATGTATCGTAAATGAAGTAAAACTTAACAGCGTTAGAGACTGAATAGAACAAACATTAGAAAAATAAAGGTAGGTCAAAGTAGATCTACATTCATCAAGTTTTAAATACAATTGAAAGAAGAAGTATTAAATGTCGGACCCTTTCCCTAACATATCAGTAACTAAATCATTGTACAGTTAGACATTCGTCGCAAAGAAACCTATCTTCTTCCACGATAGTGTGAAATACATTCAGAGTGTCCACTTACGCTTTCGGTTAAATTCACTTTCAATACTTTAGAGACAGGCTTGGTGGCGTAGAGGTAAAGAGCGTCCGCCTCGAAAGCGGGAGACCACGAATCGATCCCCGGTCGGGTCGGTCATACCATTTACTTTACAAATGACAATAAATTCCCTCGTGCGGGTAGCATTACGACTGATGCGCTATTGACAGTTTATTTGTATTGTATATTACGCCGCTTTCAATTAAAATCAGTTTAATCACGGCGTTTACGGCTAGGTTAAACGTACTTCCTTTCCATTTATCCTGACAATAACTAGCGGATCGTAATGCTAATCCTACAATCCTAAGCGCCAATGAGGAAAAGCTCACTTGAAAACTTTCGAAACAATATTTCAACTTTCCCACATACACGCTCATTTTGACTCACCGTAACCTCTTCTATATTTAGAAGAAAAGTGTATCACAATATGGAACATAAGAATCGATTACAGTTACCGTAAACCAACGAAAAGTAACTATGCATGATCGTAAGAGCTGACCTATACGTATAATTCGATAAACGTTCCAGTATCAAAATCATTATATTTAGTATACAACCCAGACATTTTGTACTAAAATCTTAAAGTGATAGTTCTTAGAAGTTCTCGTTATCCTATATATTCAACTACGGATAACAATTTTATTCTAATGTCATTAATACAGAAGTATTTATCAAAAAAGAGAGGAAGATTTTACTGTTTATTCATTGATTTTGCAAAAGCATTCGATAGTATTCAACATAGAAAACTGTGGGATGCCTTTGCAAGAAACAATATCAAGGGACTTTTTTTCAATGTTTTTCAATCAATGTACTCACAACTTAAGTCATGTGTAAAAGTTAATGATAAACTTACAAGTAATTTTAGTTGTAAAACGGGTACACGACAAGGATGTATTAGTAGTACGATAATTTTTTCTCTTTTTATCAATGACCTTGTTTTGTTGCTTAAATCCAAATGTGAGCGTGGTGTTTTTGTCTCCGAAGATGTTGAAGAGTTATACGCCCTTATGTTTGCAGACGACGTTGCAACTTTTTCCGATACTGTCATTGCACTACAAAGGCAAAGGCAAAGGCAAATCGATATTATCGATACATTTTGTACATCCACACATATGAATCTTAATCTAGATAAATCTAAAGTCGTTATCTTCCGTAATGGTGGAATACTTAAAAAGACTGAAAAATGGTACTACAAAGGAAAACAAATGGAGACTGTACCTTTCTATAAATATCTGGGTCTTTATATCACTTCTACATTTTCATGGACAAAAACATTAGAAACATTGTCACAACAAGCGATGAAATCATTATTTTATATATTCCGATTTCAGCGTTTGTATGGAAGACTAGACCCTTTGGATGCTTTCAACATTTTTGATACTACTGTTAAGCCTATTCTATGCTACGGGTCTCAACTTTGGGGTTATAAGTATTCTGACAAAGTTGAAAGAGTTCATATAAAAGTTTGTAAACAGTACTGTAATCTAGCAAGAAATACATCGGAACCATTTGCTTTAGGAGAATGTGGACGTCTACCTCTTTGTACATTCTACATTCCTAATTGTATTAAATACTGGGATGGAAACCCATAGGTACCCGAAGCACTGCTACATGATGTTGAAACGCCTCGATGAGGCAGGTAGAAATACATGGGCAACCTGTATAAAAAATCTCCTGTTCATGCATGGCTTTGGGTATGTATGGATTTCACAAGACATAGGTAACGATTCTCTATTTATTAAGCATTTTAAACAACGGATTCGAGACTGCTACTTACAAAAATGGCATATGGATAAAAACAATGCGGGAAAAGGACAACACTACAAACATTTCAAATCATTATTAAACCCAGAGCTATATTTAAATTCATTTTTACCTTTCTCCTTACGCAGGATATATAGTAACTTTAGATGCTCTAACCATGACCTTATGATAGAGAGAGGTAGACGCCTACCGATTGCAAGAAATTACCGTTTTTGCCCTTTATGTGTTGATAAAAATATGTACATTATTGAAGATGAGTTTCACTTCTTTTACGAATGTCCTACATATGACGATTTAAGAGACATTTATTTTAACGTATCCTGGATAAACAACAAGACTCTTGACAAATGTTATGCAATATTAAATACAAATATCCAGTCTGAAGTATACAATACTGCAAAATACATTCAGAGCGCATTCAAACTAAGAAGTGAGACTCTTTCAATATCTTAATTATTTTTCCAGCTTCAAATGTCAGTGTTATAATGTATTTCATCACTCCCTGTTGTATATACTTATAAATTATGTTGTATAATGGGCCGGTGGCCTAAATTACGAAATAAAATATCTATCTATCTATCTATCTATATGTTGATAAAGTTGACGTTTCACGCCTGATTGGACCCCACAGTTAATGGTTATGCTTTGATAATGCATACAAAAGCGATATTTATCTATAGATATTTTAGAGTACAGTGGTCAAACCTATGTAACCACAATTAATTTACACAAAACGCCTGTGAATGGTTTAACCCTTACCTTTCCAACATACAGATGCTTTCTGACGAATCTACAGTAGACGAGTTTTAAAAACATTGTGAAAGCAATGAGCATTTTATCCTCTTGCCACACTGTTTTCAACTTTATTCCATAGTTGTTCTTTTATTTTAAGAGCTGGGTTTCCATTTTTATGACTTAATGTTTTCAAAGTCGTCTGCTAGAGATTTGTTGTTTGTTGGCAATGGTTAAGTCACGTCTATTGAACACTGCGTTCTCCCGCGTAGGTTTATTGATCTTCACAAAGTCAATTGAAGTTGTTATAATAGATTATTAACATGTAGATCATGATCATTTTTTTGTGCGGTTATTTCTTTCCTTAAGTCGATTTTTAATTGCATTCGACCCTTTCTGTTCATCTGCATCAGATATAAAGAGATAATGTTACATCTCTGTTCACGCATCGCATTTATTCGAGTGAAACCACAAGTTGGACTACAATTTAGGTTTCTGTAAAAATGTTCCATTTTAAGTCTTCCAAATGTAGGCGGACATTGAAGTCTATGGTGATATTTACATATGAAACAACTCACGTTTTCTCCTAATGCAGCTCATATATATTTTGATATTTGAAAATGACCAGTCACATAGATCTATAGAAAGCAAGTGTTGATTATAATGACACATTCGAGCTCTAGATAAGATATATTATCCTTAATTGACGCTCAAACACTATGTTGTGGGAACTCAAAACAATAATCTCAGCGAGACAGTTCTTTTGAGAACCCGTAACATAGGGTTGAGTAGTAAGGGAGATATTGTGAGGGAGGGGGTGAATACCAGTTTACTCCACCTTATATAGAGCTCTGATCCCAATTAGTTTGGCAAACCTTTGTGCAGTTCTACTCCTTGATCTATGTTTTGTTGGTAAAGGAGCAGCACAGCATCAAGGAAATGCTTTGGAATTGTTTAGGTATAGCTTTCTTTATGTGAACTCCATGAGGCCAGTTGGGGTCTTATTTTTTCTCAATCATAGCATGATATAAATAAAGGTAATATGCATAACACACATGGGGTTACACTTTTATCATTTCTTTCAGAATTTACACCTGGGGCCACAGTACATTCAATCTGACATTTAAGGCTCTGGCGAGAGTGCACATTTACACAGACTTGCCTGAGGCTACACATTTTGCTTGTGCAATAAGACCCTTAATGGCCTAGATTCATGATAAGTTATCCTGAATAAGTATTTAGATTAGCCCATTATCTATACTAGTGGTTACATCACACGAAAAAGGACCTTCTTGTGCAGTTTGATGTGAGTAAATGTTAATCTCAATAGTTTTCGTCTGACGTGAATTTCTGTTATATTTAATTTCTGTTGCCAGAATGTTTTTATTTCTATACAATTATCATACTTTCATAAACATAGCTTTGTAAAATTTGGCCAAGATATGTTCGTCAGCTGCAGATAAGTTGTATGTGGGAAACGGTTAAATACAAGCTTCTTCAAAATGGACACAAGTCATTTGTATCAGGGTCTGGCCAATCTCACATTATTAGCTTCAAACATCTAAATCCTTATGCCAATTTCAACAAAATGCACAGGAATATTCCTTTGGTGATCATTTATTTAACATTCTTCAACAATTTAAATGCTGTGTAGAGTGTAGAACTTTGGTTGCTTCGGTATCTGAAAGGTGTGGTGTCAAAACCCTCATTTATCACAGGAATTGAACTACTGACTGAAATATCTCTCTTCTAAAAAGTATCTGCAATTTAAGCTGTAGTTTCTTTTTCCACAAAGTTTCTAACGTTATCCACTCAAATAAAAAGAAATTTTATGTATTGCGGTAGATCGTATTGACCAAAGGGGGCTCGAAGAAGAAGGGTGAAGTGAATGACAAGTCTGGCTGTGTGAAAGGACATTTTAATAAAATGTCAAGGACTCTTGTGGGCCAGTTTTGACCCACTTAGTCACTAATAAACATAACATGGACATTACAATAAAATGTCAATGACTCTTGCGTGTCAAACTGACCCACTCAGTCCATAATAGACCGGACATTCACTTCCCATTCTGGACGGACAAGAAAAAAAACCGCCGCCGGAAATGGAAGATGATTCAATATACAACAATATTTAACACAAATAATATACACGTTGCAGTATCCCACTGAAAGTATACCACAACTTAAAGATAACAAGAACCAATTGCACCTGGTGGTGGAGGATGGGAGGAGGTGGATTTAAAATATTTTCCAATATTTTCACTGTCAACCGTACTACCCACCCTAAAAAGTAGAGAAATTTTACAAGCTAAATTTTCAAGTTTTAAACTGTTTCAAGGTATATCCAAATCCCACGACTACACCACCACGTTTGTGCAGCTTTATCACTGTCACGCGATGGCGGCACAGTCCTAGGGTTTGCCCCGATAGTTTCTTTTGGGTTGTTTTCCATTTGGTGAAATGTGGTGCCGAGTTCTATGCAGCCAACACTTATATAAATGTTTGAGTGACATTGAGCTGAGCACTTTTAGTTATAAAAGATATGAACATGAGTCTGTTTATTCCGAATGTAAAGAATATCTTAACAAGCACCCTCCCAGCTTGACGTGCTTGCATAATACACATTATCTGAGACTGACCACACATGTGGTACTGTAACCGATACATTTTAGAATAAAAAACAAAAAAACAAAAAGACATAAAAACAAACAAACAAACACAACATAAACAATATAATAGTTCATAAATTGAGATCCCAGTATAAAAGGTTCAGCAACTCCTCCGCTTTATTACGGTAGGGTTTGAGAACTTTTGTGATGGTTGTGAAGATATTTAGCTAAACACTTGTAGAACTTCAGCAAACCGACAGGAACGCAAGGTAGGTAATACAAGGCAAGTAGAAATTGCTAAAGGTTGTATTCGAATGTTCTTTTTGAATGCTGAAGATTTCCAACGGCCCAGCTTCTGAATTTGAGTGGCTGGCATGTCTAACAAGTTGGCATGTGTAGCCCCGCCAATACGCAGGGAGTGACAGGTATAGCGGTTTGGGTCAAGATGGCATTTTGTAACTAATTTCTTTAGAACCCCGCTGAACTCGGAAACCGTGAGCGGCTTCCCATTAGGATGTTGGAAAAGGGGGCCTTAACATATTTTCCAAGAGATTTATCCTCGATGCTGTCGTTCCGAGATATAATACAAGAGTGGAAAAGACTGCCAGCGATTGGCCCATACAGGCCACGTGATAGCCTCCTCTTTTGATTGGTTCCCGCTTGCATATACAAGAGGGGTGCAATTGATTCCTGCAACCGAACTGACGTAGAGTTGTTCCAGGTATTAATCGAACAAGGTTATAGGTTATACACTTAATGCCATACAATCCATAAATCATTTTATGTTGCATAAAATATCATTTATGCATAAAGACTAATACGTATATTAAGGCCTTTCTTTTTGTCTAATTAGTATCCAAGTTCTATCCTTTGCTTTCAATGGGTTTTTTATTAGGATAAATCAAAATTTAGCCAAAACGTTATTGAATATATTATATATATGGCATTAATTCTTAAATGAGAAGTGAACCACAAAATTATTTAGCTATTTAAGCATTCCAGCTTTGTGAAAAGCCAAACATGCAAGTATCGTGTTGTCCTCTAAAATTGTAAACTTAAACAGAAAATAATTTCAAATTTGTATAAGTGAATATAAATATATGAGACTTCGGTGAAATAGGAGAAACCATTGCAGACACATGGATAAATCTTTTCACAAGAGTGCTATGGATTTTTGAAGGTCTTTTTGTATTAGTATCAGTATCAAAGCTGGACCATTTACCTGACATGGTATGAGCAGGTTCATGGGAAAAGTTGTCATTACAGTAAAGCCTGTTTAACTTCATGGGTTAAATATTAACCCTTTCCCTCATAGAGACACGTTTTAAAGCCTTTGCAGCTGACGACTGAGCAATCTCTCATTGTGTCACATTGTTTTCAACTTCATCCAATTATGTTACCCTCATTTGCATTTTTTTTTTGAAAATATTTTCAAAATCATCTGCTGCAGATTTGTTGTATGTGGGAAAGGATTAAGACATATTCTTTGTTTGTTTACAGGGGAGCCCATACTTTGATTCATGACATTGCATCGAAAGGAGTAAAACAAGCCAATTAAATGTTGAACAATGTTTGTTCTAGAGGAGATATGTAGAAACAGTGCACATGTCTTGATGTAGCCATACTATTAATGTATATATATTTGTGCAATGTTTATACACAAAAACGTCAGAAATGTCTGGCTGTCTGGCGCTATATATGGCTGATACAACTGTATCAGCCTGAAGCCTTCAATGATACAGAACAGGTAGTGTACAACCGCTGTATCGTCTTGCAACGTTTGTCTCGTACAACTGAACCAATAATTAACCATTCACTAGCCTGTACGATCCGAGATGACAATGGTATGTTGTAGAGAACCCTTCAATTCTGAGCCGAAAGTTCAACTCTGAGGGAACCCTTTTAGTTACCACTACAACACTTCACAAAATCGTACGTTGCCGATTGAGGCTTGGAGATGTGTTCTTAGACTAACTGATCCACTAGAAACCCGAGCTGATATAGCAATACTCCAGGTGATCTAATAATCGATGCTTTCGGGCGTCATCGCTGTGCGCCTATATTATCATCAATTTAATGAGCGTCTGGGTGATTGATTATCTTACATATTTCAAAACGAGTCTGCACTCAAAATACAGGAAATGCATATAAACTATAATTGCAATCAAACAACTATATCCCGAAATCACATCCAAGTACTTACACGATGCGTCTCTCGGAAAAGATGCTATAATAAAGAGATTTAATTAATAAATGGCGATCTTGATGTTGTAGAAGCTTTCTATGAAACGGAATGGTAACACCTGAAATAAAATGACCAACAAGGAAAGTAACTGAAATGGTTCGATGTATGGGTTGTGAGTTCGAACTCCGGCTTGACTATTACTTATTTCCAATGAATGGCAAAAGTTATTTTTGACAAGCGTCATTTGTCTTTCACAAATGTTCTATATAGCCTATATGGCAAGGTAGCCACTTATTATGAAATAATATTGTGTGCAGTACTGGTGTGAGTAGGCCAGGAAACACAAGTAAGGAGGCTTCGCTGTAGTAATATTTCTGAAATACCGTTAGAATCCGCATTAAACTCCAATCAATTAAATCATTAACAATTTACAAGACTAGCAAATCTGACAAACTTGTAATACGTGGCAATGAAACAATTTAACTAACAACATATATCCTATAGAATGCACTGTATGAAACATTTGAATTCAAAATAATGGATCATTTGATATAAATAATTTAGAATTATAAAAGAATTGAAATGACACATTTAAAATACAAACAGCAATGAGAATTTCTTTTTTGTAACTTTGTACATTTTGAGTCCCAATTTCGAAGCACCAAAATGTTTAAAAGTTGAAGATATATTATAATTCTTTGCAATTTACATTATGTCAGCCCCCGCCTAAGGCGGATAGAATATTGGTTGGGCGGCGTTGTCATCCTGTCCGTCTGAAGCCATATCTAAAACTATATGGGAATGTTAACCAACATTGGGCAATACCAGACAGCAAGTTTCACTAAGATTGCCTCTGCAAGACCAGAGTCCAATTGAACTTATATTGCATGTAAGTGAATAAGGAAAAGGAAATAACCCCGTTTCAAAATTTAATTCAATTCAACACCAGTTAACTCCCTTAAATCAATGGCTTATTTCAATTACAATGAAAGCACTAGAGGTGACATTTTTGTCCAATTTTCTTTAAGATTCATCCAAACATTCAGCTTTATCATATCACTGTCAAGCTTAAAACTGGGTGTCATGGGGTAAAAGACAAAGCCACTAGGTTCAGTTTTAGAAAACTTTTGAACACTCCAGACGTTTCATTGTTCATAAACTCTTCATGAAATGTCAGACCATTCATTTCCATCAGGTTCTTTATTCGACAAATAAACTAGCTTAACGTAAAAACTGTGTAGCTTTAGTTTATCAGACAGCTTTTTTATAAGTCTATTTATGCGTTTAAACGTCACTTAGGAATAAAGAAAATGATGTAGTATGACCTCACTTGGCATATATATGAGCTTTTTGTTTCTAAGCAGAACTTGGAAACCATGATCAAAGTTTCATTAGATACGGAATTGAAGGCTAAAGATGATCTTATGAAATTACTCAATATCCATCGTCCATTATTAACCTGTAGCTCCAAACAATATCTCCTCCTAAACAATAAGGTAAATATTCATCAAACTTCACAAGAGTGTATATTTGGTGGTTCTCTTTAAACTTCTTGAACATTTATATCTGATGTAGAAGTTTGGTTGCTGTGGAATCAGAAAGGGAAAACTTGCACAACTTAAAAATCATATCCTACGAGTCTGCTCATCTGATTTAAAGGTAATGTGGCAGACATTTGATCCTCTACAAATAGCGCTCTCTTGAAAAACATTGCCACAAGATTGCACCAGAAAAGACGTAAAATAAGAAAGCTTTAAAAAAAATCTTCTTTGAAAGTGTTTTTCTTGATTTCAACTAAAATAATCTTATACTCAGAAAGTGCTTATCTGATTTCAAGATGATTTGACAGAAATGTTATAACGTAACCCCTACGTACTTTGTTGAAGCTTAACGATTGGTTGAAAACATGTTCAACAGAAAAATGCTAAACAAACAAAACCTTTAAATTCTTCTTCTCTGAAAATATGCGTCTGTTTTCAAGATATTCCCTCTACAAAATTGTTCAAGCCATTAGTTGAAAAACATGGCCGACATGCAGAAACAGAAAATGGGTTGAATGCCAAAACTATTAAAACTCTAAATCTGCTGGTCTGAGTTCACAGTAATTTGGTAGAAATTTCCTTTACGTAGCACTCTTCTAAAGAAATCCGAAGTCATATTTATTGACCTTTACTGAAATGCTGTTTTGTTTACAGTGTCTATTACTTGCTGTTTGTTTCCCATTATTGATCAAATTTACCCTGAAATAAGCAATTACACATTTGTTACTATACAATCACACAGGTGGCCGATTTGGAGGACATATTGGACCGCTTGATAAAATATAATTTTCAGTTTATTTGGTTAATCAAACGTCTTTAAATATGCCTGATATAGGATCACTTCATTTGAAGAAAATCTAGTTGAAATAGCGGCTTAAATCCGCCATATACATCATATCAAATAAGTACGATTTTGATGAAAAGAAAACATTGAAACACTTGGTGAAATTAATCATTTTTATCAGCTCTATCACCGATGAACCCTTGAATTGACAATGCATAGTTAATGACTAAAGATATTTGAACACTTGCTATTTGTGATCTTATAAAGTTCTCATAAGAAGGAAGCAATGAATAATCCTGAGAGACGGGTTAATATTAGATTTAGTTGGTCGTAAATAACACAGGGCTTTATTAAGCTTGTGTAATCAGTATGTAGTCAAGCCAGCCGGCGCATCCACGCAGTCAGATTAAACTTTGTACTGTTGGCTGGTAAACTCAAAAGTGTGATCTTTATATTCATAGCATTGACTATTATTGACCCTTTCAATGCTGAATTCTTAAAATGGAATTGTCTAGCTTTGCATAAAAGCACTAAGCAGCTCATCAGAATCATTATCATAAGTATAACCGTAATCATCATAACCATCCCCAACATAATTCGTTCCTATTTCCTTGCTTTCAGCTGCTCTCTGTAGCTTACAATGTGGACAATCCAATGCACATGAAAGTTTGTCTTTCGACACTTTTATCTGAAATATCTTAGTGGAAATATCTCCATATCCCCTATGTCGTGCACGATATACTGGCAGGTCTTCCCATATCTCCTCGGGGATACCTGCCATATCTTGAATCTTTATCGTCCATCAATCTTTCGTGCGTCGTGGTTTCGAATACTGGTTCTTCTATTCGGTTTTGTTTGTAGTAATGGTACCATCTGTTCATACAAAGATATTACTTTTCAAGATAATACTATTTGGGTTTCTCTGGACACCATTTGTACTGGTTTATCAAGTAAGTGCTCAATACACTTGGCCCCGGTTGTTTGGCAATTGATACAAAACGTTCATTATCATAAATGACAAAACTATCTCCGGCTTCAGCAATTTTGTCACTTTTTTGAAGGTGTATCCCTTTTCGGGTTGGATTTATAGTCAATTGTGAAACTGAAAACTGTCTCTTATCAAAACGAGAGTTGAATGCACTGCTTTTATCTCTGTGATGTTCAACTTCTGCGTAAGATATAACAATAAGTTCATCGTCATGCACGTATTTCGTTTCCAAAAATGAATGGCGCATTTTTGAGCCATGGTAATGTTCATGTTTAACATCAGACCGTTTTACAGAGTTGTTTTCAAAGTTTATAATGTATAACATGCTTTTGTGTATGATCGGTCATAAATGTATGCATCGGAGCAATCTTTTCCACGAACAAATTCAATTTCACTAAGCTTACTGTTGTCAAATCCAACGGGTCGCTTTTTGCCATTTCGATGTTCAGAATGCACCATCGGTGTCTACGCATGTCGTAACAACGTAGTTTTTTGTCGGAGTATGTGTTCGGAAAGAGTATAGTTTCACAGGAACTCAGGGATTCAAGGGACTCCAACTAAGCAATAAAACTTGAAGACCCATCTAATGCATGGACCATACGCTCGTTGAGCTTTTCGTCCAACGAACGAGAAAAGAGAACTTGTCACTTGCCTTTATATGCAGCAAGTTAGCGTCCTCTAAGATATATTCAATTGATTCTGTAGTCAGTTCCATCATTTCGTCCATCTGCATCAGATAGGTAGGCGGCCCTTCAAGTATTCCTCGTAAGACGACAGGGAGAAATCGTAGATACTTGCTAATTCAACTATAATTGGACATTATCATCGTCTAGTCAATCATTTTTAAAATCGATAATTATGGTCATAGTATGCTGTTCAATATGCTTTTTCAAACAAAACTCGGTGTTTTCGTTAGTAGATAGCATCTTTAGATATATAATGTTTCCAGAAACTTAGGACAACTATTTGGCATTGTGATACATGGATGCACGAACAGATCTTTATCTTTTAAACATTTTTACTAAATACCTTCAATCCTGAGATGAAGATATATTCTGCTATTTTAAGTAAAGCTGCAATATTGCTAGAATTTATCTTTGGTTTCTTCTCATATAAATACAAAATAGCTTCTTCCAAAGAAACACAAATAAGGTGACTGTGTTATATTATGCCTGTTGAACGTAATTCAGTTACTTTCGGGAGATGGACAAAGAAACCGTTCGTTATTACCATAAGTACCTTGACTATAATAGTAAAGGCATTGACCTTTATCCTCTTCCCTCAACTGTAAATTCAAATCATCCAAAGGCACACGATAAAAGATATTTCGGCGACTCAAAATAAGAACACAAATACGTGTAATACGGGTAAAGACATCGACGGCGATTGTTTCCCGTCCATAGGTAATGTGTACGAACTTTGCTTTACCATGTATCCAAAAGGTGTGTCCAGAAAATGTGTTTTGGTGCAGTCATGATATTCCTACGTTCTGGTTGGATGAAAAGTAAATTTCAAAACAAAAACTTATTCTAGAGCAACTAATTAAATAAGATAATACCTACTCGATAAAGGAATGGAACAAATGAATCTGATATGTGATAGTTTGCCGGTAATTTCACTTGTTTTATACTTTTTGCATTATAGGTATTTTAACGCACATGATGCATAAAGACCAAAAATGAAAACAACATAAATGGAATGAAAAGATAGGTTGACTCGTCAACAATGTAGTTCCGTAAATTATGAAATGTTTTCGTTGGAAGTACTTAATTAAGGGCAAGTAGATTACCTTTTTAACCTATCTTGGCCATATTTGAAAGAGAAATATATGCCTTAACAGATGATGAATGTTAGTGGTTTTGAAAAGGACGGTAGATTTAATACTTTACCCGTAATAGGTATCACCTATAATCATATGACGAAATATGTTGTTGGTAACACGAAGGAGGTTGTTTGTGTGTGGGTTCTTTCAAATACCAATGACACTTGATACAATGAACCCGCTAAAATCATGCAATTCGCCATTTTTGTATGTATAAAAATCGGTCGGTCAGACAAAACATACGCATTGAAAATTATTGTGATCTAGACGCTTGTCATTTTACAGTTAACTACGGTTAATGTTCGTGATATATCAAAATAAAAACACTCTATAATTCAATATTTCGGCCAAAGGTATTTTTTAAATTATATTTAGGATCACATACTTTGTTGCATCGATCTTGAAAGTATTGAACATGAAGACTAACATGATGGTTATCGTATATAAGGACGACGTCATGTCATTTCCATAACACTTCATTTTGTTGTAACGTCAAATTGAGCGACGTCGTTTCCCGTAACAAAGATGGAATCAACATGAAAGACCCCAAGTGTCTAAACACGAGCACTAGATTCACTCACACAAAATTGTTATAAAATGTATACATTTGTGTTTACATATACATGTATCGTTAAATTTATGTATATGGCAATCTAAATCCCCATTCCCATACGCAACAAATACATAAAAGTCCACTCATATCCATCCAGGTTTAATAAGTACTATAGGTAAACAAAATAAAAAATAAATAAAAATAAAATTTGAAAATAGATTGGCAAGGAGATAAAATATATACAAATGAAAGTACAATTATTGAACAGACAATGTGACAAAATGATAAATTGCTGAAAATGAGCCATTGTTCCCTCGGCGACAATCTTTAACTAAGGCGTCTGCTGCAAAATGCGTCAGAAACTATCTCTATTTTGGAAAGGGTTTAGCAGAAATGTGACCCCTTCATAATTTGTCCAACCATACTGACTGGTTCAAAAAGGTAGTGGCCAGGTGGCATCCGAAAATGGCTGAAATGAACAAATTTCCTCCGGTTATATCAGTTACACATTTGCTTCGACACCACCATGCAGATGATCCATTAAGGGTCATCCTGGCCTCGTTTAAGCCTCGTTCGTTATGAATGTATTCCTTATTTTTCTGAAAGTCTCTACTGTCTTATTTTATATTCGTAACAAGAAACGACAGCAATACGAATTCCAAACATGACATGACATGAACATTACCATCGTCTAGTCAATTACATTTAAAAACATTTTTATGGCCAGAGTAAGCTTTTTAATTTGTGTTTAAAATCATTGTACGGGTCTTTCGTAAGTAGGTAGCACCTTTAGATATATAAGATTATTATACATGAATCGGTTAATAGCGTTGAATAGAATCCGAATAACCCATAATCCATGTTTGATAGTGACGTCACAGAGGTCTAATTGTTCTTTCACCTGGTTATAAAGTAAAGATCGAACTGAAGGCGGTTTACTGTTGTATTCATCGAAATCCAACTTTCTTTTATCTGTCCTCTCTCTTTCGCTAAAAAAGAAGGGATGCATTCAGCCAGTAGCAATACATTTATGAATTTCGATACTCAGCGATGAACTTTCGAAACGCTGCATCAGACTGTTAGCTGACTAAACCAAATGTATTAATTATGTTAATTAAAGTCTACATCTATATATATACCAGATAATCAATTGACACATCTAGATTTACATGTATACATATATAGTAACAGTATATATAGATACAAACAATTGACGTATGCACGACATATCTTATACAGTTTGTTTTATTGAAAAACGGTGAATGTTATAAAACATGCAAATGAAATGGCCTAAACCAACTACCCGCAATGGAAATACGCTCTTACTTTATAAAATTCTAAGAAATTATATATTTAAGAAATTCATATTTCATAGAAACCGGTGCTTCAATCGTGACCAAAATACCGTGTATGAATTACATGAAGCTTATACAAGAGGCCCACTGTCAAGTATAGCTCAGCTTAGCGAAATAATAGTCTGTCTGGTGTCAATTAAAAATGAAAGGAGAAAACTGATAGGTCTGTTTACGATAAGAAGATTTTCAAAGTTTTTCCGAACCAACCGTTTCGGCTGTCAAAACAGTCGGAAACCTTGCTGGCCAGTACGAATGGAACTCAAGCTATTTCCTATATTCTGGCTAACCCATCACACTTTGTATAACCCATTTACAGACGAAATATGTGTTTTATCCTGTTACTAACGTCTGTTCAATACATACATATCACTTTAAACAAGACCAAGTCGATTGGTTTCATAATGAATCGGCTGGACAGAGTACAGGCTTATTCGTACGTTTTGATTAAAATAGTTCAGTTGATACTTACCTGTTCGTCAAGATTTATCTATCAACATGCTGATCAGCAGTAGATTGAAAGGTTGCTTGCTGTTTTACACTTCGTCTAATTTGATAAACATATTCCAACACTTAGATCTATACATTTTCAAATCCAAACAAAACGCAATAAAATAATTAAATGTACATATACATGGCAATTGTGTTCGATATCTAAGTACAAAGGCTACTGATAAACAATTGTTCTGATAAAATAAATATACAATGGCCGCCAGTCGATAACTAATGTATCGAAAAACACAATCGAAAGAGGAGGTATTAAATGTTTGACCGCCCTTTCCCTCACATACAGTAACTCAATCATTGTACAGTTAAATATTTCTCGTACATCAAATCGCAGCGCCGAATGCACGGTTGTGGCGATCGTGTGGAAAATCCTGCAAAGTAACAAGAAGTATCTCAGTGTAGGCCATGCGGTTTTCAATAAAAGTGAACTCTGGGGCGGGTCAATTTGAGTAAAGCTCCATCATTTGACTACGTTTTAGCTTAAGAACGATGGAACTTTATTAGAATGTTTGTCTTGGTTTTATGTAAGCTAACTTTTTGGGGTTATCACATGTTTATAACCAGGTTATAATAACACATTGTGTACACTTTAGACTCCACATTTTCGAATTAAGCATGTTGAAACCCTGTGTTAGAATATTTTTCTTAACTGATGACATCAGAGATTTGTCCAAAGTAGATTATTTCTTTTCAGAAACAAGAATCTGTCTTTGCCGAGTGGTTATCGGTGTTTTCAAACTGCATGTCTTGGGTTTGATCCTCAGTCACGGCCGGCATGCTGCCCTTGGACAATTCACATTTCAAAACCTAGAGTGCATTAATAAGTGAACTGTCACCATGATGTAACTGAAATAATGTTGAAATTGGTTGCCGAAATATCCCTATGTATTGTTCTTCTTGTGTCATAGTACAGTGGCTATTGTAACCACAATCGCCACAAAAACCACCTTCTTCCACGTCAGTGTGAACTTCATTCGGTCCACTTTCACTTTCGCTTAGATTCACTTTCAATACTTAAGAGACCGGCTCGGTGGCGTAGAGGTAGAGCGTCCACCTCGAGAGCAGGAGATCAGAAATCGATCCCCGGTCGGGTTAAACGTAATACATTAAAAATGAGAGTAATTGTTTCCCTCTTTGGTGGGGATAGCCTTACGAAAGATGCACTAGTGTCAGCCTGTTGGTATAGTGTTTTCGCCGCTGTCAACAACAGTAGTTAAATCTCGGCGTTTACGGTTAGGTTTAAAATACTTCCTGTCCAAAATAATCTGAAAGCAACGAAGAGTCGTAATGCTATCCCTACAATGGAGAGAAATCTAATTTGAACGCGTTCGAAACAATATTTTAACTTTCTCACATACATGTACACGCTCAATTAGACCCATCTACAACGGGTGACTATTGAAAACATTCTGCCAAAAAGGGCAATATTTTTAATATTATTTATAATTGTAAACTTCCATTTAAAGAGATTTCCGGCATTTCGGCTAGATATTTGAACATCGTCTGCCGCATATTTGTTTTATATTGGAAAAGGATAAAAACGTTATGTCTGATGTATGTAATACTCTAGGTAAGTTATTCCGCAAAGATATATATCGAGGGCTTGGCGTGAAACGGTTGTAACTAAAAACCTATTTTGAAAACCCTGGTTTAGGGGCAATTTTGACCCCTTTGTAAACAATGCAAATTTAGGTGCCATTGCTCAGAACGAGCAATGGCACCTAAATTTCCATTGTTTACCAAGAAAAATGATTTAATGCTTATAAAGACTTTATGGCGAGGTGATTAACCTTGGTAAAAAAATACCGATTTTAGTTACAACCGTTTCACACCAAGCCCTCGATATATATTAACATGAAGTTTAGCCTAGATTTCTTTTACGAATGAAGTAGAAGGGTTTTAAACTTAAGTAAGGTACTAGTATATGATGAACTTAAATTGATTTTTTACATTGTTTTGTTCCTTTACGATCTAGAATATCCGGGTTTCATTCCATCAACATTTCAAATTTCTCTCGAATGTTGAATCATCCTGTCGATATAATATGGTAAACTTACTGAAATTGTACTTTCAAGAAATAGTTTCGATATTAGGTCTAATTTTAACACTTATTTCATTTGAAACTATGACGTCACTGCTAGTTTTGTAACAACACTCGCGATTGTTATTTATGGAAAAGTGCATGCTGATGAAGATTTATTAACCGAAGATAACAAAGGCGAAATTTATCTGTATATATGTTCGAGTACAGTGGTCAAACTAATGTATCCGCAATTAATTTCCACAAAACGCCTGTAAATGTTTAACCATTCCCTTAAAAACATAAAAACACTTTCTGGGGCGTCTGCAGCAGACGGCTTTTGAAAACATTGTGACATAATGAGCGATTTATCCTTTTGCCACAATGTTTTCAACTTTATTTAACAGTTGTTCTTTTATTTATAGAGCTCCCATATGTCGTCTGTTACATATATTGTGTTTGTTGGCAATGGTTAAGTCATGGCTATTGGACGTCCTGCGCGAAATATAGGTTTATTGATATTGAAGTGGTTAAAGTATATACTGATAGAGCTATTATTGACATGTTGATCTTGATCATACCTTTAGCCGGTTATCTCTTTCCTAAAGACGATTGTCAATTTCATTCGACCATTTCTTTTCAAAGAGAAAATGTAACATCTCTGTTCTGGCACCACATCTTAACCTCTTCCATTGAAGTCTATGGTGAGATTTACATATGAAACAACTTACTTTTCCTCCTAATGCAGCTCATATATTTAGGAAATAGATCTCATTTTGAGTGATATACCGGCTCGTATATCACGATTTGGAGTTCTGGTGTGTAGTAACTAATCACGAAGGCCTGAGTTATTGATTTATACACACCTGAACGACACATCGTGATATAAGAGACGGTATATCACTCAAAATGAGATATATTTCAATTCTAGCACTTAATTATAACTTAAAGGGATAACAATTAAGGGGGAACTAGGTTTTGACATGACGTTGTTTTCCTTGATAAAAATCACGTGTAGGCTATTCTATCTTTACTCCCCATTGTATTTGTTTTGGCAATATTCGGTTTTTTTAAACTAACAAAACATTTTGAAACTGAGTCAGTTTTATTAATCTATTTATTTATCTATGGACATTTTATTTTTATTATACCTTTTTCAATTGTTCTTAAACTCATCATGGGCAATTTGTTACTGTCTCATTCTAACACAACGGTTTCGACCGCGCCAAAAATGTTGGTAAAACACGTGAATGACGTCATTTAAAACAGTTTCGTCAACGTTACAATTCAAATTTCCAAACGGCATTTACAACAAAAGCTCGTGACTTCATTCATAAAATGTCAAGCCAAACGTAGTAACGCATGCGCTCTGAGAAACGTTGTATGAAAAATACTCGGGGGGGGGGGGGGGGGGGGGATTTCAACAGCCAAAAATAGTTCCGGAAATTTAGAGTGATATACTGCATTTAGATCACGCTCAAATCCTTCTTTGTGTATAGAAGAGAAATTGTCAATAGTGTTAGAAATTTTGATATTTGACAATGACGAGTCATATAGATCTATAAAAAGCAAGTTTTGATGATTATGACAAATTCGAGCTCTAGATAAGGTATATCATCCTTATTTGCTTCGTTAGAGAACCCATTACATAGGGATTGGTTGATTAGTTAGAGAGATAGTGTGTGTGTGTGTGTGGGGGGGGGGGACTAGTATACTCCACCTTAGGAAAGGCTATAGAATGGTTTAGATATAGCTTTATTTATTTGAACCACATGAGGCCAGTTGGGGTCTTATTGTTTCTCTATCATACAACATGTAGCATGACATTAATAATGGTTAATATGCATAAAACACATGCGATTAGACTTCTGACATTTTTTTCAGATTTTACACCTGGGCATTACAACATTAAAACAGACATTTACGGCTCTGGTCAGACCTGCACATTTGCACTGACTTGCCTGAAGCTTCACATATTGATTGTGCAAGAAGACATGTTATAGCCTCGATTCATGATAAGTTATCCTTTAGTGTTCATTTCTTCAATATTGTTCAACAATTTCAAAGTGTGATGAACGTTGGTTGATTCAGTATCAGAAAGGGGGTGTCAACACTCTCCTTTCTCACAGGAATTGAACTATGGGCTGAAATGTCAGGAAGCTTGTACTCTTTATCTCTCTTCTACACGGTATAAGCAGTAGTTTCCTTTTCCACAAAATTTCAAAAGTTAATCACTTAAATAGAAGGAAAATCCTTCATCTGTACTCAATTTACATTTCAGAAAACTGCTGATCAAGGACATGCCCGTGCTTCCTATGATCTGACTATTGGACATTTAAAAGGAATGAAAACAGACGTTAAAGAAGGGTGAGTACAGAGTAATTGAGTGTAAACTGATCTTTTTTCCGCAATATATCTCTTATTACTTAACTAAACCTATGTTGTGGGTACTGACACTCGTCTCATTTCAGTACCCACAACATAATACGAGTTTACGGATAATATAGGATTTGGGGACATGTATACTCTTCATATCTGAAGTTCTGTGAGTACATCACCATTTTGTACATGTTTTATATCGGCAATCTCTGAACATTTCCCATAAGGAATCGTCTCTTTTGATTACCTACAACATAGGGTTTGAGGGTCAAATAAGAATTTTGGGATGTGATATACTTTTCTTATCTAGAGGTCTATCAGAACATGAGCATTTTATACATGTTTTGCATGGGCAATCTCTGTTATCAAGGAACACTTTACATGTGGCCTTAAATTGACATGACGCATGACTTTAAGCAGGTTGTTACATCTTAAGTCTGGAGCAGATGATGTTAAAAAACATCTTGTCAAAACTATATAATACAATTATAAATGAAAGTTTATTAATTGAACTTGAAAAACATTTCGGTAAAAGGAGAAATTGCTAATTATCAGCCATTTCTACTTTCGTCACAATGTTTTCAAAAGTTTGCTGATGCATTAAAATTCATCTGCAAGTGGAAAAGAGTTAAAAATGAAATTCACATTTTCAAATTTATTAGGAAAAGTCATGCATTTCAAATCATCATGCATAAGGACGAATCTTATATCTAGTCATTTCTGTTTTACCTGGAACCACTTAAACTGGGACCACTTAAACGTTTAAGTGGTCCCAGGTTTTACTCATTGTCTCTAAGTTCTATTCTTTGCTTTGAACGAGTTCTTAATATGGATAAATCTAAATTTAGCCATAAAGGTAGTGAATATATATATATGGCATGTATACATTCTTGTTTAAGAAGTGAACAACAATCTGATTCAACTATTTAACCATTCCAGTTTTATGAAAAGCAAAATATTCAATTGGCATGTTGTCCTACAAATTTTAAACATAAAAAGAAAAGAATTTCAAATTTGTTTCAGTGAATATAGATATGTTAGACGTCGAGGGAATATGACAAAACGTAGCAGGCAAATGGATAAATCTGTTCACAAGTATGCTACAAATGTTTTAAAAGTATTGCGTGTTATTGTCAGAGCAAAGCTGGACCATTTACATGACACGGTATGTGTATGTGTATGGGAAAAGTACAGTTTCAGTGTAGCTTGTTAAACTGCTATCGGTTACATCTTATCCCTTTCCCTTATACAGACACATTTTGTATCATTGGCAGCTGACGACTAAGCAATTTTTCATTGTGTCACATTGTTTTCAACTTCATCCAATTATGTTACTCTCATTTACAGAGATTGTTTGGAAATGTTTTTAAAGTAGTCTGCTGCAGATTTGTTGTATGGTGTAAAGGGGTTTAAAACATATTCTTTACTTATTTTCAGGGAAACCATTTTTTCGATTCATGACGCTGCATCGAAAGGAGTTAAACAGACCCTTAAAGATTTGAACAATGTATCAGAGGAGGTTGTTATACATGTAAAAACTGTGCAGAGGTATTGATATACATATACTATTGACAAGGAAAACTTAAATGCACAATGTCTATACCCAGAAACGTTGTATTTGAAACAGTTTTACACAGGGTGTCTATCGTAATGAAACGAAATACATCAAAAACACATCAAAGAAACATTTTGAAGTAAACAACAATTGAAAGAATAAAACAACAACAGAACATTTGGAAAATCTTGAATTGATACAAACAATTCATTAAATGAAATCCATAATCATGTGCAATATGTAACAGTACATAACACCTTTGCAATTAGAATATATTTCAAGACTTGAATTAAAACTGTACATTGTATTAGAAACAATACGTCAATAAAACAAGGGAATTCAAATACATGTATCGATACAAGGCTTGTGAGTCCGAACCCGGGCTTGGTCATTTAATATTTCCAATGTATGGTTAAAGTCATTGTGACACGCGTCATTTGTCTTTTACCAATGTTCTATAAAGCCTATATGGTAAGGTAGCCATTTATCTAGAAGAATAGTATGTGTAGTACTGGTGTGAGAAAGCCAGGAAACACAAAATAGCTGGACTCGCTGTGGGAATATTTCTAAAATACCGTTAAAACCCATTAAAATCCGCATTAAACTCCAATCAATTAAATCATTGATAATATGCAACACTAGCAGATCTGACAAACTTGTAATTTTCGTGGCAATGAAACAAGTTAAATAAAAAACATTAATCCTATATACGGCACTGTGAATAAGAAGGAATATGAAACTTTTGAATTAAAAATAATGGAACATTTTGACATACACAATTTAGAATAATAAAAGAATAGAATGTATTTAATTGGAATGACACATTTAAAATGCAAACATCAATTAGAATTTCTTTTTTGTAACTTAAGTTTTAGAAAACATTTTGAACCTTTAAACACTCTAGACGCTTCATTGTTCATAATCTTTATAAAACTTCCGAACATTCATTTCCATTAAGTCTAGTTTATTTTTGAAACTGTGTTAAGTTGGGTCTAAAACTAAGTCAATTAGTCAATTGATCACTGTAGATTCCACATAGTCTGCAAATCTTAGTATATATTATTTAGTAACTGATATACCAAGCATTCTTTTACAAATTTGTTTTTGGTATGGGAGTGTGGGTTTTCATTCAACAAATTAACTTGTTTAATGTAAAGTCAGAGTAACTTGAGTTAATCAGATATATATTGTATGAACAAGATAATGTGGCAGAATTGTGATCCTCTACAAATAGTGTTTTCTTGAAAAACATTGCCAGAAGTGGGAAAAATTAGAAAAGCTTTGAAAAAATATTTGTTTGTCTTAATTTTAAGATAATTCAAATTAAATGTTCCTTATGTAACACTCCACACAACTTGTTAATGTAATATTGATTGGTTGGATATATAGAAAAGGCAACAAGTAAAATAAAATCTTATCCTAAGAAAGTGCTTAGCCTATTTCAAGATGATTTTACAGAAATGTTCATTATGTGATCCCCTACATACTTTTCGTTGGTTGAAAATATGTTCAACAGAAAAATGGTAAACATGGAAACCAGAAAAATGGTAAACTATCAAAGCATTAAAAGTCTTCTTCTCTAAAATTATGTGTCTGAAATTTAGATGATTTTGTAGAAATATTTCCTCTACAAAATTGTTCAAGCCATATTGATCTTTAAAAACACTTTTTGTGTCACCTGCGTAGCATGGTAGGCACTAAGGGATTACTTTTTTCTGTACTTCCGTCTGTCTGTCTGTCCGTCACACTTTTTAGTCACGTTTTCAAATAACTTTTTTTCTACTCAAAGGATTACATTGAAACTTCTGACAAATGTTTATATCAATGTGTGTGATTGGTTCACAAAAGGGGGATAATCCAAATGTTTTTATATCAGAGTTATTGCCCCTTTTATGTCAAAAATTATAATTTTCTGACAAGGCCCCGGCAGGTGACACACGTGCTCCGGGGAGCACTCCATTCTAGTTTAAATCTGCTGGTCTGAGTTCATTGTAACTTGGTAGAAATGTTCCTTACGTAACTCTCTTCAAAATAAATCCTTAGTATTGGTTAAACAATGGCTGCTAGGGGATGGGTCAAGCTATCAATAACTATTTTTGTCCTATTACTTGAATGCCTCATCACAATGATTGTTTGATGTTTTACGGCGCTTTTAAAATTGTTTCAGCTATATCACGGCGTTTGCCTTGGTAAGTTATCAGTTCTACTGGTCCATTTATCCTGACACCAGCCAGTCTTCGAAATGCAAACCCCGCAACCCTGAGCGACAAGGAAGGCATCCATTACTACCATTTTTAAAGAATTCGGTATGACCCGACCGGGGTTCGAACCCGCGAACTCCCGCACCCGAGGCGGACGATCTACCACTACACCACCGAGGCGGTCGACTCATTACAAATGACCTATACTGATTTTGTGAAGGTTGTGTAATCATTTATACTGTTGGCGTGTAAACTCAACAGTTTGAACTTAATATTTATAAAATTGACTACGAACTCTTCCGAATGCAAAGCCGGACAATTCCCTTTTAAAGATTCAGCATTGAATTGATTATTGTTAAAACAGACAGTAATTACACAACACAAAGGCCGCGCCAATCGCGAAGAAGGTTTTGAATACATCAGTGTATTATATTGACAACTCACATACTTTGGATGTAGATGTTTTAACAAATTCCGCCATGGTAAAGTTCAAGAACATATAATGGACTTGATGAAATTATGTTTTAGTAATTATCACTGTCGGAGTTGCAAGAGCTACTTGTATTACTTGTATAACCATAACTCTCATCAATATCAGAACTATATAGAGAAGAGTTATCGTCACTATCTTCATAATTATATAGAGAAGAGTTATCGTCACCATCTTCATAATTATTTCTTAGTGTTCTCTTTTCAGCTACTCTCTGTAGTTTACAATGTGTACAATTAAATGAACATGAAAGTCTTTCTCTCGAAACTTTAATCTGAAATATCTTGGTGCCCGGATCTTCATCTCGATATCGTGCCTCATATACTTGCATGTCTTCCCATATCCCCATCGGGATTTCGGCCTTATCTTGAACCGCGACCATCACCTTTTCGTGAGTAGTGAATACGAATACTTGATTTTTTATCAAGGACTTGTTTTGGGTTAGTGGCATACGACCTCTTTTGTAATGATACCATTTGTTCTTACAAAAGTAATGTCTTTCACTAATATACTCATTGGTTTTCTCTGGACACCATTTGGTTTTTATAATCAAGTAATTGTTCAATAAACTTGGTTCCATCTGTTTGGCAATTGATACAAAATGCTCATTATCATAAATGACAAAACCATCTCCGGCTTCTACAATTGTGTCACTTCTTTGAAGGTATATCTCTTTTTCCGTTAGATCTATAGTCTCGAGAGAACTATCTTTCCTGTTGTATAAATATAACACATTTGTGTCGCATTGTAGCATAGCTATGGTTGTTTTGTTTGCGCAGACATGAGACACAGCCCCTCTCAATGACAGGATAGGTACAGTGATTGTTACATCATTTTCTATCTTGCCAACGTTCAAATGTGACACGTAAACCGGTTTCCTTTCAACACGAGAGTTGATCGCAGCGCTTTGATTTCTATGAGATTCAACTTGTTCGTTAGACATAACAATGAGTTCGTCATCATATACGTATACCTTTTCCAAATTTGAATGACGCGTTTTTGAGCCATGGTAATGTACATCTTTAACAACAGACCGCTTTACAGAGTTGTTTTCAAAGTTTATAATGTTTATACATGTTTGTTTGTATGATCTGTTATAAATGTATGCCTCAGAGCTATCTTTTCCACCAACAAATGCAAGATCACTCATTTTACTTTTGTAAAATATATGACGCTTTTCTTCCCAATTGATGGACAAAGAGCACCATCTGTGTCTATTCATGTCATAACAACGTAGTTTATTGTCATAGTATGTGTTCGGAAAGAGTAGAATTTCACTGAAACTCAGTGATTTAAGTGACTCCAACTGTTCAATAAAACTTGAAGACGCATCTAGTTCATGGACTAAAGGCTCGTTCATGACAACATCTCTTATAAAACTTCTTTCCATATCACCGAAATCTATATGTTTTTTAAGATTTCCAAATACCGACTTTCTATTTTGTCTTTTTTTTGTCCAGCGAACGAGAAAAGAGAACTTGTCACTTGCCTTTATATGCGACAAGTTAGGATCCTCTAAAATAGATTCGACTGATTCTGCAGTCAGGTCCATCATTTCGTCCATCTGCATCAGGTCAGGTAGGCGACATTTCATGTATACCTCGTAAGACGACAATGAAAAGTCGTAGAGACTTGCTAGTTGTATCATGGCTAGGCAGCTTTCGTCGGTAATCTTTGTGTTTTGTATCCACATAATACATTTAGCCTGCAATATCCCAATTTAAGACATTTGATTGAAATGTTAAAAACTGGGTTTTATTTTTTAAGTGACTGTTCAACATTATTCAAAATTTATTTGTGGTACAACTCATAAATTGAAAACACAATCAGTACAATGTATGAGATTGTAAACCCCTACAATAAATTTAATTACACTGTCTATTTGGATGGCGCTTAGAAAAACAACAACCTCATGGCAATTGCGTCTAGTGTAGACCCTGTCCTCCGTACTGGACAGGGTCTACACTGATTGATTTGTCTCCCCATTATCACCAATTAATAAAAGTATGTTTCTAGAAACTTAGGACAAATTGTGACGCTCGGATGCGCGAGCAGATCTTTCTTTATCTTCCCTAGTCTTGAAACACTAATGTTTGTTTTCCTGAAGTACTGGCCATGTATATATTATTCATGAAATACCTTCAAGTCCGAGATCATAAGATATTCTGCTATCTCTAGTAGAGCTGCTATATTGCTGGAATTTATGTTTGGTTTCTTGCCATACAAATACAAAATTGCTTCCTCTAAAGATACAGGGGTTCCAACGTGCATGGCAACTATTCCTAAATTATAATAGAATGAAAACATAATATTTTTTGGGCAGGAAACAGTCCCAACGAAATGGAGATTCTGGTCAATCAGATTAACTTAACATCCATCGGTAGAGATAAATAGGCATCTAAGTGGCCTGCAATGATATCACAAGTACTATGTACTAAGGATATTATTATAGCAAACTTCCAACAATTCTCAAATTATTTTGCTTATTCAAAAGCAAAAAATCGCCACTCTTCTGATTAATCAGTACTTTAACAATTTTCAAAGTTTAAGCTCAATTTACATAAGGAACACCAGCCCGCCCCCTGGTGTCTATGGTTATCAACGGACAATATAGGTAGAGCGTCACCCAAGTAACAATTGTGTCAAATTATTTTGGATCGGGCCTAAACTTTTATATATTTTTTTTTTTACTATGTTTTACTATATACACATATGTTTGGTCAAGATTAACCCATTAGTTTAGAAAAAGATGTTATTGATTTTGTTTTTGTAAATCCTTACACCGTTGTCATGATTACAAGAGTTTTGCTTTTAATTAATTTAGAAATTCTGATGAATAAGCTAAGGAATATATGTTTTTTAAAGAAATGGTTGACGGACAATGTGCCACGGACATCCAACATTTCTAACAGCTGCTCAGGTGAGCTATTAACAAACCGTTTTCAGCGGAAACACGTCTATGAAGAGTTGCTATAAAGGGAGTAAGAATGTATGAGCTTGTGCACAATGACATTTGTCAATCATCGGAAAAAAGAAGGAATGGCCGAGCAATTATCGCAAAACAAATGTTGTCCGACCTGTCTGAGCAGTACGCGTTGGGGATTTGTAACCGGGCATCTCGGGTTCGTTCCCGAGCTGTGGCGGTCATGGTTGAATGACCTTGGACAAGGCACATTTCCAAGCCTACTTCTGTTTGTTTACCCAGGAATCATGAATACGTGAACTGACGCCGTGATACAACTGAAATGATGTTGATAACGGCGTAAAACCTCAATAAAACAAACATACAAAACTTGCCTCATTTGATGAACAAGCGCATGAAAGGCATTTCCTTTTGATAGCAAATGCAGGACTGAGTTCCAGAAATGATATGATATTTGTTAATTGTGATCCAGTAGCATTGTCTGTCTTCAAACCGCTTCGGTGGTGGTTTGGTGGAACGTCCGACACGGGTGCGGAAGGTCGCGAGTTAGATCCCCGGCCGGGTCATATCTAACACTTTAAAAATGGTAGTAATGGCAGCCCTCCTCGTACTGGTAACTTATTCAGGAAAAGTCGTGATATAATTGAAAAATTGTTGAAAGCGGCGTAAAACAATCAATCAATCAAGGTCTGTCTTCAAAATATTAATATTTTATTATCGTAAATTCGTCACAACATACTTCGTAATTAAATATGATAGAAAGGGCTCTAGGAATTACTTTGAACCATTTAACTGAAAGTATAATTTGGTTGACATTTTAAATATGAAAACATTAGAAGGCAAGCATACCTGTATCCCGTTCACGGTAACTGTGATTTCTCATATTTTCAAAAAAGGGACATGCAACAAGGACACACCAATGGAATTTCTTCTCCTGAAAAAACACAACCAATTTTTAATTTTATTGTGATGAGAAGTGTTTAATATGAGCTCAAAATGCTTATCTGCGGCTTTATAATATATAAATTTATTTAAGGCGGGCTCAATAGCAGCTTTTACGATCCTGCATATGTTGATCGTCAAAATAAATGAGCGATATAATTCCTTCATTTTTTTTTTTTTTAATCATACTAAAAATGTACTTATTCTTTGCGTGATTAACTTTGGAATCACGAATTTAATGGTTGAACTAGGTCACTTTCGTTAAATGGGCGGAAAACACGAGTGGTTTTTCATTTCCGATAATTCTTAGGCCAATGGGACCCAATGAAGTAAACATTTGATAATAACCTTTGTGTCACATATTTAGGTTTTTATCAATTCTCTACTCCTATTTATTTTTAGATAGTTATGCAAAGCATTTTAATTCAAGTTAAAGTTCATCTGACGATGGCGAATGCATACTGCAAGGGTCATAACCAAACCATGCATATTGCTATCAGTTTGGCCAGAGGCGTCAACATGCATCTGTATGAGAGAAAGGATTAAGGATTGCGTTCAGCGTTCACTTCTCTCCTAAACTGTTCAAGCTTTTATTCACCATCGTACGGCAATATTTTGCTTCAAAGACTAAAACAGACCAACATTCAGCAATGTATAATAATGATTTGTTGCCGGGTTTTTTAACTTTAAGTTCTTTAATTACTTTGATTATATTGGTAAAGGGATTGATAAAACCTTTTGCCCATTTTGTTTAACGTAAATTCAAATCATCCCAAGACAGACAAGAAGAAATATTTCGGCGGTACAAAATAAGAACAAAAATAAATTAAATAGATTGTTATGCATGAATCGTTTATTAACATTGAATAGAATCCAAATTACCCATAATCCATATTTTATGGTGACGTCACACAGGTCCGACTGTTCTTTCACCTGGTTATATAGTAAAATTCGCGCTGAAGGCGGGTTTCTTTTGGATTTATCGAAATCCATCTTGCCTCTATCTATCTTAGTTCATTCGCTGAAATAAAATAGCGAGGAAAAAAGAAAGTAGCAATAAATTCATGATTATTTTATAGTTAGCGATGTATTTTTATAACGCTGCATCAAAACTGTTATCCGACTAAATCAAATATTTCATGTAATTATGTAAATTTTAGCCTCCATTGTTATGGCTATGAAGTCATTTATGTTTACATGTATATATCGTTTAAGTACACGGAGCTTCAAATAATAGACTTATTATAATTGTTGAAAACTACAAGTAACAGTTCGAAGTAACAAATCACACACAGTTGCACGTACATTAAGTTTAGATTAGACATTAAAATAATTGCACAAAATATCTAATACAGTGTGTTTCTTTGAAGTTCTTCGAATATTATAAACTCTGCAAAATGAATGCGCTAAACCATTAGCACAAATTGGAAATAGAATATAACCTTAAAAGTCGAAGAAATTCTATCTTTAAAATAATCATATTTCAAGGAAACAAATGCATTAATCGCGACAAAAATACCACCAATCTGAGGAGTGTCATTCACAATTTAAATTGTTTGATTTACAACTATTCTTATATACCTATGAACTCTAGCAGATAGCTTTAAATTGGTTTGCTTTTACCGGAAACGAATTAAATGCCATTTTTTGTTTTCATGTTAATCAACAAATTTAAACCCTGAGTTGTCACTCTTTCTTTATTTTTTACATGTAGACCTTTTTAGAGTATCATCGTCATTCCCGTCCCATTTGCACACAATCGGGCTGGGCTAAATATCCACATACTCTAATTTACTTATCAGACTAGGTCAAAATACTGAAACTTGTCTAATCAAACAGCTCCAGTGAATATTTTACACATTATACAGCTATTTACTCCTCTTGAGGTCAATAGTGAAAAACTATTCTTCCAAGTGAATGACTATTGACCCGAAATAGAGAACTATTGACCGAGACGAAGTCGAGGTCAATAGTTCTCTATTTCGGGTCAATAGTCATTTGCGAGGAAGAATAGTTTTTCACCATTGAACTCAAAGGGAGTAAATAGCTGTTTTATTATATATCTTCATGAAAAACGCATACTTTAACTAGTTTATTTATAAAATTATAACGCGCGTTAAAATGTTGGTTATGCACGTGCATGACGTCATTTCAAACAATAACGTCATAACAGATGAACTATTGACTCGAAAATGGACTATTGGACCTGAATTTTAGAATAAAAGCGAAAAGGAGTCAAATAGTCATTTTTTATTGAATCACACGTGACTGCTTCTCGTCCAATCAAATACTTTGATTCATAGTAGGTATATAATAATTACAATTAATATAATATCAATATCACATTTTCAATGCACTCTGGTGAAAGTATGTATACACTAATTTCTACGCAAACAAAGGTTTTTAGGAACTATATGGCTGTAGATAAGCCTTTCCATGGGTGTATTTGGTGTAATTTGATCTTCAATTCAATTTTTTGCTCTTCAGGCTCTTTTTACTGCTCGTTTCCCAACAAGAAAGCGCTACTTTTAAAGCCGAAGTACCTCCCAATTTTCTAAAATAATTAAATAGACAATGTAGTTCTTTCTTTCACGAGTCTTTTTGATACGACACACCGAGGTATGCTACAATTTAATCATTTCGCACAAATATATCTACCTTATTTTTCTTTTGGAGATAAGGTTTCTGGAATGGATGCTTTCGAATGGTACTGCCCATATCTGCCTATTTAATATTGTCGTTATAAAGAGAACGATACCAACACAACATGTTTTCCATTTTTTTGTTTTCTTAATTATTTTTCGTTTAAAAGTGACTTATAGGCCCATGGGGTTGGAAAAGATTAAGCAACAATTAAAATAATACTTTTTCATTATCTCCAAAATGTTATTTAAAACGATTATTTTCGTGTGCGTCAACGTTAAGCTTCAAACGACTTCTCCTCTGTAACAACTGGGCTATTTGCGATTAAATTCATTGGAAGCACCCTCTCAATGTCCCTTCTTAATTTCCTTTAATTCATTTTGGATCTATGCACAATTATGGTGTCCATGGCAAACGAATCATATAACTTTAAAAATCTTCTCCTATCAATTGGGCCGAGCCCCGGTAGCTCAGTCGGTAGAGACGCGGGCTGTCAATCCAGGGGTTGTGAGTTCGAATCCTGGCTCGGCCAACTTTCTTTCCGACGATTGACAAAAGTCAATGCGACATGCGTCATTCGTCTTCCACCAATGGGCTAAGTCTATGTAGAAAAGCAGCCAGTTGCTTGGGAAGATTGTTGTGTGGAGTACTGGTGTGAGAAAACCAGGAAATGCATGAGTAGGTGAACTGGCCGCCGTGATATAACTGAGAAATTGTTAAAAACGGCGTTAAACCCCAATCAATCAATCAATTGGTTGATTTATTGATTTAGATTTAAGGATGTACTGAACTGAAAAGTGGATTTTTCATAATATTTAACTTTTGTTGTAACATTGTTTTTTTGAAAGTTTGATGTATGTTAAATAAAAAAATAACAAAAAAAAAAGTTAGGGTAGTGGGCTTTATTTTTTGCTAGATCAATTTTTGAAAGCCTTATGATATGCATTGTTTTGCTATTTTAGCACATGGAAAAAAAAATGCCATTATTTGAAAGATGATATGCTAATTGTTTGTCTTCTTGTGGTTTAAATCTCATTCTGAAGTTATTTTATCCATATCTTTGGAAGTTCATGTGATACGTTGTAATTAAACCTAAACAATATACACTTTTTTCCCCTAATGAGAACCCATATTTGTCAGGTGTAAGAATAGACAAATTTAAAACTTTGAAATAAGGGAAAAACATATTTATAATATTTAACTTTTTCTGAAACTTCTTCAGGTTATTGCAATAACTATCATTCATCAAAATTTAAAAAGAAAAGTATATGTCATTGGGCAAAATTTTCAGTTTTCTTGTCTGAATGGCTAAAAAATGTTAAAATATGAAAAAATATTTATTTGTTTTTCAAACATATCTTCAAATGTCAGAAAAGTTTTCCAATATTTTTTACTTTTTTTCAAAACAATATGATACTATACAAGTTCTAGATTAAAATTGATATATATCGACTTTAATATGTACTTTTTACCCAGTTATATTTCTTAATCAAACATGGCTACTGGACAGCGGCTCACGAAAAATTGGAAGGCTCACGAACAAATTTGGCCCTTTGTCTAAACCAAATTTAAACCACTTTGTTTTAAATTTTTAAGCATTATAAAAAGGTATAATGACTAAAAAGGTTTTAATTGTCAACAAAATCAGAAGATTTAATAACATTGTAACATTTTTTTTTTTTTTTTAAATTTCAACTTCTCAGTTCAGTACATCCTTAACGCCGTTTTTAACAATTGTTCAGTGATATCACGGCGACCAGTTCACATACTCATATGTTTCGTGGTTTTCTCACATCAGTAGCCTTCACAATATACTTCCCAAGAAACTGGCTGCTTTACCACATAGACTGTTAGCTAATTGGTAAAAGACGACTTTCGCTTGTCATGGTGACTTTTCTCAAACGTTGGAAAGAATGGTGGCCTAGTTGGGTTTGGGAACTCACAACCCCTGGATTGACAGCCCGCGTCGCTACCAACTGAGCTACCGGGGCTTGCCTTCTCCTCCTAAACTGATTTGTCGATTTTCAAATGATTTTGTAGAAATGTTCCCTGAATGACCGACACTAAAAACATTCTCCGAAACAATACCGAAAGTATGATGCCCATTTGCAAATAATTTTGTAAACATATTGATTGGGTGACCCTTTATGCGATTGTTTCAAGCCATATTGATTAGTCGAAGTACAAGGGTTTTTTGTTTGCATTATTTAGAAATAGTGATATGAAATGTTTACTATCTGCTTAACTCTTTATCACATATATCAACTATACAGCAGATGACTTTGAAAATATTTAGGAGAGCATACTGATAATCTGAATTACTGAAATATTGCCTATTGATGAAAAAATGTTGGAAGAATGTGAAATTACCCATTACCATTTAATCGTTGAAGATTAGTCAAAATCTTTAATGTGTCTGAAAGAAAAAAGATAAAAAAGTACCTGCTGCAAAGTATTCTAATATCAGGTTTGAAAACATTGTGTTAAAAGTAGACATTTTATTTTCAAAACATTTTGACGCATATGCAGCAGAATACTTTAGGAAAATCGGGATAATCGGAGCATTGTTCCTTTTGCCACACTGGTTTCACTTCTTTTCAATTATTGTACTTTCAATTATAGAGATTTCCATATTTTACCTAGATGTATTCAAAGTCGTTTGTTGTAGATTTTGTGTATTTGGGAACACAGTTGCCAGTCTCGTTTAAATTCGAAAAGTAGCATTTGACTATATATATTGACAAGGTACATTTCCTTTTCAACGGCCAATTTTTATTACTTTACCCAAGATATTCGCGTGGAATTATTATTTCAAAGATGTTACAGTCAAAGCAAGTTATGTACCAAATTGTCTTAGAGTTAATGGAATTATTTGCGAGATATAGCGTTTAATGTAAAACTACTGCAGGTGACGTGATTGATGCCCGAGTAAAAAATCGTAACATTTTTAAGAAGGGTCATATAATTTAAAAGCGCAGTTATCATGGGGCAATTATATATTACTAATTTTACAGCTATAAAACACGGTTAGTAATCTGTATCCATGAGTTGCGCGCTGAAAATCTTTACCTCCTGCTATTTCCTACGATCAACTCATATAACATGAATATCGGTTACAACTGTAAAAGATATTGTAATAAAAACACAAAACCACGCTTTTTGGGAAAGGTAATTTCTGTTTCTCTCTTGTACGCATTTGAAATGCTGTATAAGGCGCTCTGTCATTAATTGATACAGCAAAATATGTCGAATAATTAAAAAGCAATCGTTACCTCAGTGATGTCCCGGGCCGTAGAATAGGAAATAATAGTCAAATGCTATTTTTAGATTTTAAACGAGACTGGTACCTGTGTCTGGGAAAGTGTTAATCAACATCTCCTATACAGTAGTCAAACATATCCCACCTGCATTTTGACGCATTTTGACGGAAGTTGCAGCAGAATACATTCGAAAATATCGTGGCAAAAGAAGAAGTGAGCATCTATTCCATTTACCACAATATTTGCACATTTTTCAATAATTGTATCTTTATTTATATAGAATTTCCATATGTTTGTCTGTCTAGATGTTTTATAGTCGTCTGCAGCTGCTTTGTTGTCTGTGGGAAAGGGTTAAATTGTGTACAATATCTTTAGAATACCACTGTTGAAACTGACCCATGTATACTTTTGATATAGTCTAACCACAATCCAGACTAGCATTGAGGTTAAAAAAAAAGGTAAATATGTGTTGGCTACACAATTAAAGAATATAATTTATGAATTCTTATATCGCAGCACTCATAAACCACTGTTCACTGTTAATTTTCAGAATTCAGATATACTGACTGTTTCTGGGTAATACTTTATTAGAGTTCTTAGGTGGTGACTCTTTTGGAGTCTTGTTCCCGAATGTTAAATTTACTACTTATATCTGTTTGGAATTGGGGAGCTATTTGTTCCAAAATGCCAGCTACAATACAATAGACAGAACCTCAGTGGTACCATCCAAAAAGCTTTCGATTGTGTATATATATTGAAATAGATTGTGAAATGCATTGTGGTTAAACTTGTATAAAAGTGGGATTGGAGGACAGTATTTTAGAATTAAAAATAGATGTAAATAGAGTTAAAATCGTACATTAGGTTGCAAAAATGTTTCTCAGATTATTTTAACATTACGGTGGAATAAAATCAAGGGGAAATAATATCTCCAATTATGTGGGCTTATTGAGAACTTGAGATGATGTCTTGATTTTGTTTTTGTTGTTTGCGGAAGCCATGATTTTATTTAGCAATTCTCCCACAGATTTACAACATAGTTTAAACAAATTACATGACTATTGTAAGAAGTGGGTACTGGAAATAAATACGTCAAAAAATGTTATTACCTAATAAGCATTTTTCATTTAATAATTATGAACTTGAAAATGTTGACAATTCTAATTATTTAGGTACAGTCTTTACTCATACTTGGAACTTTAGATGAAATGTAGAACAATTGTATGAAAATCTCTTATTACAAATAAATAGATTGATTTTTTAAAAAAATCGACTATTTTTGGAGGTTCTGTATTAGCAGAGATGTAGCAGACATTTGGGGATTCAGTAAATCCAAAGAGTAAGAAAGAATTTGGCTCTAAAGATTGGGTTCCAAATATTAATAAAATGTTAAGGTATTGTGGATTTGCAAGCGTATGGGAAAAATCATTATCAGAAAAGCATTCGTTACTGTTTTTTAAACAGCGCCTGTTTGATATTTTTATACAAAATATTATTGCAGTTGTTTCAATTTCATCTTCTTTTCAGCTCTATCAATATGTAAAAGACACATTTGAATATGAACACTATTTTGATATTTTGCCTTTGATTTACGTTTGTTTAAAATACGAACATCTTCATAGTCTTTGAGGATACGATATTTTTTTATTTGATCGTCAAAAAAGTACCAAGAAATGAACGTATCTGACTTGTATTCAATACATGAGAGGTAGAGACGAATTTTATTCTGTTTTTTAATATGTTACATATACATTTGACAACCGTTTGTGAAAAGCTATATATAATATGCATTCATGAAAAAGCATCTTTTACACAATATATAATGGAATTGACATTCACATCTCTGTGTACGCTACAATGTTTAGGACCTTTATTTGTAATTTCTCTTTTTTGTTTTTGTTTGTATGTTTCTCAATAAGAAACAATAACTGAAACAGGATTGTTAATACTTGATCCATTTGAATTGCATATGTATTATACATATGTATATAAAACTAAGTACTTATGTGCTTGTCAAATAAAGATCTATATATCTATCTGTTATCTATATATATAGCAAGCTATCCATATCACAGATACTGACTTTTGTTATGTGCGTCATTATATCAAAGGGCAAGTTGATAAAAGGTATGTTTTACAAAACTTGCTCAAAAGGCTGCCAGCAATATTTAGATGGTGTGTATTGATATTGACCCATGCTTTTGGAAAACTATTTGTGTAAAAGCCTTTTCTTTACAACATATTTCCTAAAGTTTTAATACGAAGCAATCAGAACAATCGAATCAGTTCATTTAAGTGATGCGGACCATTTATTTTTAGTTTCCAGTAATAAAATGTGTACTTTCATTGGAAAACCAACCCTTTGTCCAGTCAACTAGTAGTATCAATTGAGAACTAATTTAACTGCCAAAAATTGTAAGAGAATTATTAGCTTTTTTTTCTTTTGCGAAAAGTGATAAATCTGATTTCTGTTTATAACTATGTTGACGATGCTTTCCAAAACAGTTTGTAACTGTAATTGTCTACTTATTGAGTCTGCAACGTTTCATACTTGTTTTAATGCCCGCTTTAAGAAGCTGATAGGACACCAAACACTTCTGGACTTGCTACACGCTTAACTGCAGTGCCTTCAGCGGTTTGATTTGTATTGATTTGTGAAGTATAATCTCCAATGAAAGCAGCATTTATTTATTTTTGAAGAAAATTCAATTTTCCTATAATACTACCCAAACCTAGACTTTGCGGCTTGAGTCGGTCCATCTGTGTGCTATCGCGCAATAGATAGGTCTTGGACAAAAAAAGACAGACATAACATATGTATGTATTATTGTGTCAAATGTAAAACAAGAGTCCCAAGAGGGCCAGTATCGCTCCAAAGCCATTAGGGAAAAAAAACGCTAAACAGCCTCGCCCCTTGGTGGCCATGTTTTTTTACCAATCACCATGGCTTGAAAGAATCTAAAAGAATGTTACCCAAGGAACATTTCGACAAAATTAGTTGAAAATCGGCTAAATAGTTTGGGTGGAGAAGATTTTTAAAGTGTTCACTAAAGCTATAATAAGGCTTACAGCCCCGCCCACTGGCGGCCATGCTTTTCAACCAATCAACATGGCTTGAAGGAGTCTGGTAGAAGGTCACCCTAGGAACATTTCTACAAAATTATTTCAAAACCGGTCTGACACTTTTTAAGGAGAACATATTTTAAGTTTTCACTATAGCCATATAATACAAAAATAGCCCAACCCCCTTGCGTCCATGTTTTTTCGACCAATTAACATGGCTTGAAAGAGTCTGATAGAAGGTCACCCTAGGATCGTTTCTACAAAATTATTTGAAAATCGGTCTGACATTTTTGAAGAAGAACATATTTTAAGTTTTAACTATAGCCATATAATGCAAAAATAGCCCCACCCCCTTGCGTCCATGTTTTTTCGACAAATCAATATGGCTTGAAGGAATCTAAAAGAGGGTCATCCAAGGAACATTTCTCAACAATTATTTGAAATTCGGCCAACCAGATAAGCAGGGCAAAAATCGGTTGTCATGGAAACCAGAAATCTGCATGGATCCAAATAATTTGAGGAATTTGGGAGAGGATATTGAGAGGATCCTTCCTATGAAGTTTCGTCCCAATTGGCCAAGTGGTTAGGTTAGGAGGTGACGTCGTTTTAAGCAAAAAAACTGACGCACGCACGACGGACAATTCGCCATGACATAAGCTCGACTTGCTTTCAGCAAGTGGAGCTAAAACTGAACAATACGTTTATGCAATACATTCAGCCATTTTATGGCAACTAGTTTCAGCATTTTTCAAACAAATTGTTTGAATCCGACCATCATTGCAGATGTTACAAATTTGTCCTTTCAGATGTTCCTTTACCAGGGCTCTTTTTATACATTTTCTTTGTCCCTCAGGATCTGTCTTTTTCATTAATTTACAAATAATTGTATACAATTAATTCCAAATGAAATTATATTTCTTTACCATCCGAATCGAGGTTTTGCAGCTTGAGTCCTGTCAGTGTTATTCTATCGCGCATCCAACGAAGTCGAGAAAAACGAAGTAACAACAACCGTGTAACAACTTAACGTTTAAATGTGTCAAATATGTATAGAACTATTCCAACTGCATGTCTATGCATGTGTTGGACCATAAAACAATCAAAGGTGTGCTTGAAAAGCTCTAAAACATCGATTTTCATGGAAACATCTAAAAACTATATGATCAAATACCTCCGGTTCACTCCAGGAAGCCAGTTTATGCAAAACTTAAGTGTTTGAGTCATTCTTTCTAAAATTGGATTAAACCTGCCCAGTTTTAGTGTATTAGGGGCGCTTTAAATGGAGATACGCCAGCGATGTGTCGAATTCATTGTTTATATCTCGTCTGAAGTCGCGGAAAATCCCACGGGCAGGATTGTGCGGGTCTCTATATGTGCGATAGCGTGATATCAGGGGAGGTAACAAATCTAGTCTTATAAGGAACATGTTTACCAATACCCTAGCAACCATCGTTAAGAACAATAATCGCACGATAATTTACCAAAACAATTTAAAATTATTGTTAATTTTCTGAATGACGGAAGTGTTTAAAACGCATAACAATTACATATTTTGAATAAAACAAAATCAAAATATACAATTAAAAGGTTATTGCATGAATGTGGTAAACTACTGTGTTGGCACTCGCTCCTTTGGCGGAGTTCTGCCCTCGCATGATCGGACAACTCAGCCGATGGAAGTCGTCCTAAACAATATTTTTCCATACATATATTTAAAAACTTATCTGATAAAACTGAATATGCAATGATATTTAGTCGGTAATGATTGTATCGAAAATGAAAGTGAAACGGTTAAAGGCTTTAACTTTATAAATATATATACAATATATATTTTTTTTTATAAACAATTACACAAATAATAAAGGGAAAATAGATCTACAATCAACGCAAATGAAAATGTAAGTATTAAAGCACGCTACAAGTATATCATGAATTATATGTTTACCTTGTTTTACTTCTTTACGGTCTAGAAAATCCGGCTTTCATTCCATTAAACATATATTAAATGTATCTAGACTATTGAATCACCCTATAAAATATGGCGTCGATATGATATGGTAAACTTGTTTATGTATTGACATAGCACTTTCTAAAAATGTACCCCTGGGTTCCTACTTTCGATATTTAACTAAATTGAAGCACATACTGAATTGAAACTTTGACGTCACGGATCTTATTTTTTACAACAATCGGGGCTGTTGTTTGTTGAAAATGGAACGCTTGTGAAGATTTAATGAACAAAGATCCGTGATGTCATCATTCGGACTAATAGGTAGATACCGTGACTTCGTGAATCTACGGAAGTAACCTGAATGCTATATTTAGAAAAGAAAATCACAATATGGAACATGAGAATCGATTAGAGTTACCGTAAACCCACGAAAAGGAACGATACATGATCGTAAGCGCTGACCTATAAATAAATTTCGATGATGGTTGCATTATACAGACATTTTGTACTATAAGCTTTAAAGGGTAGTATTGAGAAGTAACGTTTCTCATTTACCATGATACAGTCAAATTAGTGCTTGTCCTATGTCAATTAATGTTCACGATACGCCAATACATGGATGAACCCTTCCCTTTACCACATACAGACGCTTTCGGACGTATCTGCAGCATACGACTTTTGCCACCGTGTTTTCAACGTTATTCAATAATTATTCTTTAATTCATTTTGAGTTCCATGTTTTTGATTAAATGTTTTCAAAGTAGTCTGCTACTTATTTGCTGTATGTGGGAGAGGGTTAATCTACGTGTATTGGACATTGATGGCTATTATATGCTCAGAAATTAACTCCTTGCTCGAAATAAATACTTTTTCTTGGGAATTTTGACAATGAATTTGCTTCTGTCTAATCAGACTCTAAGCGTAGAGTAAACTTTTACAGTTTTAGAACCTGGTACAAAGCCGATTTTCTATGGCAAAATTACGTAGGAACAAGAGAAGATAACACCAGAGTATGTACTACGCAGCGTTGGTAGGCTTACACGATTCCTTCTTCTCTCTAACACCTCTGCGATCGGCTCACGTACTAAAATAGCCAGTGAATGCACGAATAAATGATGAAAATAAACATCTGCGAGCACTGCCTACCAACATCCGTCTGTTTATCCGTGCAAGTTAACGCTTCCCCACACACGACAACATTTGAAAAGATTTAAACAAAAATACCGAAACTATCTTTAAATTGAATAAAGTTTGTAGCATTTGCGGCAAAATGAAAAATTGCTCATTATGAGCAATTTCTCATTTTGTCACAATGTTTTCAATTCGTCTGCTACAGATGCACATGCGGGAAAAGGATTACTCAATTATAATCCTAAATCCATGTCAAAATTCATGGGCTTATTTTGTTGGTATTATATACGTTCTTGCATTTTTGTAAGTTATTTAAGAAAAGTGTATATCTTGACAGATTGTACCGATGCGAAGGCTGATCGGGTTTTACACTTTTCGTAAATGTCGGGTGTTTCATATTTGCACTGAGAAGCTATTTTGTTAAATAGTTTTGTTTATAAGATGTTTACGCATTTTTCAACATTTTCAGTTATATCACGGCGACAGTTCACTCATTCTTCATGCCGGATCCCTGAGTAAACAAACCAATACTAGACTATGAAATGTTCCTTGCCAAAGGGCACTATACAATAAGTAGACTGGGATCGATCCCGGGACACCCGGTTCCAAATCACATTCGATTACCACTCAGCCACGGCGGGTTCTAAAGAAACCCGCCCTAAATGGGTGTGCATAAATATATATATATAATATAGTAAAAAAGAAAAAAAAACATTACACATGACTGCTTTTCCAATACTATTTGGGGTCCCAGTTTTATTAAATCGATTGTGGTAAAGTGAGTATCGTTTGAATAAAAAGATTTTTACCACTAGGTCCTGATTTAAACCGTTCCCTCATATAGACACATTTTGACATCTCTGCAGCAGACGACTTTTGAAAACATTGTCACTCATTATTAATATTATCAGTTTGCCACAATGTTTTCAACGTTATTAAATTATTATAATTCCATTACATTATAGTTGCCAAGTTGTTTTTAAAAAAACAAAACATTGTAGACTCTGCGTAAAGTATCGACCCGGATCAGCCTAAATAGGTCGCATATTTATTGTATACGGTAAAGGGTTTAACAAATGGATACTTATAATGAACTTACACTGAACGTGAACTAACTCTTAAGTTGCGTCGAAGTCAAGAGAAAAGGGGGAGAAATGTAACTGGAATGGTGTATAGGTATAAATACCACATCAACAGCCATGCTGTAGAAGCCGGATTTTATAGCAACGTTAGTAGAGTTGTTGGCTTTTTCACAAAGTTAAGAAACGTACATCGCGGTTAGTGCCTGGATGGGTGACCCGATTAGCTCCGTGAAGGATCCGTTACAAATCGTCACCACATGCACTCGCATTGTGACTCGTCTACAGAAGGTAGATTGAAAACAGTATTGCAAAAATGGCAAAAACTCATCATGGGCAATTTATCATTTTGAAACAATGTTATCTCCTTTATTATTTATTTTAAACATCTATTTAAAGAGATTTCCAGTATTTTGGTATTTTGCCTAGATATTTCAACGTCGTCTGCCGCAGATTTGTTTTATGTTGGAAAGGGATATTTTCAAGCGATTCGGTCCGATGTATGGCAATACTCTTGGTTTATTTGGCGAAACTATATTATATCAATACGAAAACAAACATAGATGTTTTTAATTGAAAGCTTTAAACTATTAAAGTACGCAACTAGTATATATATATATATTTACCTTGTTTTGTTTCTCCAGGCTATAGAAAATCCTGGTTTTATCCCATCAATATATTACATTTCTATAGATTATTGAATATTCCTATAAGGTGTGCCGTCGATATTATATGGTATAGTGATCATGTATTGAAATTGTACTTCCAAAAAGTGTTCGCCCGGGTCGCTACTTTCGATATTAGGTCTAATTTTAGCACTTATTTCTTTCGAAACGGCTGTTTGTGGAAAAGGGAATTATTTACAATGTAAGCCTTTAATTGGTTTAAACCTTTACTTCATACATCTGGTTAAAAATGTGATAAACCTCTATGAATTAAAGCTTAATCATTTAATAGAGTTGTAAACTTTAATGCTAAAGGAGAAATTGTTCATTATGAGCAATTTCTCATTTTGCCACAATGTTTGTTTTTTTCAAAGGTCGTCTACACCATGGTCAAGTGTATCATACACCTATACTTTTATTCGGCGCAATGAAACTTGAAGTGGCAATAGAAGAAAAGAATAGAGCCATTATTGATATGTTGAACAATATTATACCTTTATACCTTTAAGCGATTATTTCTTTCCTCAACGGAATTGTCAAACCTAAATGAAATTTCAAGTTATCTAGAAGGTCTGCAGGACTTCTGATTGGTCTGACCAAACATATTTGTTGGCACACACTCTTTTACAATATTTGAACCTGGTGCAAAGCTGATTTTCCATTGCCAAGGTACGTACGAACAATAGTAGATAAAACCAGATTAGGTAATACGCAGTGTTGATGGGTTTACTAGTCTTTCCTGTCTCTCTCTCTCTCTCTCTCTCTCTCTCTCTCTCTCTCTCTCTCTCTCTCTCTCTCTCTCTCTCTCTCTCTCTCTCTCTCTCTCTCTCTCTCTCTCTCTCTCTCTCTCTCTCTCTCTCTCTCTCTCTCTCTCTCTCTCTCTCTCTCTCTCTCTCTCTCTCTCTCTCTCTCTATCTCTCTCTCTCTCTCTCTCTGCGATCAGCTCACGTACTAAAATAACCTTAGAGTGCTCGACCAAACAGCGTTTTAGCCCTCGGTGGACTATAAGTATGCAAACATTATTTAACTTGTGTCCTACAAATATGAAGCGGACGACTTATTTAAACAAAACTACATAAACTCTCTATAAATGGAGAAAACAATTATTGAAAAAAGTTTAAAACATTGCGTCAAAATGTAAAATTGCTCATTTTCATTGTGTCACAATGTTTTCAAAGTTGTCATCTGCAGATGCAGAGGCTGGAAAAGGATTACTCAATCACGATCATCACTGCATTTTTGTAAGTAAAAAAAATAACCGCCTTGACTGGTTGTGCATATATATATTTATATATAATAATAAAAAAGACACTAAACGTGTCAGCCGGTTTCGTTTATTCTACTCAATAGGGCAACGCTAATAATGATATAAAGTGAAAAGGCAATGAAATCTAGGACAAGATATGACTGCTTTTCCAATACTATTTGGCGTCACAGTTTTGATAATTAGATTGTGGAAAAGTGAGTATCTTTTGAATAAAAAATAGTTTTACCACTAGGTCCTGGTTTAAACCGTTCCCTCATATTTTGACATCTCTGCAGCAGACGACTTTTGAAAACATAGTCACTAAAGGAGAAATTGCTCATTATGAGCATTTTTTTCAACTTGCCAAAATGTTTTCAACGTTTTTAAATTAGTATACTTCCTTTTACAGAGATTTTCCATATTTGTACCAGGTAGTTTTAAAAGTTGTCTGCCGCACATTTTTTGTATGCTGGCAAGGGTTAAACAAGTGTATACTTATAATGAATTTACACTGAACGAGAACTAACTACTAAGTTGTATTATACATCCTTGACACACAAACACATAAACAAACGCAAAACGCGACAATACTGCTGCAGACGACATTCAAAAACAGTGCTTTTAGATGGGAAAAGTGTCAAAAAAAAAAAGTGTTAAAACTTTGTTTTACAATGTCATTTTTTTTTTTTTTAGAAGATCTTTTTATTGATTTTCAATTATAATTTGGTACAATTAATATTTCATAAAGTTTCTTATCGGTTTTAATTATGTGTTTATCAAAAGTGTGTATGTCCTTTTCGCAAGTTACTAAAGTATTGTAGGCAATATGTCCGTTATATGTCACCGGAGAAATTCGTCAGTATAGATACAGATATTCTTTATTCAGTAACATAAACTTTACAAAGTTTCTAGTTTCGTACAAAAAAGTATATATACACATAAAAAGAAATGGAATGGTGGTTCCAGATAAAATTACATGTAAAACACCTGAATACTAACCCTTTCCCTCATACAGACGTGCATTAACCCTTTCCCTCATACAGACGCGCATTTGAAGCATGTTCTCATTTTGTAACAATGTTTTCAACTCTATTCAATTATTATACTTTCATTTATAGAGATTGTTCATACTTTTGCCACGATGTTTTCAAAGTTATCTGCTGCAGATGTGTTGCATGAAGGAAACGGCTAAGGCGTTACATTCGTACATCAAAAGTAATATTATCGACATAATCTGATGAAGAAACTTATAATTACAAGTGGCAATACATTATATGTCACCGGAGAAATTCGTGTTATTATAAATACAGATATTCTTTATTCAGTAACATAAACTTTACAAAGTTTCTAGTTTCGTACAAAAACGTATATATACACATAAAAAGAAATGGAATGGTAGTTCCAGATAAAATTACATGTAAAACACCTGAATATTAACCCTTTCCCTCATACAGACGCGCATTTGAAGCAAGTTCTCATTTTGTAACAATGTTTTCAACTCTATTCAATTATTATACTTTCATTTACAGAGATTGTTCATACTTTTGCCACGATGTTTTCAAAGTCATCTGCTGCAGATGTGTTGCATGAAGGAAACGGCTAAGGCGTTACATTCGTACATCAAAAGTAATATTATCGACATAATCTGATGAAGAAACTTATAATTACAAGTGTACAAGTTTTAAAAGTCATTGAGATTGATAATTACAAACCAGGAAATAGTCGTGATAGATAATTGATATCCAATTAGTCATTCTTCCGGACAGTGACCTTTAATATAAGAACTGTACACACAAGAACGATTATAAAACTTCAGTTGTATGATTTCTCTGTGGAAATGTTTTACTTTTTACTTTTATCTTGGATCTTATCTCACGTCATCACAACAGGTAATTTTGTTATCTCTATTATCATAATTATTATTATTATAAGAAGTAGTAGTAGTAGTAGTAGTAGAAGTAGAAGAAGAAGATGTAGTAGTAGTAGTAGTAGTATTGGTAGTAGTAGCAGTAGTAGTAGTAGTAGTAGTAGTAGTAGTAGTAGTAGTAGTTGTAGTAGTAGTAGTAGTAGTAGATTAAATCGCACTGAAATTTGATATAAAAATCGATGTCAGACAGTCGTGCAAAAGAACAGGAAATGTGACAGCTAATACCTGTCTGGGATGTGGATATCACTACAGTTCGGTTAATAAATAAGTCCACTGTCCATGCACGTTTCGTTTATTAGTCCCTCATCGGGTACCCCCTTGTCGTGTACCGAAATAGGGTCACTGTAACCTCTGACCATACGAACAGTGTTGCAGGAAAGGTATAAAGCGTGTCAAAAAGATTCCTACGTTTCTCATGATGTTTACACCTATTTTTCTTCTTTGGTTAGATATAAGTTGTATCAAGACTTTCAAACGGTTGACTCTAAATTATAACTTATATAAGTAACTGCGCTCAAATGCATGTATATATATGGGTTTCTTGGGGGTTGCTTTTCGGTGTTTATGATACATATAAAAAATACTTTGCGCCTATCTAAGTAATTGTCAGACATATCAAAACCTTTTATAATCAAATCGTTGTTGATATACATGGACCTTGTTAAAAGAGGAGCTAATGGCCCGAATTAACATTATCTCTTCTTGCTTAAGTGTCATATCTGTCTTATTTTTTAATATTTCAGACAATTCCAAGCGACGATTTTTACGGGGTTAAAATGCAAACTAAAGTTATGAATAGATTTATTAAATTTCTCCGCTAGAAATGTGTATGTATGTCTTTGATGTTTTTTTGTGGGTTTTTTCAGTTGTGTTACAGTCAGTCAGCAATGTATGTTAAAGTGTATCTTCATGGGCTGGAAGCCTCAAGGAATTGAAAAAAATAAAACCTGTTCGAGCCATATATCCTATGTAATTTCACCTTGTATCACCACATTTGGTATGAAGTTGCATCTTAGAAAAGAATGTACTAGTATCTTGTACCAAAATGTGGTCCCTGTGACATTGGCCTTGACCCCTAACCCCATTTAGAGATAAAACTTGTCTGAGTTATATCTCGTATGTTAGCACACTTGCAGTTACCGAATTTGGTCGGAATATGTATCTTGGGAAGAAGATGTGTCTTGTACCTAATTTGGATCGCTATGACCTTGACCTTAACTACTGATGTGACAAGAAAAGCTTTATATTGGGTCAAGTGAAATTAACATCTGATTCCCTATAAAGCAAAGGCTTGTCCTGGCCATTTCCCTAATGTAATCACATCTTGTGTCAACAAAGTTGGTCTAAAGATGTATTTGGGGAATAAGATGTGTCGTGTACCAAATTTGGGTCGCTATGACATTGACCGTAACATCTGGTCTGACAAGAAAAGGCTTGTCCGAGCCATATCTCCTCTTGAGTCACAAAAGATGGTCTGATAATGAATTTTGAGAAGAGGATGTGTCGTGTACCTAATTTGGGTCGCTATGACCTTGACCTAAACTACTGATGTGACAAGAAAAGCTTTGTCCAGGCCATATATTCTATGTTATTACATATTGACTCACCTAGCTTGGTCTGAAGATGCATCTTCAGAAGAGGATATGTTGTGTACTAAAATGTGGTCACTATGACTAGAAACATCTTGTCCGGACCTTATCTCTCATATCATCTCACCAAATCAAGTCTTAATATGATCATTGTGGAGATGTTTTGTACCAAAATTGGGACACTTTGGTCTTCGCCTTGACATCTGGTCTGACACTATTTAAAGAAAGAAAAACTTGTCCAGTCCATATCTCGTATTTTATAACATCTTGGGTCACCAAAATTGGTCTGATTATGTATCTTGAGAAGAGGGTGTGTTCAATATATAAATAAGATCATTGCCACCTGGATCTTGTCCTCTGGTCTGACCCTATTTAATGAAAGAAACCGGACCATATCTCCTACGTTATTACATATTGAGTCACCAAATTTGGTCTGCAGATGTATCTTGAGAAGAGGGTGTGTTGTATACAAAAATTAGATCATTACCAGCTGGATCTTGTCCCTTGGTCTGACCCTATTTAATGAAAAGAAACCGGGCCATATCTCCTACGTTATTACACATTGAGTCACAAAAGTTGAAGAGGATGGTGTCGTGTACTAAAATTTAGTCACTGTGACCTCTGACCCCATTGAAAGAAAAATCTTGTCCGGGCAATATCTCTTAATTATCACACCTGGAGTTTCCAACGTTTGTCTTAACATGCATCTTTGGCAGTGGATGTGTGTGTCTTGTATCAAAATCAGCTCACTATGACCGTGACCTTGACCTTCCATCCCATTTAAAAAAAAAAAAAATGCCAAGGCCACATCTCCTTAATGTTATCATACCCGAAGTTACCAAATTAGTTCTGGTTTTTAATCTTGAGAAGAGGATGTGTCATGTACCAACATTGGGTCACTGTGTTCTTGACCTCTGACCCCATTTAAATAAAAAGTTTGTCCAGGCCGAATCTCCAGTGTAATCGTACCTCGAGTTAACAAATTGGATCTGAAGATGCATCTTGGGAATAGGGTTTGTCACAGAAAAAAAAATGGGTCATTGTTACCCGTGGACCTTGACCTCCGAGCCAATTTAAAGAAAGAGTTTGTCTTTGCCTTCTTTCCTATCATATTATACCTACTGACCTTTGAACCCCCGGTCGGGGATTATGGTTTGTCTATAAATCTCTTTCATTTTATTAAACAGTTTCAACGCATTCTCTCGAATGTCTTGGTGTTTTTCAAAAGAATGTTATTTCAGTCAATCTATGAAATAATAGGCCATTTTTCTGTTTACTTATATCTGTTTGATTTCCTTTTCTATTACATACTTTTAAAGTGAATTTAGAAAAACTGTACTTTTTTTCATACTCTCTTCTTTATGTATTATATCTGTATATAAACGATGTTCTATAAATAGGCCTATATGATTTGGAGTAATAGGACAAAAGCAACGATCATGTTTGAAGATCCAGAGTTTATACAATACGTCGAGTGACGTTACACCCCCAAAATTCAAGCCTGATTTGACTGTAGTTCGTATTTCAATGCGTGAGTGTACTATGGGTTGTGATCACGGATATATATTCTTCACGTATGTATATGCACGCTTACATACCCTTCTCTTTTTAGCGTTTAACTATAATTGAAAATGGTTGAAAGGTTCATAATTTGACAATACATTGTGAATATTGAAAAGCAACTTTACCCGTATTCTGAAGAACTTTTTATTCTGACTTGAAAATGTATTGTAGAACACCCTTTATTGCATTATAATTTGAGAATCTCTCTACATACATTGTTCGGCACAGCAGGATAAGGGGTAAGTAAAGAATAACCTTATAAATTCCCGTTTGGTTCGTAAGATTGCAAACTAAGATTGTATTTCAGGTATGAGCAAATTTAACCTGGTTAACAAAGTTAGCGTTTATAAGGTTGTGTAATAGATAGGGATACGTAACAAAATATAATATAATATGTATACAGTCTGTTTACTTTGACAAACATTTACAAATTGAGGAAAAAGGAGGCTCGTTCTGCATAATCAATGACACTTATAGATCCTTCACACACTTATAGACCCTTCACAGAGGTATTCCTTCATGGGTGCGAGACGTTCGTCGTTCTGCTCTCGGTTGGTCTTGTATACCTCCGGTGGAAAAGGAGCCCTGATTGGTCTAGGGATGGAGAAAATGTTCAGATGCGATTTTTGTACAGATTTCTTCAACATACTGTGTCAGCCTTCTAGTTCTTGGACATAATGCGTTGAAATGGTTCAAAGTCATTTAACAGCTCTCAACCTTGTATTCGGTTACATTGTATTGAAATGGGTCTACATCTTCAATGCCGATGATTGCTTTGAACCACTCATCTTCAACCGCGTTCATTACTACTGATGATCGTCTGACTAGACGACGAATGTCTTCGTCATTTGTGTAGTCATTTATCAATCCGTTGTGCAGAGACAAGCCTTGACCGAAAGCAGTTTAGAACCTATGAGAAATTTAAATGAACAAGAAAAAGATGACGGGATAGGTAAAGATAATATAAACCTGGCATAGTAAAAGGAACCGTCCTGTATAATCACATTTTCAGAAATCCAATACAACCGTCCATAGTAAGGGTATATGGCATTTGTAAAATGTAGGACAATCGAGAACAGACCAGAAGTGGTAGATATATTTGTAATAAGAGTAACAGTAAAAGTTGTAGTTGTAGTAGTAGTAGCGGAAATAGTATTAGTAAAAGTGGTGGTAGAAGTAGTTGTAGTAGTAGAAGTAGCGGTAATAGTATTAGTAAAAGGGTGGTAGAAGTACTTGTAGTAGTAGAAGTAGCGGTAATAGTATTAGTACAAGGGTGGTAGAAGTAGTTGTAGTAGTAGAAGTAGCGGTAATAGTATTAGTAAAAGGGGTGGTAGAAGTAGTTGTAGTAGTAGAAGTAGCGGTAATAGTATTAGTAATAGTGGTGGTAGAAGTAGTTGTAGTAGCGGTAATAGTATTAGTAATAGTTGTGGTAGAAGTAGTTGTAGTAGTAGAAGTAGCGGTAATAGTATTAGTAATAGTGGTGGTAGAAGTAGTTGTAGTAGTAGTAGAAGTAGCGATAATAGTATTAGTAATAGTGGTGGTAGAAGTATGTGTAGTAGTAGAAGTAGCGGTAATAGTATTAGTAATAGTGGTGGTAGAAGTAGTTGTAGTAGTAGAAGTAGCGGTAATAGTATTAGTAAAAGTGGTGGTAGAAGTAGTTGTAGTAGCGGTAATAATATTAGTAAAAGTGGTGGTAGAAGTAGTTGTAGAAGTAGAAGTAGCGGTAATAGTATTAGTAAAAGTGGTGGTAGAAGTAGTTGTAGAAGTAGCGGTAATAGTATTAGTAAAAGTGGTGGTAGAAGTAGTTGTAGAAGTAGTTGTAGAAGTAGCGGTAATAGTATTAGTAAAAGGGGTGCAGAAGTATAGCGTCGACCTCTCGTACCAAGGGTCCCGTGTTCGAGTCTCATGATGAGGGGGTTCTGACTTCGGGATTGTTCTACACAAACGGCGCGAGTACTGGTTAAGTCTCCAGGAAGCAGACATCGAGCGTGATTAATATAAGCTGAAAGCTTGTTTCGCAATCGATGTAAAATAAATAGATTTAAACTAAAAGTGGTAGTAGTAGTAGTAGTAGCGGTAATAGTATTAGTAAAAGTGGTGGTAGAAGTAGTTGTAGTAGTAATGGTGGTGGTAGTTGAAGTAGTTGCAATGGTAGTTGTGTTGGAAGTTGAAGAAGTAGTGGTAGTAGTAGTAATAATAGTAGTTTTAGATGTAGTAATTTCAGTAGAAGTAGTTGTAGTAGTATTAGTGGTGGTTGTAGTAGAAGTTATCACGGAAGTAGTAGTTGGTATTAGTAGTAATAATAGTAGTTGAAGTAGTATAAGAAGTAAAAGTAGATGTAGTTGTTGTAGTAGTCGCAGTAGAAATAGTAGTAGTAGCAGTAGAAGAAGTAGCAGTAGAATACTTAATAGTAGAAAGAGTAGTAGTAGCAGTAGCAGTAGAATAAGTAGTAGTAGTAGTAGTAGTAGTAGTAGCAGCGGTAGAAGAAGTAGTAGTAGCAGTAGTAGTAGTAGTAGCAGTAGCAGTAGAAAAGGTAAAAGTAGAAGTAGTAGTAGTTGTTGTTGTTCTAGTTGTAGGGATATCATCATCATCATTTAAAAGTGTTTTTATTATTATTATTAGTCTTATTATTACTTTTGTAAATCTCTTTAAATATAAATTTAATTATTGAAAAGAGTTGAAAACATTCTGACAAAATGAGATTTTTTCCATGAACAACAGTCTCAGTGAGTGATAAGATATATGTACCAAAGGAGAATCGAAGTATTAAAATAATGATTTTAAAAAAAGATAGTTGATACTTTATAAAGATATAAGATTTTACGGCCCATATGTTTTAAGTCAAGTGTCCGAATTTCAAAACTTCTGCCGTTTTAAACAGTCTTCATTCATACCACGACAGCCAGTTCACATAACCATCCGTTTCCGGGCTTTCTTGCACCAGTACTCCACACAACAATCTCCCAAGATAAACATGTAAACGATTAGTGAAGGCTTTGATGATACTATGCATAATCTTGCATAGATTCACACGAGTCTGTATACTGTTTATATTTGCATTGACTCAAAGTACAATAATTCTGCAGCAGACGATACCTGTACCACGGTATGATGTATCAGTGTTTGATTATGAACAATATGTATGCTATATACGTTTGTAGCACATCTATACATATATACTTTGAAAACATCTAGGTCGGTATATTGAAAATCGAGTATCGAATCGAGTTGAAAACGTAGTGGTAAAAGAAGATGTATCAGCACGTAAGAAATGGATAAACAACTTAAGTCCTTTATTAATTTGTTTGTTTGTTTGTTTGGAGTTTAACGCCGCTTTCAACATCTTTGGTCATATCACGGCGGTCAGAGCACCTACCCATGTTTTCCTGGCTTTCCCACACCAGTACTTACACAACATTCTTTCGAAGCCATCCTTTATTTATACAAACATGTTTCGTTCTTTGTCATTTTGAATATAAATCAATATATTCTAGTTTTGGCTAGAAATTGGTCGAAACGAAAAAGTTTTGATTTTTAAATGAGCCGTCCCACGAGAAAACCAATACTGTGGACTCTGCGTAAAGCATCGAACCGGATCAGCCTAAGCATGCCGCGCAGGCTAACCCGGACAAACACTGTTCGCCTCCTGTGGATTTACTATTTCAAGAATCATTACTTTATACCCCTATCCCCCAGAGACGGAATGTGTCGGCCCTGATAAGCCTGCGTAGGCTGATCTCGGTCGAAAATTACGCAGATATCAAAATGTTGGTTTCTCGTGGGACGGCTCAAATGTCTGATGACCGATGCTAATTACGGGTTATTCACCGAATAATCTAGGGTTATCCGTTTTCCTATAAAAGACTATTCTTTGGTTCGATCAAAATGACAGAGGTCAACATGTATTTATCCAGGCGCAGCCGAGATGGTTGAATTGACAATCTCAACCAACCATATCAACCTCGGATCAGCATCGTCATCAGCGACAACAACACCACGGGTTGTTACAATGGCGTGTTCATTCGCTCACAGAGACAATATCAGCCAGGTCAATCAGTTGCGAATACGAAAGAAAAAAGAAGTAAAATCTACATTCAAAACCATAGCGGAGGTGAAGGGCGCCAATCCAAACATCCCGTTTCTATGGATACAAGAAATGAAAGAACGAGTCAATGTCATTGGGAAGATCAACACCAAGGAACCTGTGTTAAGTGCACTTGTACTGATGTTTTATACGGATCAGATGAACGTTTCAGACTATGGAATTTATCAATGTCAGATAAGTTTTACTTATAAAGGGGCGAGGCTCCAACATGACGAGAAAAGGCTCGACATAGATGGTATGCAGTATTTATTTGTTAACTTTTTTGTTTTGTTTTACGATGCTACTACTATACTGAATAGTATATGAACGGTTGCACTCATTTGAAGTAAAGATTTACATCACAATACTTTCATTTGTAGAGAAATTCGCCAGAGAGTCAGTGCATGGGAAAAGGTACACGTTGACATTTCTGAACAATGTGGATAGATCATCCTGTACAGCTCCTACATCTTTTTGGAATCCACTCAATTTGCCTGAAGCTACTAATCAACTTATGTTAGCAATACGTGAACAATGCAGATATATGCGGATGCACAGGCTGGATTGGATCTAAACTGCTGACAAAAGTCACTTTGTAACTTTTCTCATGCACTGGCTCAAATAGATATTGAGTTAAATTTGACTAGTTTTTAATGTTGCCGATATTTTGTTGTTGTTAATGGCATAGGTAGCAAACAGTCTATGTATCTCCAGACGACTAGTGAATACTGGTCAGTGTGGGTTCACACGCTGGACTCTGTCTTCGAATACCGTGTAGCACCATCAGTGTGTGACAATATATGTATAGTTTATAAGGAGATAGATAGTTTACCAATCTCATTAAAATCAGGCCAAAATACATGGCTGTACGTATATATTGATTCTGACGTCAACGTATAAAAGGTCGTCTCAAATTGACTTAATACAATTTAACATCCATGAACAGTTGTTCGTTTATTGTCCAATGAAATCGCACACTACAAAGAAGGCTCGATTCTATCCAATCGGAATAATCGACAAACATCGCTTATCTATCTCGCTTATTGATATGGGTTATCTCCCCTGTGTTATACATGACATTCTTGTAGGTGACACTTTGTTTGGCTGACGCAAATGTCAATCTGAGACGACCTGTATGAGGCAGACGTCAGCTCTATAAACGAGCAGGCGAATTGAGGTCTGGTTTTAATGAGATTGGATATTTTAATTGACTTGTACAGATGCATGTATCTCGTCATAAACATACATACATTTTTACATAAACAACATTTTTAGTGGACATTAGATAGTTATTTGATATACATTTAACTTGAACTGTTTCACAATTTTGATATATATAGTATCTCAAAATTGGCGTATTGATCTTTAATTTTGCAGTATATGAACAGACTACACAAGCTATGGACACTACAACTACCAGTATTTTTAAAACTGACATCACTAACCAGCCCCACGTAGCCGTTCAAGATGGCTGCCAGTCTGTTAACGTTTATTTCGCATTTATAATTGTTCTAACGGCAACGCTTGTCGTCACCGTGATAGGTGGATGTATTATCATTATACATTTGCGAGGGAAATTGGGTACGTAAGTCAACCGTTCGTTAAGTAAAATTTGCAGTAGATCCCGTTTTCTTACGACAACCCGACCAATCGATGTTATTGCAATCCTTTGGCTAAGGTTGCTGTATACTGATATTGTTTGTTGTAATGTGTAATATACGGTCTTTTCAGCAGTATAACAGTTATATCAAGGCGACAGTTGTAATGATTTAACGTATCACTTATTTGTTTGGTGTTTATTTTCCCCATTTATTCTAGGCGATCCGCAGTAGCCAGCGAATCGATAACGATGAGGTTTATCCATGTGTTGGTCATAAGTTAGAATACCTTTTCGGTCGTTCTTTCTGTTCAATAGTTGACCTGTAATCAATCTATGAGATAAACAATAATGTATGTTGTAAGGTAGCCAGTCGATTGGTGTTGTATGGGTTACTGGTTCGAGAAAGTCAGGAAACCCATGGTTGTGTCAACTGACTGCCTTGATATAACTGTAAACTTGTTGAAAACGGCGTTAAACTCTAATCAATCAGTCACTGCTACGTATTTTTACTGGGTCGATTTCAACCAACCTTAATTAGCGTTAAGTAATACTTAAATACTTAAAAGCAATTTTCATCAAATGTTTTTCCCTAATATGCTGTACAACAAGTATGGTGGAATGTATTTAAGTAAATGACTAAGTTAGCATAAAAAGTAACATTGCTAACTAATAATACTTGTTAAGAAATCAAATGTTTTGTCCTTTTCATTAGGAAAACAAAACGTATTACTGATCGCTAAGTAAGGTTGGGAGAATTGGACCCTGAACTAGCTCGTATGTACATCAATTAGATGTGTTTTCACAAGTATTCAATCATACAAACCTGGGCTACTTATACTTAAGGTATTAGTAACCCAGTATAAACGCAAAAGGTCTATACATTGATTTGATTTGTAAACATAATGGGAGAATGACAAATCTATCAACCTATTTGATCAGTATCTCATTTTCGTACAACGTTTAGAAAAGCCGTCTGTATCCGGGAAAGGAAGGGTTGTTTAAAACAGTATTTCTATACGCTGTTTTAAGTGGTACTTAAATAGATGAATAGAAAGACAATTAGAGCCATCCCACGAGAAAACCAACATTATGGTATCTGCGTAATGTATCGACCCAGATCATCCTGCGCAGTCCGCGCAGGCTAATCCGGGCCAACACATTCCGTCTCAGAGAGATAGAGGTAATGAATAATAATTCCTGAAGTAAAAAAATCGACAGGAGGCGAAAAGTGTCTGCCCGGGTTAGCCTTCGCAGCATGCATAGGCTGATCCGGGTCGAACCTTTACGCAGAGTCCACAATGTTGGTTTTCTCGCGGAACGGCTCGTATCGTGTTTCCGATGAAGAGGCGTATTAGAATGTGAATCATCACCTCTATTCCGTTTACAGACGCATTATGACGCATCTTTTGTATGTTTGTGAAAGCCTAATTCTCTCATAATGAGAAATGTCTCCATCTGTTAAAATGTTTTCCAATCTATTCAATAATTATAATAGCAAGTCGGTTACAATGCAGACCCACCAGTCCTGGGTGCCAAGGGGAGACAGCCATTACTACCATTTATAAAGTGTTGTGTATTGGCCGGTCGGAGATCGAACCCGCGACCTCACGCAACCGGGGCGGTTGACTACCTCTGAGACTGTGTCTCAGATAGCAAATATGTTTGTCAATTGTATTTTGGACAAAAACTTTTTTTTTTTTTTTTGTAGCAACGAATGCCTCATCGACGAAGAAGAAGTCAAACAGGTATGTAACACAATCATCTTATAGTAAGTAACTTGCACATTGTGTGCCTGGCACAGGCGTAAGCGACGCGGGCTGTCACTCCAGAGGTTGTGAGTTCGAACATTCTTTCCGACGTTTGACAAAAGTCAAACGCAACAAACGTCTTCCACAAATGGGCTTACAGTCTATGTGGAAAAGCAGCCAGTTGCTTGGAAAGACTTATGTATTGATAACTGGTATGAGAAAGCCGTTTTTTTAAAACGACCTTACAAACCCAATTAATCAATCACTTTATTGAAAACATTTTCAGAGGCAGGTCTTCTTCACTCTGATTTTTGTTTAGATACACTCTTGGTGTGTTTGTTTGTTTGGTATTTTACGCCGCTTTCTACAATTGTTCCGTTATATCACGGCGCGTTTCTTGGTAAGTTTACGCCGCTTTCTACAATTGTTCCGTTATATCACGGCGCGTTTCTTGGTAAGTTTACGCCGCTTTCTACAATTGTTCCGTTATATCACGGCGCGTTTCTTGGTAAGTTTACGCCGCTTTCTACAATTTTTCCGTTATATCACGGCGCGTTTCTTGGTAAGTTTACGCCGCTTTATACAATTGTTCCGTTATATCACGGCAAGTTTCTTGGTAAGTTTACGCCACTTTCTACAATTGTTCCGTTATATCACGGCGCGTTTCTTGGTAAGTTTACGCCGCTTTCTACAATTGTTCCGTTATATCACGGCGCGTTTCTTTGTAAGTTTACGCCGCTTTCTACAATTTTTCCGTTATATCACGGCGCGTTTCTTGGTAAGTTTACGCCACTTTCTACAATTGTTCCGTTATATCACGGCGCGTTTCTTGGTAAGTTTACGCCGCTTTCTACAATTGTGTGGTCCGTTATATCACGGCGCGTTTCTTGGTAAGTTTACGCCGCTTTCTACAATTTTTTCGTTATATCACGGCGCGTTTCTTGGTAAGTTTACGCCGCTTTCTACAATTGTTCCGTTATATCACGGCGCGTTTCTTGGTAAGTTTACGCCGCTTTCTACAATTTTTTCGTTATATCACGGCGCGTTTCTTGGTAAGTTTACGCCGCTTTCTACAATTGTTCCGTTATATAACGGCGCGTTTCTTGGTAAGTTTACGCTGCTTTCTACAATTGTTCCGTTATATCACGGCGCGTTTCTTGGTAAGTTTACGCCGCTTTCTACAATTGTTCCGTTATATCACGGCGCGTTTCTTGGTAAGTTTACGCCGCTTTCTACAATTTTTTCGTTATATCACGGCGCGTTTCTTGGTAAGTTTACGCCGCTTTCTACAATTGTTCCGTTATATCACGGCGCGTTTCTTGGTAAGTTTACGCCGCTTTCTACAATTATTCCGTTATATCACGGCGCGTTTCTTGGTAAGTTACGAGTACTACTCGTCCAATTATCGCCAACGAGGCAGTCGTGATGCTAACCCAACACACCTGAGCACCAGAAAGGAAAAGCAATGTCTTTGGTATGACCCGGCCGGGGAACGAACCTATGACCTCCCGCACCCTAGTCGAACATTCTGCCATTACGCCATCGAGGAGGTATTTTTGTTTCGATACTCTCTTCGTATCTGAATGGTTCTTTTGAAGGCCAAATCATTTACACTGTTTGGTATAGCTTTGAACCTTTCCTACAAAGAAGAAATCTGCAGCAGATGACTCTGTAGAAAAATCTCTGTCATTGAATGTATAATTATTGAGTATATTGTAAACATTGTGATAAAAAACGAAAAAGAGAAATTGCTCGTTTAAACGTCATCATCTCTGGCAGCGTAAGAAAGCGTGTATATGTGGGAAAGGGTTAATCGTCCTTCTCTGTGTTTTGTGTGTGCATGGCATGTGTCTTCTACAACGTTAGACCCGAAATCTATAAAAGTTTAATCTTTTCTTAGACTTTATGATCCAGAATCTGATATTGTCTATACGACAAATTTCTCCTCTTGCCACAAAGTTTTCAATTACATGTATATTCAATATAATATACTTTCATTTACAGAGTGTTTCTATATCTTCGCCATGATGTTTAAAAGTCGTCTGATGTAGATGTGTTGTATCTAATAAGTGGTTATGTATGAAATATCTTCTGACATGGAGGCTTAACCAAGTATTATTTAATTTACTTCTATCAAACTTATATATTCTGATAAGGCTAAGCAGGTTGATAAGCTGATCTAAACCTTCACAGTTCAGACATGACAACCGGTTCTTTACTCCATTAGCAGGATCATATGTGTACGTGTAAATAGTCCAGTTAAAGTCATGTCATTAGGCCGAATCATCTCCGAAACACTTCCATGACTTTGACCCTCAAATTTTACTTTTTGTCAGGTCCGAAGAAAACCAAGCCAGTAGGCCTTCATGTCAAACGAGAAACTTTAGAAAAGAAGCTCCGGGTAATTCCCGTCATTCAGTGATATCCAACCACATATACGAGAGTCCACCGACCGTTGAATATAACTATGACAAAGTTTACATTCATCCCACGAACTATACAATGGACGAAACAACTGATGAACATGGGTACATCAAAACAACCGGTATAACCACTGGTGACATTTATGATCATGACGGTTATGTAAAACCGACTTATACGTCGGACATAGAACATGGGTACGCAAACCCAGCCCTAAGTGATAATATCAATGCTTCATAAACTGAGACAATTCAAGGAGCGCATTAATCACACCGATGCTGATACTTATACATCATGATAATGCGCATTTTAACGCTTCTGCGTCAGAAAATATTGAGACAAAAGGAGAAATTTCTTATGATGAGTAATTACATCTTTTGCCACAATATTGTCAACTATGTTCAATCAGTATACTTTGATTATCAAAGATTGTTCATATGTAACGTTTGCCAATGTTATGAAAAGTCTTCTTCAGATGTGTTGTACGTTGGAAGGGGGTTATCGCTTAATTTAACCCTTTCCCTCATATAGACGCTTTCTGACGCCTCTGCAGCAGACGGCTTTTTGAAAACATAGCGACAAAAGAAGATATTGCACAAAACGTGCAATTTCTCCTTTTGCCACAATGTTTTCCACTTTTTGTCCTAGGTTATCCATTCAATTATGGAGATTTTCTATTCTTTGACAAAATACGTTCAAAGTCGTCTGCTGCAGAATTGTCGTATTGTAGCACTCTGGCCAGCTACATCAAATTGTCCACGAGGAAAACACAGGTAAATAAACGAGATCGTATAGTGATACATTTATTTATTTAAATAGGTAAACTAGTCTCACGACTCTCTCTCTTTCAGGCCTGTCCATCCTCTCCGACTCTCTCTCTCTCTCTCAGGCCTGTCCATCCTCTCCGACTCTCCCCGCTCTCAAATAAACATACTATATATACTGTAGGGCGTGCGCCGTATACACGTGATCATCCCATACCCCGTATATGGTTATACCGCTGGCCTCACGTGTATACCTCTAACCTCATTGTGTTACAGTATGAGGGAAAGGGTTAATAGGCTTTACACGGGACATCGGTATATTAAACCACCAACCAAAATAAAACTAACAAATAGAAACTTTGTGCTGGACAGAGAGCTTGTCCAAAACCATATAGAGGTCAATGTTTATTGGAAAGGGTTCAGTCCTTTTTCAGACGGATCCAATATTTAGCCCATCTGAATCTGACAAGTTTAGAAAATATTTAGCAGACAGAATTGTTGTCTTTTGTTACTGATGAAAGTCAGTTTGTACAACAAAAGAAGAGGACCATATCGCACACCAAATCGAATAGAAATTCAATAACCTTCTATGTTATTACTCTATATATAATACAACGAAAACGAAACTCGCAGGCTAATCTGGGTCGATACATTACGCAGAGTGCATACTGTTGGTTTTCTCGCGGAACCGCTCATATATACTGTACAACATAGGGCTATCAGATAGTATCTTGGGTGTCCTAGATTTGCACCCCGCGTTGCTGGATGGATTCCTAACATATATAGACGGCGGACCATTACTATTCGTCACAGGAATATACTTATTAAGTTTGATGATAATCATATTACAAAACATACATTTAAGAAAGATGACATACCGCGTCAATATAGCTGGAGCAGTGAACTTAAAGAGTGCCTAACAAGCTCGAGTTCATCAGTACTCATAAAACTAAGAGAACAATCAATTCAAAAACCGTTAAAGGTGCTCAATTGTGTCCATCAAACTCGGTTCGAGATGAAACTCATTTTTTTTTTAAATGTGACTTTTAGATAGACATCCAATATATTCATAAATTGTTTAATAATTAAGTTCCTGTTTGATCTATTTCATTAATTAGTTTATAGGTTTGGATTGTATATGCTCTGATTCTTCTATACTCTAGACGTGGGAGTCCCAGTCTTACTAGCCTTCCATTGTAACGTAATCCTGTCGGTAGTTTGATTTTATTTCAGCTCTTCTGAACACACATTTTAAATATTAATAGCATCTTGTTTTTCTTTTGTCAAACGTCAATCCCAGATCTTTTAGTTCTCTTCTAAAATTTGTTTTATTTCATGAATATTTCCTTGGACATCTTTCGATTATTTCGTCCAATGTGCAAGGTTTTACATGTGTTGATATTAAAAATCATTTGCCGTTTTGTGGCCCAGCTACAAGCTTAGAAACAACGCTGCATCACGCGTATAGCCGAGTACAGTTTTGTGTCGTCTGCGAACATTTTCATAGTAGAGTTCAGTTCAGCAGGCAAGTCATTTATATGAATAAAAGATATCATTGATTTCAAGGAAACAATTCCGGGGGAATCCATTTGTGATTTACCTTCGTGTAGAGGATTTCCCATTTAGAATAGTATTCATAATTTTCTAACGTTAACACTCTTAGCATTAAAGGTAAAAAAAAAACCAGTCCCTTGACCCAATCAAAACCAATAACAGAAAAAAAAGAAGGACACTAGAACGCACAACAAACAAGGAACGATAACAATAACACCTCGGTGGTGTAGTGGTAGTGTCTGCCTCAGGTGCGTGACTTATGCAATGTGATTTGTCATGCGAACCACATTAAATCATTGTGTATTTCGGTAAGCCATGTTTTTTGACCAATCACTATGTCTTGAAGGAATCTCGTAGTGTCACCCAAGGAACATTTCCACACAAGTATTTGAAAATCGGCCATACTTTCGTCGGAGAAGATTTTTTAAGTTTTCACTTTAGCCATATAAGGCAAAACAGCCCTTCCCATCAACATGGCTTGAAGGAATCTGATAGAGGGTCACCCAAGGAATATTTCTACAAAGTTATTTGTAAATCGGACGTATACGAAAGGATACTTTCGTCGGAGAAGAATTGTTAATTGTTCTCAAGGTTAGCATTACGACTGACTGGCTGGTGTCAGGAAAATTGTTGGAAACGGTGTAAAACACCAAACAACCAACCAATAACAATGAATAACACAAGTAGCATGAATGTCCTATATAATTCAAATTAGTTCTGCTATGTGCTTTGTCATGCCAACCACAATAACTCATGCTGTGCTCAGGTAAGCTAATACATGAGGGCATGTATAATTCAAGAGGGTCACCCAAGGAACGAGTCTACAAAATAATTTGAAAATCAGCCTAATATTGTCTAAAGAGACGAGTTTTAAAGTTTTTACTATAGCCATTTGAGGCAAAATAGCTTCTCCCCCATGTGTAGCTGTGTTTCGTTTTTGTACCAATCAACAAAGCTTAACGGAATCTGAACAAGGTTCATTCAGGGAACATTTCTACGCAATTATTTGAAAATCAGCTAGATACTTCCAGAGATTCTTTTTTAAGTTTTCACCATATAAGGCAAAAGAGCCCGACCCCCTGGTCACCATGTTATTTCTATCATTCAACATGGCTAGAAGGCATCCCAAGGAACATTTCTAAACAAATATTTGAAAATCTGCAAACACTTTTGGGAGGAGACAAGTTTTTAATTTTGTTTATCGCAGCTGCAATAGAATTTTAGTGAGGTCATTGAGAGGGATGCTTGCTGTGAAGTTTCATCCAAATTGACACACTTATTACAGAGGTGATTTTGAAAAACCATTGACAAAGTGCGATCAAAATAACTGAAATAGTTAATGTTGAACAGTTTGTGCTCAAGTGAGCTTAAAATACATGTAAAGCTATGTGATCATTGTCTCAATATTTTATTCCTAAATATACATATTCTTTATCAACAACTAACTGTTCATGTGTTAACATATATATATAGGATTTCATTAATAGTTAATAGATAGCTTTAATCATTGAATAATTAATTCTCCCTTTGCCACAATGTTTACAACTCCATTCAATCATTTTGCTGGTCTTCCGTTGATTGTAAAATTTCTTTATATCCACTCAGATGATATTAACGTCTTCTGCTGCAGATTTTTTATGTTTAAACGGGTTAACAATTATAAATGTTTTTAAAAATATTTCATAAGTACACATTTTACACATTCCCTTAACAAGAGGGTCATGGAGGCCCTGTAACGCTCACCAGTGTATCTCATGGCTCTGTAGGAAAAAGTGTTCTTAAATAATATTTATAGAAATAATTTGAAAAACAAATAAGAAATGCAGCCTGTAAGATATATCACAAGATCGTTCTAAAATTTGGCATAGTTACATGTTTAACCCATGTGACCCAAACTTGAACTTAGCCTAGATATCACAAATACAAACAATCTGACAAATTAAATCCTGCAGGCTCTAGAGTGTCAATGATATATTACTTAAATTTGGCCTAGTGAAATACTTTTTTACCAGATATGACCCAACATTGAACTTTGCCTAGAACAAAGCCAAACATTTTGACAAAGTATCAACTTGCTGGAGTGTCAACAGTTTTTTCTAAACCCTTTACCACTTACAACACATTTGTAGCAGATGACTTTGAAAACAGCAATATTAAAATATGGAGTATCTCTATAAATGCAAGTATAATTAGTGAAAAGAGTAGAAAATATAGTGGCAAAAGGTGAAATTGCTCATCATGAGCAATTTCTCCTTTTGACATTATCTTTTCAAAAGTCGTCTGCTGCAGTGGCGACAGAAAGCGTCTATATGTGGGAAAGGGTCAAACTTGACTTATTTACTTTGTTTTTGACATGACATGACCCATCTCTTAACTTAACCTAGATATCATCTAGAGAAATATTCTGACAAAGTATCAACATAATCTAGAATGTCAACACAATTTTTGACCTAGTAACCTTACGTTTTATCAGACATGACCAAATTTTGAACTAGACATGATCAAGACAAACATACAAAAAAGGTTCCTCCATGCTCAAGAAAAAAAAATGCGGACTGAATTGTCCACAAGAATTTTTCAAAAATTAGCCTAGTTATCTGGATTTTGACCAGACATTACCCTTATTTGAACTCGGGTTATATATTATCAACATACACATTCTGACATAGTTTCTACATGCTAAAGCCAAACATGTTTTCTCCACATTGATCAAAAAATATTTCTTAAACTTGGTGTGGTGAGCTTGTTTGGACTTGGCATAGATATAATCAAAGTTAATATTCTGACAATATTTCATGAAGATAAGATGAAAACTGGACTCTAGAGTGTCAAGAAGGTTATTGTTGACAGGGGGACGAAGGATGGGCACTGGACAAAGGGGATCACAATAGCTCACATTCAGCACATATATTAGGTGAGCTAAAAAGTAATCAAATCATTTTAAAATACCCTAACAAGGCAAATGTACAGAATATTAGATGTAAGAGTTGGTTATGATACAGTTATACATCATGTATAAAATATATATATCCCTGACCCACATGCAAGATGCATTTTGACAGATCTGCTGTAAATGACTTTGAAAAACATTTAACAAAAGGTGAATTAGCTCATCATACAACAAACTTCCTGTTGCCAAAATAACAATGTATCATTAATGGATAAATTGAAGTCATTGTGGTAAATTATGAGCAATTTCTTCTTTTGCCACATTTTTTTTCAAATAACTGCTGCAGATTCAAAATACATCTGTTAGTGGGAAAGCTGTCTTAGCACCTCCTTTCCTCTGCCATGGCAGATTTCTTGACCTCGTTTAATATTTCCTATGTGATAGCTTTTGTCAATCATCTGCTGGTTTCTTAAATTGTCTTTTTAGTTTCTTGTTGGCACTGTTGTCTTCATCCCCCTCTTCCTCTTCTGTTGGATGATGACGCTTGGTTTTAAATTTGTTTGATATAGTTCCAATTAAGGATTGGTACCTACAAGATCAAGAATGTACAATATATATAATCAATCTTAAAAAAATAAACATGAGTGAGATATTATATTTATCACATTAAGTTCTTTATGAGGCGTATTTCGAAAAAACTGTACATGCAATTTGCCGGTTGTGGAGCCAAAGTGACTAACGTTGTAATGTCAAATGTGACATTATTTTCATAGTTTGGTTTCCGCAATGTAAACAAGAGCGCCAAATGTCACAAAATACGCCCGTCCTGTTATTTTGAGACCAAGTAGTATAGTGATAATTTGTTGTACATCAGCCAAACTTAGAGAGCAGACACTGTCTGTACAGTTTTACAGATGATTGGATAAAGGCTTCTAAAGTTATTGAGCTGACAAGACTAATTTTAGGTAATTTCTATAATCAAAGGGCAATAACTCTCGATTGACTAAAGTGATATGGCTAGTTATCGAACTTGTCCAAGATATTATGCCAATACACATTCTGACTAAATTTAATGATGATTGGACAAAGGCTTCTAAAGTTATTGTGCTGACAAGACCAATTTTGGGCAATTTCTATAATTAAAGGGCAATAACTATTGATTGACTAAAGTGATATGGCTAGTTATCGAACTTGTCCGAGATATTATCCCAATACACATTCTGACCAAATTTGGTGATGATTGGACAAAGACTTCTCAAGTTATTGAGCTGACAAGACCAATTTTAGGTAATTTCCATAATCAAAGGGCGATAACTCTTGATTGACTAAAGCGATATGGCTAGTTATCGAACTTGTCCGAGATATTATGCCAATAAACATTCTGACTAAATTGAGTGATGATTGGACAAAGGCTTCTTAAGTTATTGTGCTGACAAGACCAATTTTTGCTTGATTGACTATAGCGATATGGCTAGTTATCAAACTTGTCCGAGATATTATCCCAATACACATTCTGACCAAATTTGGTGATGATTGGACAAAGGCTTCTAAAGTTATTGAGCTGACAACATACTGGACGCGTATTCAAAACGGGCGTATAAAAAGACTTAAGACTAAGACTGAAAACCAAACTAATGGTGTCATATGATATTTATGTAATGGATTTTGACACTCCCAGAGAGGGCTTCATGTGATAAAAATGTTATATTACACTAGTCAAGTCAGTGTGTATATATAAATGTTATCTTACATAAGACAATTGTAATATCAATTAATAAACACTTAACATTTTTACCCAAAACTTACAGATGCATCTATTGTGACAGGCATTTAACCCTTTCCTCACACTTTCTGAAAATTCTGCAACTATATTCAAATATTTAACTTTCATTTACAGATATTTTTCATTTTCGTGACAAAATATTTTGAATTTGTCTGCTGCAAATTTGTTGTATTCATGAGAGAAAGTGTTAATTCTAAACTTCGGTACAGAATGAGCAATCTTTCCATTTGCAACAGTGTTTTTCAACTTTGTTTAAAAATTATTCTTTCATTTAAAGATGAGTTTGTTCTTTACGCCCAAAACGTGTCCAAAGACGTCTCCTGCAGATGAAATGAGATTGTGAAAGACCTTTAATCTCCACTTTTCATAACATTGTGAGAGCAGGAATAATGACTAATTTATCTTTCGTGATTTTTAAATTGTTAACCCTTATTCTCATTTCTCTATCTCATTTAAACAATTGTAAACGCCTGTTTGAATATACAGTCATATACTAACCCATTGATACTTTCAGACAGTAGAAAACTTCAGAAAACATAAAAGAACAAGAGCGCCAAATGTCACAAAATACGCCCGTCCTGTTTTTTTGAGACCAAGTATAGTAGTAATTGGTTGTACGTCAGCCAAACTTAGAAAGCGGACACTGTTAGTACAGTTTTGGCCATATCGAGGGACATAATTGTGTAATGACTAAGATAACGTTGTAAGTTATCAAACGTGACCAAGATATTCTGCCCATAAACATATTGTCTAAATTTGGTGATGATCGGATAAAGGCTTTACAAGTTATTTAGCTGACAAGACCAATTTTAGGTAATTTCTATAATTAAAGGGCAATAACTCTCTATCAACTGGAACAATATGGCTAGTTATCGAACTTGTCCAAGATATTACGAGAATACACATTCTGACCAAATTTGGTGATGATTGGACAAAAGCTCCTAAAGTAATTAAGCTGACTTGACCAATTTTAGGTAATTTCTATAATTAAAGAGGGATAACTCTCGATTGACTAAAGCGATATGGCTAGTTATCAAAATTATCCGAGATATTATGCCAATACACATTCTGACCAAATTTAGTAATGATTGGATAAAGGCTTCTAAAGTTATTGAGCTGACAAGACCAATTTTAGGTAATTTCTATAATTAAAGGGCGATAACTCTCAATTGACTTCAGCGATATGGTTAGTTATCGAACTTGTCCGAGTTATTATGCCAATACACATTCTGACCAAATTTGGTGATGATTGAACAAAGGCTCATAATTTTATTGAGCTGACAAGACCAATTTTAGGTAATTTTTATAATTAAAGGGCAGTAACTCTCGATTGACTACAGGGATATGGCTAGTTATCGAACTTATCCGAGATATTATGCCAATACACATTCTGACTAAATTTAGTGATGATTGGGCAAAGGCTTCTAAAGTTATTGAGCTGACAAGATCAATTTTTGGTAATTTCTATAATTAAAGGGCGATAACTCTTGATTGACTAAAGCGATATGGCTAGTTATCGAACTTGTCCGAGATATTATCCCAATACACATTCTGACTAAATTTTGTGATGATTGGACAAAGGCTTCTAAAGTTATTGAGCTGACAACATACTGGACGCCGCCCGCCCGCCCGTACGCCGCAGGTAAAACTATAATACGATCCGTTTTTTCAAAACGGCCGTATAAAAAGGAGGAATTGCTTATAATGCTCATCATTTAGCCTTTTAAAAGTTGTCTGCTCCATTTTTGTTGCATGTGGGAAAGGGTTAAGCTTATTTACCTTTCTGTCATTTCTTTATCATTGAGACTGTTGTCTCTTTCCTTTCTTTCAGCCTCCTCAAGCGCAAGTTCATTGTTCTGGAGCTGCATCAGTTTCTAAAAAGATATAATCAATTACAACATTATTTCATCTCAAGAGCTAGGGAGAACACTTAGCAATTCTTAAACACATACTTCGTGATTTGCCTGATCGAGATTTTTCCCATCTGACATCACATATCTCATCCTACTCTACAAACGGTATCAACTATGTATTTTGTATTAACCCTTTCCCATATACAACAAATCTGCAGCAAACAACTTTGAAGCGTTAAGTAAAGTATTTGGAAAATCTCTCAAAATGAAGGTATAATTACTGCTGCAGATGCCTCAAAATGCGTCTATAGCTTGGAAGGGGCTAATTAAGAAAGGTTAAATATTATGTGATAGGATTTTTCAGATTGTTCCCAATTAGAAGTGGTTGGAGTGTCAGCCTTGTGGAACAGGAGAACCGGGTACCATCCAGGGTTGGGTTTTACTAAGAATAGCAATGGCTTCTTTCCTTGGACCTCAGGAATGATGCAGGGCAGCATTACGACTTATCGTGTCAGGATTTACATAGTGTAAGTTCAGATAAGTCTGTACTTGATTTGACTGAAACACCATGAACCTGTTCATACATGTATAAAACAATTCTGCAGCAGGCAACATTGAAAGCATGTTGGCAAAAAAGCAGAAAATCTCTATAAATGAAAGTATAATTACTGCAAAAATTTGAAAACATTGTGGCAAATAGAGAAATTGCTTGTCTTGGGTATTTTTCTCCTTTTGCCACATTGTTTTCAAAAGTCGACCGCTGCAGAGGCGTCAAAAAGCGTCTGTATGTGGGAAAGGGTTAACCATTTCATACATAAAACAATTCTGAAGCAAACGACTTTGAAAATATCTTGGCAAAAATGTGAAAGTATTATAGAATAAAGTAAAATCATTGTGAAACAAGAAAATGTGTCCATGGAACACGGATACCCCGGTTGTTAACTATATTTTAAAACGGACGGACGAACAGTTGGTCCAACCTCAAATTGATACAATTTTTTAAACAATGATATGTTGATTGTCATTTGTGTGAAGTTTCATAATGATAGGACATCAGGTTCACTAAAATCTAACTTGACCAAAAACTTTAACCTGAGAATGGAATGGACGAACAGACAGACGAACAGACGGATGAACAGTTGGTCCAACCTCAAATTGATACAATTTTTTAAACAATGATATGTTGATTGTCATTTGTGTGAAGTTTCATAATGATAGGACATCAGGTTCACTAAAATCTAACTTGACCAAAAACTTTAACCTGAGCGGGACGGACGAACGGACGGACGGACGGACGGACTAACAGACCGGAAAACTATATGCCCCTCATACCTCGTATGCCGGGGCATAAAAAAGGAGAAATGACCCATAATGAGCTATTTCTACTTTTGTCACAATGATTTCAAAAGTTGTCTGCTGCAGAGACGTCCAAAATGGTCTGTATGTGGGAAACTGTTAACCCTTTCCCTCATACGACAATTCTACAGCAGACGACTTTGAACATATTTTGACAAATAATGGAAAATCTCAATAATTGAATGGATAACCTGTGACAAAAAGTGGAAAACATTGTGGCAAAAGGAGAAATTGCACGTTCTGTGCAATTTCTTCTTTGGTCACTATGTTTTCAAAAAGCCGTCTGCTGCAGAGGCGTCAGAAAGCGTCTATATGTGGGAAAGGGTTAAAAGACTAAAAAATTCTGGCATTATAAAGGAAGAATTTTTCATGAACATTTAAGAGACCAAGGCAGCCCTGTAATGCTCAGCTGAGTACCATAGATCATATAAAGCAATACTAAAAGAAAGAAATTTATTGGTAAAATAAACAAGGTGACCCAACATGATGCATATTCAAACTTGCCTTTGCATTCACCAAAACAAACCTTCAGACAGTTTCACGATGCTGATGTTAAAATGTACACTTTAGAGTCCGTGTCCACAAGATTTTCTCGCAATTGGCTTAATGACAATTTAGCATAGATTTCACAATAACAAACATTCAAACAGTTTATAATCATTCTTGATTCAAAAATGCGGCTTCTTCAGTGTCCAGAAGAATATTCATAAATTGGTTGATTTGGCAGATGAAATGACTCATAATTTGGCCCTAATTATTGACCCAACATGACTTATATTCCAACTTGGCCTAGCTCTTAAGTTTTACCATTCATAAGTTAAAAATGCGGACTATATATATTGTCCACAATATATTTTTCTTAGAATTGGCCTAGTGACCTAGTTTTTTGCCAGATATGACCCATAGCTGAGCTTAGTTAGATATTACAACACAAATAATCTTTTAAAGTTTCGACATTGTTGAGTGTAAAAACCTAGCCAAGATTTCAAGTCACCACACATTTTGAATAAGTATCATGAAAACTGTGACTTCTGGAGTGTCCACAAGAATATTGATGACAGATAAAGGTCGATCATACTATCACACCTTCGTGTTCATGTGAATCATCACAAATTATTATTTAGAAAATAAAAGGATTTAGTTTAAACTTTAACCCTTTCCCACATACAACAATTCTGCAGCAGACGACATTGAAATCAGCTACACAAAAATACGGAAAATCTCTGAAAAATAAAAGTACAATAATTGAATAGAGATGAAAACATGGTGACAAAAGGAGAAATAGCTCGTTTTGTTGCCATGTTTTCAAAAAGATGTCTGCTGCAGAGGCGTCAGAAAGCATCTATATGTGGGAAAGGGATAATATTCATCATTTTTCTTCTTTTTCAAAAATCACTCGGCTACAGAGGAATATTTTCCTGCAGCAAACTTGTGGGGGGGTTAAATTGAAACCATTTGAGTAAGTGGCTGTGGCTCTTTGCCACCATTCCTTTTCAAGAATAAAAACATTCAAATGGAAATAAAACAAGAACATCAGAACTTTACCTCAACTTCAGGATTAAATCCCTTAAAAGACATTCTGCCAAATACAAGGTTCTCACAGAGTCTGTAGCTTGGTTCCATTTCATAATTGCTTCTGTAATCAAAAATAAAAACAGTTGTAAAAGTGTCCATCAGCAATATACTTCCACTCAATACTTTCCCACATACAACAAATATGTGGTAGATATAAAAACGTCTATGCTAAATGGAAGCAATGTTAACAACTTTAAAAAGCTCTTGACTTATTGTTTCATATGAACACATTGAAAATGTATTCATTCTTGCCCAGAAACAGGCGATATTTGATGCCCCAGCAAGAAGATTTGAAAACATTCTATGTAAAGGAGAAATTCAAAACAAGCAATTTCTACTTGTCTACAATGTTTTCAACTTTGTATCAAACTTATTCTTTTCCAGATAAAACTTTTTTTTTTAGATGTTTTCAAAGAGAATACTTTCTTTCAATAATATTACATATTGTCAACACATGTGGTATACACTATATAAATATTGCATGGCTTCCAGTGTGACAGTACATATTGTCAACATGAGGAAAATACTGTTACCCGAGGCGAAGCCGAGGTTAACAGTATTTACCCGAATGTTGACAATATGTACTGTCACACTGGAAGCCATGCAATATTTATTTTATTATACCGAACAAAATTACACGTTTATTCAATTTATTCTGTACCTTTGTAGGGGAGGTGAACATCTACTACAATGTAACACACACATATGAATATACCGGTTAACAGTATACTGTTACATGGCACGCGCGTCTAAAAGATGACGTTATTGTTTGAAATGACGTCATGCATGTGCATAACCAACATTTTAACGCGCGTGCCATGTAACAGTATACTGTTAACCGGTCAAAAACGTACTGTTAGCATGAGACAGTAAGAAATTGCCCATGATGAGTATATGAGAATTTAACATAACAAAGTCACGTGAGGTATAATAAATACAGATGCTCCCTGATGCCTATGCAACAAATGTCTTTTGAAAGCAATACATTTGTAACAAAAGTAGAAATTGAGAATTTTTCTCCTTATGCCAGAATGTTTTAAACTCTTTTTCAGTTATAACTTCATTTAATGAGATTTTTAATTTTGTTACCTAGATGTTTTCAAAGTCGTCTGCTGCAGATTTGTTGTATGAAGGAAGGAGTTAAGTTATGTCAGATCTTTTCTAATCTAAATGAATTTTTTTTCAGCATAAACTTTTTTCACCTAAAGGATAACAAAGGGCTCTGATGTATGAACTTGCACCCTTTATTTAACATTTTGACTAAAATTGGAACCAATTTTGTTTAGCCTGTGCAAGCAGTATAGGTCAAATTATGCCAAATACATCTAGGGACATGCTGATCAACAGCCAAATAATCCCTAAAACACTTTCACGTAGAAATGAGTGTATACCTCGACCAGAATGCATTGAATATATGACATTGAGTTTAGATTCAACAGAAATATGTATAGGATGCACTGAAAATGTTTGCTTTTATCATTTTAAGTATGTTGACCTTGTTTGAAAGCCAAAATAGACAAGAGCTGTCGGAGGACAGCGCGCTCGACTATTCCACCGCTTATTAGTTACTGAGATATGGACTCTTAATGTAGTTGTATGCAAAACATTAACCAGAATTTCTTAAGGTTGATAATTTGCATTATATGCAGGATAGAGTATTTAACTCGATTATTTACATAGGTGTAATGGTTGGGAAGGGTTTCAATGGAATGCATCAAGTAGTTACTAAGATAAGGACTTGTAATGTAGTTGCACGCAAAACTTCAACCATAATTTCTAAGTCAAACAAGAGGGCCATGATGGCCCTATATCGCTCACCTGAAAAAGTGTTTTAGGGTCCTAATTTAATTGCTTTACAAAAACAAGAAGATTTTTAAAGTTTTAACAATGCACATATAAGGAAAAAAAGCTCCGCCCCCTGGCGCGGCCATGTTTTTTCGACTGATCGGAAATATTTGAACAATCTTGGTAAAGGGTGCCCAAAGAAACATTTGTGCAAAATAATTTTCAAATCGGCCCAGTACTTTTGGACGAGAAGATTTTTAAAGTTTTAACAATGCACATATAAGGAAAATAAGCTCCGCCCCCCCTGGCGGCCATGTTTTTCAACGTATCTGAAATATTTGAACAATATTGGTAGAGGGTACCCCAAGGAACAATTGTGCAAAATAATTTTCAAATCGGGCCAGTACTTTTGGACAAGAAGATTTTTTAAGATTTGGCAATTTTCTCCTTTTCTGATGCTGCAGCAACCAAAGTTCTACTTGGAATTAAATTCTTTGAACAACTTTGAAAGAGGACCACCTAAGGACCATTCCTGTGAAGTTATTTTTAAATCTGGCAATTGGTTTAGTAGGAGAAGTCATTTGTAGGAAATTGTTAACAGACGGACAGACGACGACGCCGGACGGTGAGTGATCACAAAAGCTCACCTTGCACTTCGTGCTTAGGTGAGCTAAAAAGGGCCATAATTTGCATTATATGCTTGATAAAGTTATCGTACTTGATTGTTTACATAGGTGTAGGTGTGACATAAGGAATGGAGTGTTTTTGTAATGAAGGTCACAGTGGGGTGACTAAGTGATCATGACCAATGTCCATATCAAGTTAATTAAGGTAAAGTATTTCTAGGTTATTTGAAGAAAACATATCCAATACCCAAACTAAGTTTCAAAGTTGTAGGCCATCAGTAGTTGTAAGGCAAGGACTGGTTGCGTATTGATGGTTGCACTGACCTTGACCTTTCACCTATTGACCTGAAAACTCTTTGATTAATGATCATGACTAATGTCCATATCAAGTTTGATGAAATTAGGTACAACTAGTTCAAAGTTATTGCAAACAATAGTGTTTTTGTTCGTTAAAGGTCAAAGTGACCTTGACCTTTGACCTCATGATCCCATGACCTGTTTGAGTCAAGTGCTTATCATGACCATTACCCAAACTAAGTTTCAGAGTCATAGGCCTAAGCAATCAGTAGTTTTAAAGCAAGGAATGTTTCTGTATTGAAGGTCACAGTGAACTTGAACTTTAACCTATTGACTCCAAACTCTCTAAGCATCACCAACTTGCTATGATGTATGTCCATACCAAGTTTGAAGATCATAGGCCTAGGTGTATGTAAGTTATAAGGGTAAATGCTAGCTTTCACAAAAACTTTAACCATTAACTGTTTCTTTACAGAAAGGTCACAGTGACCTTGACCTTTGACCTAGTAACTCAAAACTCTCTGGGCAAAACCAACTTGAAGATCACAGGCCTAAGTGTATGTTAGTTATAAGGGTAAATGCTAGCTTGTACGAAAACTTTAACCATAAACTGTTTCCATTATAGAAGGTCACAGTGACCTTGACCTTTGACCTACTGACTCCAACTTTTATAGGCATCACCAACTTGCTATGAAGAATGTCCATACAAAGTTTAAAGACCATAGGCCTAGGCGTATGTTAGTTATAAGGGTAAATGCTAGCTTGCACAAAAACTTTAACCATGAACTGTTTCTATATAGAAAGTTACAGTGACCTTGACCTTTGACCTACTGACTCCAAACTGTGTAGGCATCACCAACTTGCTATGAAGTATGTCCATACCAAGTTTGAAGATCATTGGCCTAGGCGTATGTAAGTTATAAGGGTAAATGCTAGCTTGCACAAAAACTTTAACCATGAACTGTTTCTATATAGAAAGTTACAGTGACGTTGACCTTTGACCTACTGACTCCAAACTGTGTAGGCATCACCAACTTGCTATGAAGTATGTCCATACCAAGTTTGAAGATCATTGGCCTAGGTGTATGTAAGTTATAAGGGTAAATGCTAGCTTGCACAAAAACTTTAACCAACGGCGACGCCGACGTGACTACAATAGCTCCCCTTATTCTTCGAATACTCGAGCTAAAAAGGTGAAAAATAATGGTAAACAATTTTTTTAGATGACTTTAAAGCTTAGAGTTAACTCTTTTCAATGATATGGGGTGTTTTACTTGTAAAATGCTTAGAAACTGAAAGTGTGACAATTGAGCTTTAAAACTTGTTGATTTTTAATGGAAACTAGAATGGAGTGCTCCCCGGAGCACGTGTGTCACCTGCACCTGCTCATTGAAAATGTGACGAAAAAAAGCGTGACAGACAGACACACAGATGTCAGACAAAAAAAAGTTACCCCTAAGTGCCCACCATGCTACGCAGGGTGACACAACAAAGAAGGAATTGATTTGTTGTATTGGGACCTCTAGTGCAAAGCCAGATGGCACAACCACACTGTCTGACCCAGCTCTAATACTGTTGGCTGACCAACTCAACATTTTTATCTTGATATTACTTTTTTTAACCCTTTCCCTCATACAACAATTCTGCAGCAGACGACTTTGTCAAAAAATAGAAAATCTCTATAATTGAATGGATAACCTAAGGCTTAAAGAGGAAAACATTGTGGCAAAAGGAGAAATTGCTTGTTTTGAGCAATTTCTTCTTTTGTCACTACAGGGTTGGCTCTGGCCTAGACAAAATAATAGCCAACATTTTTTCATTAACAAAAATAATAGCCAAAGCTAAAATGTGAATGTGGAATGAACCAGGAACACAGAATAGCAATAAGGTACATACATTTATTTAATTGCTTAGTTTAATCTGACTGGCACACACGGTCACCTTCCAAAATGTTTAGTCATTAGTGATTACTGTTTGGATTTCCCGAAAGTTAAAAAAAAAGTGTCAGACAAATTATTAAGATCTGTCAGACTGAAACAAGAAAAAAGTAAAACATTTTTTTTTTATAAATATCATTCAGAGAAATACTTTTAATCTCAACTACACATTATAAGGCTATTGAACTTCATAAGTTTATCTTGGAAATCTAAACATTCCCTATCATGATCATATCTTTGTCCAAGTCTTTGAGCCTAACATTTTCTGAGCACGTACGAAACGGTTCGGTTACGAAATCGCCACTTTACGTCTGTTACGAAACGGAAAGGATAAAAAACGTCTGGACCCCGATAACAGTCTGCAAATAGTTACCAAAGTGAAAGTTAATTTCCGGAAAACACTTCCAGCTTAACAAAAGCAAAGTCTGTGGTTAACTAGTCCAAATCATTTAGAAAAGTACTTGCATGTATTCGTTTTGCAACCGACGTCTAAAAACCACTTCAATAATACACAAAACACGAATTCACATCAGCGATAAATTTTAATCGGCCGTTATTTTGTTTACTTCCAACACGAGATTAGATTGACTCGACGAAATAGGTAAAACAAAAAAACACGAAATATTACCCAACTCCCTTACGTTTAGTATGAATATGTCATATAATTATTTCATTAAATATTTGATTTGGTTAAATATAATCCATCGAAAACAATATGGGCGAGCAATGTAAACAAATCTGTGAGATTAAATAAACATGTTGGTCTTTTTGAAAAATTGGATGCATCGAAAAATATATCGGGATTGAACTAATTTAAGCTGTTATCATTCTAAATTGGGGGCGATTAAAGCGTACAATGAAAGGTGATAAATAGAGCGGCATTGTACAAAATTGCACAGTCATCGACGTGTATTACACACACTCGAGGATTAACTGATAAGGAAATGACCTGCGGCCAATCAAGCTTGTAATTAACACCGTGGTATGACACTTGAGATAAACAATGTCATTTACACTTCATTGGCATGTGTTTTCATGCTCTCATACACGATGAGAAGACTATATTTTTTAATACAGTTGCAATATATAAAATAATCGCCAAATAAACAAATTCTTCAATAAATAATCGCCATATGGCGACCTACAGCACGAAACCTGCACTATGTTTTCAAAAAGCTGTCTGCTGCAGAGACGTCAAAAAGCGTTATATGAGGGAAAGGGTTAAACAGTATGCCCAATGTGTTCCAGTTAGTAGCTTCGATGATTGAATTGATTAAACGCTGTTTTTAACAATTTCTCAGTTATATCACGGCGGCCAGTTCACCTACTCATTCATTTCCTGGTTTTCTCGAACCAGTACTCCACACAACAATCTTCAACAACAAATTGGCTGCTTTTCCACATAGACTTAGCACATTGATGGAAGACGAATGACGATGTCGTATTGACTTTTGTCAATCGTCGGAAAGAAAGTTGGCCGAGCCAGGATTCAAACTCACAACCCCTGGATTGACAGCCCGCTTCGCTAACAACTGAGATACCGGGGCTCGGCTTTGATGATTGAAATACTGTACTAGGCTACCTTTACCAGTGTAACGAAAATGTTCGGTATACGTTGCATTTGATATGCAAATTTACATCACCGTTTCGAAGTGATGGAGTTTAGGGTTACATATATTAGACAAGTGGACCCCTTCAGGGTTGATTATACTTTTCGCTGAAGGGATCTTCAGCGTATTTAGCCCGGCATGTTACATTGGTGGCAGCGGTGGGATGAAGACAACTGCAATACCGGAGTTGCCTTACCCACAGGTTTCCCAGGCCAAGACTCGGGACGAGTCTTCTCGGAGTGGGAAGTAGTGTAACGAAAATGTTCGGTATACGTTGCATTTGATATGCAAATTTACATCACCGTTTTGAAGTGATGGAGTTTAGGGTTACATATATAAGACAAGTGGACCCCTTCAGGGTTGAGTATACTTTTCGCTGAAGGGATCTTCTGCGTCTTTAGCCCGGCACGTTACATTGGTGGCAGCGGTGGGATGAAGACAACTGCCATACCGGAGTTGCCTTACCCACGGGTTTCCCAGGCCAACACTCGGGACGAGTCTTCTCGGAGTGGGAAGTAGTGTAATGAAAACGTTCCGTAAACGTTGCATTTGATATGCAAATTTACATCACCGTTTCGAAGTGATGGAGTTTAGGGTTACATATATAAGACAAGTGGACCCCTTCAGGGTTGAGTATACTTTTCGCTGAAGGGATCTTCTGCGTCTTTAGCCCGGCACATTACACCACTTTAAAGAAAACATTTTCATAAAATTCCCATGATAATCACTTACTCCTGCTTTTGGACGTGTGGTATATCAAGAACCCAATGTTCGTCATCGATTATGTGTTGAATTTCTTCTTTACTCTTTTCTTTTTCTAATCTGAGAGCACTTTTCTTCATAAACTAAAATAGAAAAAGAAATTTCCTCTCTAAATAAATGATAAATTCAATCCATTGCAATGACATCCTATTAATTCACGTCATTCCAAAACGAAAGAAAATTACGCAGTGCAAAGTCTAGACCCTGACATACAACTATTATTGCATAAAATCTATGTTTTACGCCCGCTTAAGGGATACAGAAACATTGCAAAAGCCGGGCGTAAACGGCGAGAAAACGTGTATAAACAAAGCGATTCTCGCGCGTACGTGCCGTTTCAGACCGGTTAGATGTTTTACATATGCATTACCCGGGCACCGTTAGTAAACAAAACATGGACGCTGCATCTCCCCTAGAATAGGAGCAATTTGTTGGGTTAACAATAACATCAGCTTCTTTAACTCGATAATCAGTAACATGCACTAGATTCACAGTTAAAGAGCATAAAATAATCCAAAACCATTTATTTAATTCGACCCGTGTCGAGTCAGCGATGGCAACCTTGGTGTAGGCCCGGTTCGTGGATATGTAAAACATTACTTGTTTACTTTATGACGTCACATGTGTTTATGACGTCACATGCGTTATCGGATCATGTTCATCGGCGGTTATCGTACAACTGAACGTTACAGCGGACTGTATGTTGGATGTTTGCTCTTATTTTATGCAATAATAGCGAAAATACACATTTTCTCGGGCGTGAACATCTGCGGACACCCTTAAATGTGTTTATGCCCTCGTGCTTCGCACTCGGGCATAAACACATTTTGCGGGCGTCCGCAGATGTTCACGCCCTCGAAAATGTGTATTATCCCTATATTGCATACTTATCCGAAAACTAGGATACTCCGATTATATTACTACTAAAGACACACATGCCGGTTTTTTTCTTCGGCATATATAACACAATGTATCAAATAGTGAGTTAAAATGCAAAGCTCTGATCAAAACTACCTTCATCTGCAATAAATTGCTTGACAAATTGTTTTTTTCATTCGACCGGTCTGCCATCCTTGTTGTTTCGCGTGTTTGCTCTCTCCCCTACAGGTAAATCTCACGATGACTGATTTCATACATATCCACCGTACAATGAAGATACGGTATAAAACTCATAATTTCCCATTTCAGTGGCGACACATTCATCTGATATGTGTTTCTTTCCAGGCTATCAAGCACATGTACCCCACAATATAATTATCAAAAGAGATATAGCTGTCGTTCCAATGTTACAACAAATAATTATGGATATGACAGACGAAAAGTATTATCTTTACGTCAACATCATTGCTCAATCTTTTTTAGACGTGCGATATTTTCGAAAGTACATGAAGTTGGGACATGAAGTTCGCACGAAACGTCGGCATTGACGTAAAATTACAAATCAACGCCCGATCATGTACAACGAGAAAGACGTTTAAGCCGTTCCACGGGAAAACCAACATTATGAACTCTGCGTAAATATATCGACCCAGATCAGTCTGCTAATCCGGACCGACACATTCCGTATCAGGGGGATAGAGGTAAAGGGTAAAGATTCCTGAAACAGAAAATCCACAGATACAAAAAGTGTCTGCCCGGGTTAGCCTGTGCGGCATGCTTAGGCTGATCCGGGTCGATCTTTTACGCACAGTCCACACTGTTTGGTTTTTTCGTTCGACGGCTCAATTGATTTAAATAGAGACAGATATAATAGTTACGAAATTGCATAAAACACGCCAAAGGTCAAGATGGTGAGTACTGGCTAATGATAATCTTTTTTATTTTTTCTTAAAATTGTTTTTTCATATAAATAATGTTTGCGTGTCATAATTGACACTTCAATTTTATATCATTCTTACTCTAATTGTTGATATATTACAGAAAATCTGTCTCATGTTCGTCTTTTGCGCCGTTGTAACATTAAAGCCTACATTCACAAATTAATAAATTACATTAAGCGTCCATGTATATTAAAACTATGATAATTCAAGTTTTGAAATAGTCTTTTCTTGAAGTGTGTGCAGTTAAGTTGTTTTAATCAGCTTGCTCAAAAATTAATCACGCAACAAAACATTTCGTTTATGGAGATTTACTGTGACGCTGTAAACTTCAGACGTTTACGGCGTATGCGAGTTCACGTTTATTGTACATTAAACACATTGTGCGCTCTTATGATCTACAGGCGTCAAAGACTAACTTGATACGTTTGAATAAAAAAAAAAGTAGAACAGAAAGACAGAAGAAGGAAACAGTGGGCAGAAAGTAATACGATTCCTGTTTAAATCAGAGACATATAAACACATGTGTTTATTTGTCTCTGTTTAAATGATGACATTGTTTGTGTTTCGACGAGTATAACTATTGTGAAAGAAACGAGGGAGTCGCAAGCAGACGAAGTTGTTCAGGATGATGCTGAGCCTGATAAGATATACGATCTGGTCACACTAGGGGCGATATATTCGTCTTGAGAGATGGAGATGATCGCTACCCATATCGTGTGATAAAAATTTGATAATAATAATAATAATAATAAAAATAATAATAATAATAATAAACATCTTTGAGTTTTTATACGTTTTAGCTACATTTAATTATGACGTTTTTGACGTTATTCGACGTTACATAAACGTACTCAATAGCGTACGTCATGTCAAAGAATCCATAGCGTGATAGGTAAATAATGTTAAATACATTTAGTATGTCTAAATGTTATACATATGCAACATATTTAAAAGATCTTATAGTGATAATTCGCTACTAATTCTAGCTTAGAAGCTAGGCATAATTAATTGTTTTGTGTTTTAACATTCTTCAGTTAAGGTAGTAGCGTAATGAAAACCTCCACTTGAAACTTCAATGTTAATGCTTTAGCCTATGTTGTTAAGCGCAGGACTACAAATCTTTTGAGGGTTTCAAGGTAGTGGTTCGAATCCCTCCAGAAGCATAAACAAACAATTCTTTTTTTCTTCTTTGTATTCATTAGCTAACACTTTTTACAGAAGTTTATATTGTACTTTGAATTAAAAAGTAATTAAATATATTTCTATACATAAATATTAGCTTCTTTGAAGATGTTATTACTTGCAGTCACGGCTGAAGTAGGTGGTTGGGAATTTCAAACTCTATTTTTTTTTTAAATGAGACGGTTAAAACATTTTGATTTTTTGGCATATTGTTCCCAAAAGGTTAAAGTTAATTATCAATAAAGAACAGGTCATGAGTATTTCTAGAACTTGTTGATTTTTTGCTTTTAAACGTCGATGTTCCAATTTTACGCGGTCAAAATAGTAAATTAAAATCGTAATACCATATGACTATTCCAGTACAGTTTTATTATATTTGTTTGTGATGTGATCAATAATGTATTATTTCTGAAAGCAAATATATTTCTTGTTACTTTGATACCAAAGTATTACCAAAATGTTGAAAAATAAATGAAATAAAGGAATTTTCTTGTCTCTCGGGTGATGTCGATTTTATCGAAAATTCTGAAAGGGGGGTAGGGTAATTCAAATTAAAATAAAATTGTTATTTGTGGTTAAATTTCTTTTAAATTTTGTTTTTGAATCCAGGAAATGATACACATTAAGAAATTATCAAGCTGATCATAATTATAGGTTATTTAACAGTGTTCTGTACAATACGGATATATATTTGGACGAGTACACAGCTTGGAAAATCATATTGGACGAGCCGCTAGGCGAGTCCAATATGATTTTCCAAGCTGTGTACGAGTCCAAATATATTCCGTATTGTACAGAACACTGTTAAATGATCTTTTTATTCTATACCTCGACTTTTTCCCCAAAATATATTTTGTATTGTGCAGAATAATGTTAAATGACCTTTTTATTTTATACCTTCAAATAATTTCTGACACAAAAAGTGTTTTTTGGTTTCTGTTCAATTACAAAGTCATCTATTTCAGAATCGGATAACATTTTAGTTTCAGTGTTACTCCTTGTTTGCAAACGACAATAATGATCCGGTGACAACAGGAGCTTTATCGTAACGCTTTATCTAGAGCGCCTGTCGATTCAGACTTTCATTCGGAACCTTTTCACGCGCTTCGGTCTTTATCATAGGTTTAACATGGGACCTGTGAATCGTACAATACGAAAAGAATACGGGTTATTTTGTACGCGCGTGCGTCCCGATACGGAAATATATTGTACGGTCACATGATTCGAATGAGCGTCTACGATTGGACGTATAAATTAGGTATAGAATAATTTGAAATATTGCCCATTAGGCTCCTACTACCTTAATCACAACATTTCCTGGGTAAGTTACTAGTACTACTGGTCTAGTTATCCTGACACCAGCCAGTCAGTTGCAATGATAACCCCACAACCATGAGAGACAAAGAAGGCATCCATTACTACCATTTTAGCAAGGGGCTCGTTAGAGACAATTGCTATAGTAGGCGAAATTCGAAGACACTCATCATTTTGAGACAGGTATCTAGACTAGTGTTTTACAATATCGGCATTGAATACCTTCACATCTGTCTTTCTATTTCAGCTTTCCTTTTTTGAAGACCATCTCGGGTTCAGAGAGATGTCTTGGTAGTTGCAGATCGTACGTTATGTCAGGGACACTATATTACATACATAGTGTTCCTGGTTATGTCAATGAAACTGGATGATCTGTAGAATATTTATTTAGCTCTTTCGGCGCCGAATTGTTTAAAGTAGACTCTTCCATGTTCAAAACTCGGACGACTCTATTTTCATATTATAGGATTTTTGGAATATTTTTATAACTCACAGCCAAACAATGCAGATTTCAGGTGAGACAGCTCGTTACGATATAGCTCAATATTGCTTTTGGCGCTGAAAGAGTTAAACATGAATGGACTGTTGTCAGCTAATACCCATGTCGGTCCTTTCGAACCGCTAAATAGTTCTTGTCTACAAATCAAAATGCGGTAACTTGTTAGCATATATAGCCGGAAAATGGATTTGGTTCGACATCACATACCCAAAAGAAAGAACTCGAAAGAAATGTTATGTTAACATTGCCAACTTTCGGGAAATCCGGTATCTCGAAAGTTCCTATGGAGTTATATAGGTAACAATAGTTAAATTGCTCCTACAAATTATCAAACGAATATGTTAGGAAAACATTTGCTCTTTAATATGATATTTTTAATTTTTTAATTTTAAAATTAACATTTTAGTCCTTTTTTAGGTTTTTGTTGGTCACCCAAACTTACATAGAAATAAGAACGAGCTAAACATTATTCTGCTTTATTAAGGTATTTAAAAACATCCGATCGCTTCATTTCAAACGGTTCATATATCGTTCTTCTAGTGAAGTTTATGTGATAAAAAAAAAATTGATCGGTAAATCCTTGCCCTAATGGATTCCGTGATCTACAGTTAGCCCCTTGCTGGTAGCACTTTGAGTGTTTGACTATAAATGAGTACACACGTATTCGTCATGGAGCAGTGGCAGGATGCGAGTATGGAGACGGAAATATAAAATACTTGACCCTGCTAACATCACCCAATGTGATCGCTACGGTGGTGGAGATGTTTTGATGTGGAGCGGTATTTCACACAGCGGAAAGTTAGAACTTAAAACTACGTGGAAACCTAAATATGTTCGTTATTGTCATGTACTGATTATTGTTCCCGTCATCGTTCCCTATATAGCAAACCGTCATACTGACGTTCTCCAGCAATATAATGCGCTGTCACACTGCCCGTTATACAGAGAATCTTCTGGCGGTAAACAACATTGATTTTATTGATTGGCCAGCGAAACACATGAATTTGCCCCGATTGCGTATGTGTGGGATTATCTAAGACGGTAAGCACGTATTAGATATGACGTCAATAATGGAATGGATCTTGGGCGGGCACTGCTCGAGGAATAGGAAAGACTACCTCTTCACGTGAATATAAAACTCATAAACAGTATGAGACGCCGGACCGCCTTGTGGTGTAGTTATAGATGCGGGAGGTTCGATCCACGGTCGGGTCATACACAAGACATTAAAAATGGTAGTAATGGCTACCCTCCTTTGCGCTCAGGGTTGTTGAATTATCATAACAACTTACTGGCTGGTGTCGGGATAAACGGACCAGTAGTACTGATACCTTACCCAGGAAACACCGTGATATAACTGAAAAAATGTTAACACCAAACAATAAATTAACAATAGATAATATGAGACGCCGTGTTTAGCTGTAATTGACAAACGGGGTGAAATAATTATCTACATGTATACAGAATTATTTTGTTTACCACTTTGTTAAACATGAAGTCAAAACTGTTTGATAAACAATGGATAATAAATGATCTATACGGTAGGTAATTAGGTTTTACTTTTCTGCTTTTGTTTTCCAAATTTGAGTCGCAACATATTAGCAAAAACTAAACTTTTTCCTTTGAGTGTATTGTATTGAAAGTTCATGCATGTTTACGGTCATAAGATCACTAATTTGCTAAGCTTCATTTTATTTTTAAGCAAAACGTTTGTCTGTTTTATGCCTTTAAGAAAAAACATGTTCATGCTTTGCCCCATCTTTGATACCACTATAAATTTCAGCTTGGATAAACACACACTTTTAGGTCATGCATTGAGATTTCTGTGTTCCATAACTGTCTTGTATTAAGCAAAACCCCTTTTCACTTAAAAGTTATGGTTATACACGCTAAGCTATCCTGTAATGGTCAAAGGGAGACACCTTTTGGAAAAGTAATTCTAATTTATGGTCAAAGGGAAGCAACTTAAGGAAATGAAATATATCAGAAGCTCTTTACGTAAAATATAAATACCAAAAACAAGCGTCTTAGCTAACCTAGCTTGCAATGGTCTAAGGGAGACAACTTTTGAAAAATGCTATTAATTTTATGGTCTAAGGGAAACAAATTTTGGAAAAGTAATTATATTTTATGGTCAAAGGGAAGCAACCTAAGGAACTGAAATATATCAAAAGCACGAGTTATTTCCCATAGACCGTAAATGCATTGGAATTCAAAAACGACCATCTTAGGTAGGCATATTCTGCAATGGTCAAAAAAGAAGCTAGAATCATTTCCCCTAGACCATTCAATTTCTGAAATCGGATCATAGCTTGGCTGCCCTGCAATGGTCTAATGCCCCAGTCAGACACACACATTACGGATAGGGCGGATAGTTGCGTATACAATCCGCAGTCTTCTGCAGAAATTGTAGGCGTGGCCTATTTTCTTGATGAATTTACGGATACAGTTACCTATAGATACGGATAGATACGGATGGTTGGGGATGTCAGCGGAAGTCAGCGGTTTGATACTTTCTCAGTGAATTGAGAAATACGGATAGATACGGATTACTTGCCTTCCATTATCTTCTGCTACCTGTGGATGCGGATAGATGCGGGTAGATAGCGTCACATATGGACTGTTGCGCATGCCTTGCGGAAAGAAGGGGTCACGTACACAATCGCCATTTGCATTTTGAACAAATAACATCAACAAATCATTGAAGTTGTGTGAAATTTATCTTGAAAATCATGCCTGCAAAGAAGCAGCAGAAGAAGAGGCAGCTTCCAAAGAAGGCACACACTCCACCTCCAACATCTCACCAGGATGATAGTGATGGAGACACTTTGGTGGAGCTGTAAGTGTCGTATCAATCACCTCAGGCATCACCAGCAAGAGGCAGGGGACGTGGCAGTGGCAGCAGGTCTGGGACAAGAGAGGCCTCACGCTACAAGAAGAGGCAGCGTCAGTGTAGGTTTCTAATATTAAAATATAAAATGTCATATATGTTTATGTAAATACTGTTTTTGTGCTCAATGCTGTATTTTTTCATGAATGCTGTATTGTTAATAAGTAAGTATGGATAAACAGTTCAATTTAATGGCAACACATTTATGCATGTGCAGATTACTTGTATGTTGTGAGGAGGCAGCCCCAGCGGTTGGCCAGTATGCCAAAGGCATTCTCCACCCATCGTCTGGCACGAGATAGGCGATAGTTGCAGACCCACTAGTTCTCTTCCAGAGGCATAGCAGCAAAGGGCTTCATCATTCACTCGTTGAGGGCAAATGCATTGCCCCCGATGATGAAATACGCATCGGACGGTCGTCGGCAGGCAAAGGTTCAGGTTTTGGGATGCCGATTGTGTTGGAGATAACTGCGTCTCGCAGAGCCGACTCGTTCCACAGCTGGTCATCAGATGCTGCCCCTGGGGCACCGACTTGGGCACATATGAACCTGTAGTTCGCATCACCGAGAGCTAGGGGCACAATGGAGTGGTACCCCTTGTAGTTGTATAACTGGGACCCTCCGTGGGCAGGACACCGGATGCGTATGTGCTTGCCATCCAAGGCACCTAGCACGTGGTGAAAGTTCCACCGGCTGCTGTAGCATGCAGCATCCCCCTTCCACCCCTCAGCTGTCGTCGGGTTGGAGACAAACTCTGCGCCGTATTCGTCCCAAATGGCCTGACAGACGTCCCGGACTATAAATGAGATCGTGTTGTGCGGCACATAGAACAGGTACATCATCGACTTGTAGCAGTCCCAAGTGGCCAGATGCCTGAGTGTGAAGGCAACCTTCAGTCCAACCTCCTGCGAATCTCTGTACCATGTGTTTTTCTTACCAAGTCTCGGCGTGAGTCGTTCCACCACGTCTCGAAACATCTCGGTGTGAGCCTGGTGAAGTTGCGAAACGCCAGCAAATCCTCGTTCCTCAAGAGCATCATGAGGTTGCCATACGCTCCCTGTTCCGGCCTGAGAGTTATCCAACGGCGGACCCACCACCTCCTACCCCGACGGCGTGTCATCCAGATGCGCAAGATATGTGCATAAATCAATGTGAGGTTCATATTGGACTGGCTAAGGCTCAGCAAGAGCAGTCTGCATTCGTTGTCCATGGTTGTGGAACTAGGAAGACCATCCAATATATATAGATCGAGAAACCTTCCCAAAATTCTATGTTCACGTGTCTTTTTGTTTTGCCAAAGTGGTAGAGATCGTCGCACGAGAAGTTAATGGAACGCAGGAGTTCGTAATAATCCGTATTTATACGTATTAATTCGCAATTATTCGCATTCATCCGCACAAAAAGGTATCCGTCAGTATTGGAACGCAAACTATCCGTATTGAAACGTTTCTGTAGGTAACAATACGCAGAACGAAACCTGTAATTAACCGTATCTAAAGGTAACGATCCTCATGAAACCGTATTAATCCACAACTTGGGATGGACCCCGGAATGATAGGTTTGGATACGGGTTCGATACGGATTAGATACGGATAATTACGGTTTTCTCGTCCGCGCTTGAATTTTGAAACTTTTCAAAATTTGGACGCGGATCGTTTTGACCCTGCGGATACGATACAGACAGTTACGGACTCTGTGGATGCGATACGGACCATTGGACGGATGGATACGGACGAGCCATCCGTAGCATCCGCAGAGTCCGTATGTGTGTGTCTGACTGGGGCATAAGAGAGACAACTTTTGAAAAATATTATTTGTTGTATGGTCTAAGGGAAACATATCAGAAGCACGAGTTATTTCCCCTAGACCATTACATCATTTTAGCGCTTTACATAAATTACAAAGACCAATAAACAAGCGACTTTGCTAACATATCCTGCAATGGTCTAAGGGAGACAACTACGGCTCTCTGCAAAGGTGATTGATCTACACGGTTGGTATTCGCGAGTCACGCGATCAACAGATTTAGCTTAGAAACAGTTCATATTTTAATATACATGGATAAACATTATAAAATGCATTCTTCACAAATCTTCACAAATCAAGACATCTCTTTGAACATGAAAACAACATTCAGTAAGTTAAAATTGCTATTTTAAAGGAGAACTCGACGTGATTTTTATCTCGATATTGACACATAACTTCGTAAATAAAACAAAACAAAACACAAATACGAGTCAAAATAAAGAAACTGCAAATATTTAAAAAATCGGAATATTTATTTCATTTTAGATGTGTCATAACTTAGTGTTTTTAAACAAACGCAATTGTAATATGTTCAAAACATTTAATTTGTTTTTTTCTAATAATAACTCCTCCTCCCATGTCATTTCCGAAAAGCTATTAAAAATATAAGTCGCGGGCTTCTGCCCGGCGACTAATAATGCTTTAGGGTATTCTGGACCAAGACATGTTAGCACTTTTCTATCTAAAAATCTAGAAGTACTGACTGGGAGTTTGAAATAGTAAACAATGAATGATATCATCCTAATGACTAAACACATCACGCCAAGTAAAGTGTTCATGAGATGAAACCGGTTAAAAGTTATTTAATCTATACATTTATGCATATTACATTTTTTCGTTCTCTCCGTATTTATAGACGTATTTGTCATTCTTTGTATAGAGCTATACTTTTTAAAAACGAATCGTTTTCTTTTATACGCCACGTATTTATAATTTCAAAAGATCATGAATATTTTTATGAATCAATTCATATATATTTCAAACAATATTTTTATAGAACAAATATTATTTTAGTCCAAATATATATTGATATTGAATACATAATGCGTTTTAGATGAGGTTGAAATGTTTGCTTTTTTAAATTTGTTTAATCCATAACCGTTCGTTCTTTGGGTCGCACTCGGCTATACGCCATTTGGCGAGCAAACAGTATTCCATCTATTGTTTTATTGAATAGATATACTTGTTGCTATAGAAACGTTTGACACGCCATATTTAGGATGTTATTGCATCTGTTCACAGTGAAGGCTCTTGCGACCAATGTCACTAGCATATTTACTGTCTACCAACACTGTGGACATTGCGTAAAGGATCGACACGGATCAGCCTAAGCATGCCGCGGAGGCTAACAGGGACGGATACTTTTCGCCTCCTGTAGATTTTCTTTTTCAGGAAACATTACTCTATACCCCCATTCCCCTGAGACTGGGCCCGGATTAGCCTGCGCGAACTGCACGGGCTGATCTGGGTCGATACATTACGCCAATGACATAAAGTTGGTTTTCTCGTGGAACAGCTCAAATGCATCTTCAGATCAAAATCTAAATGTGTAAGTCCACTTGTTTACGCCAATGCTACTACGAATGATTCAGAACCAGAGAGAGCAGAGCCCCGGTATATCAGTCAGAAGTGACATGGGCTATTTTTTCCGGGGTTGCGATTTCAAACCCCAGCTCGACCAACATTATATCTGTCGTTTGACAAAAGTGAATGCAACAAGCGTCTTTCGTCTTTCATGAATGAGCTGAAAGTACATGTATATGTTGAAGAACAACACGTTTCTTGAAAATATTGTTGTATATAATACTGGTGTCAGAAATCCACCAAACACATGGCAATGTAAACAGGCCGCCGTGATATGACTGAGAATTTGTTGAAAATAGCGTTTGAACCCAATCAAATAATTAAAACCCGGATTCATTAAGACCCCCCAAATCGCTAGACGCTGCTACACCATCCAACCCCAGGGCATTTGTGCACCCGCACATTCTGATCTGGATCTAAAACAGTATCCAACTTGTCACAGAAACTTTCGTGATGTTCTTTAACAACTAGTTGTCAATTGAATAGCGAAAGTAATTGGTTTTCCCGATAAACTATAAGCGAAGTATTATAGTAGATCAGGGAAACTAGTTGATCCTGAGTAGACCTTTGCAGAGATACCGCTTTTATTTACAGATGTTGGTTGGTCATATACAAGGCTGTTTGGTCCTCTGGTCTCATAAGTTACAGATGTTGGTTGGTCATATACAAGACTGTTTGGTCCTCTAGTTTAATAAGTTACAGATGTTGGTTGGTCATATACAAGGCTGTTTGGTCATCTAGTCTAATAAGTTACAGATGTTGGTTGGTCATATACAAGACTGTTTGGTCCTCTAGTTTAATAAGTTACAGATGTTGGTTGGTCATATACAAGGCTGTTTGGTCCTCTGGTCTAATAAGTAACAGATGTTGGTTGATCATATACAAGACTGTTTGGTCCTCTAGTCTGATAAGGTACAGATGTTGGTTGGTCATATACAAGACTGTTTGGTCCTCTGGTCTAATAAGTTACAGATGTTGGTTGGTCATATACACGACTGTTTGGTCCTCTAGTCTAATAAGTTACAGATGTTGGTTGGTCATATACAAGGCCGTTTGGTCATCTAGTTTAATAAGTTACAGATGTTGGTTGGTCATATACACGACTGTTTGGTCCTCTAGTCTAGTAAGTTACAGATGTTGGTTGGTCATATACAAGACTGTTTGGTCCTCTAGTCTAATAAGTTACAGATGTTGGTTGGTCATATACAAGGCTGTTTGGTCATCTAGTTTAATAAGTTACAGATGTTGGTTGGTCATATACACGGCTGTTTGGTCCTCTAGTCTAATAAGTTACAGATGTTGGTTGGTCATATACAAGACTGTTTGGTCCTCTAGTCTAATAAGTTACAGATGCTGAATGGTCATATACAAGGCTGTTTGGTCATCTAGTCTAATAAGTTACAGATGTTGGTTGGTCATATACAAGGCTGTTTCATCCTCTAGTTTAATAAGTTACAGATGTTAGTTGGTCATATACAAGGCTGTTTCATCCTCTAGTTTAATAAGTTACAGATGTTGGTTGATCATTTACACGGCTGTTTGGTCCTCTAATCTAATAAGTTACAGATGTTGGTTGGTCATATACAAGACTGTTTGGTACTCTAGTCTAGTAAGTTACAGATGTTGGTTGCTCATATACAAGGCTGTTTGGTCCTCTAGTCTAATAAGTTACAGATGTTGGTTGGTCATATACAAGGCTGTTTGGTCATCTAGTTTAATAAGTTACAGATGTTGGTTGGTCATATACACGGCTGTTTGGTCCTCTAGTCTAATAAGTTACAGATGTTGGTTGGTCATATACAAGACTGTTTGGTCCTCTAGTCTAATAAGTTACAGATGCTGGTTGGTCATATACAAGGCTGTTTGGTCATCTAGTCTAATAAGTTACAGATGTTGGTTGGTCATATACAAGGCTGTTTCATCCTCTAGTTTAATAAGTTACAGATGTTAGTTGGTCATATACAAGGCTGTTTCATCCTCTAGTTTAATAAGTTACAGATGTTGGTTGATCATTTACACGGCTGTTTGGTCCTCTAATCTAATAAGTTACAGATGTTGGTTGGTCATATACAAGACTGTTTGGTACTCTAGTCTAGTAAGTTACAGATGTTGGTTGCTCATATACAAGGCTGTTTGGTCCTCTAGTCTAATAAGTTACAGATTTTAAGAAAGTCTGATTATTTGGTTGCATATGTGTTGCAGCTAAGATCGAGAACGCGTCAGAAGTACATGTACCGTATGCGGAATAGGGTTGTTCTGAAGCACGGCTGATATACTATTCTTTTAAAGGCTACGTATCGACTTGGATCAACCTAAGCATGCCAACCCGGACATACACTGTTCGCCTCCTGTGGATTTTCTGTTTCAGTAGCACAGTTATTTATCTAAAATATCTACAACGCCCTTGGTGGCTCAACCGTAATCCTTGGAGTTTGTCAGGCGTTTTAATCAACCCAAAGTACAGTCACGCCAGAACGATTGTTGTTAATCTCCGCACATCATTTCAAGGTGATATTCGTCATCATCATGTGGCGTAACCCTTCCAAGATGCATACTCTTTATGACGCATCTGTAGTAGACAACGTTTGAAAAGAAATATGGCTTAAGGAGAACTTGCTCATATTGGGAAATTTCTCCATTTGCTACAAAGTTTTCAACTCTTTTCAACAAATACACTTTCATTTTCAGAGATATCCGCTATTTTTGCACAGCTTATTTCATAGTCTTATAATTAAAGATTTTTTGAATGTTGGAAAAGGTTAACGTACAAAAGACCATTCAACCAGGGACACTATATTACGTAATATAGTGTCCCTGATTCAACCTATCAAAGCTCACCACAGTTTTCTCTATTCACAGGAACTTGTTCGAAATACAATGATCTCGCGATATCTCGAATTCGACAGGGACCCGTAAATTACTTCGAGATATCGACGTATTCGAGTGATCCCTCAATTTACGCTTAATTCGTTTTATGTATTTTCAGCTCTTTACTTCATTTATGTTTCTAATTGAAAGTAAGTAAGTGGTTAAGTTAAATCAGTTTTAATCCTTTCCAAAAACACAAAAGAATCTGCATCAGACGACTTTGAAAACAAAAATCTCCATAAAAGATAACTTTATTGTAAAATAAAGTTGAAAATATTGTGGTCAAAGGAGAAATTACTCATCATGAGCAATTTCACCTTTGGCCACAATGTTTTTAAAATACGCCTAATGCTATTGCGTCAAAATTCGTCTGTAGGTAGGAAAGGGTTAACAGAAGGATCCTTTTTAGGAAATGGATCTGTTAAAGCGATCTATTCGAGTTACCACAAGTTCGAGTATCTCGAGCCAACTGTATAGGTGTATTTTGACAGAAAGCTCGATAGGTATCCTAACTGAGTTGTAACAAACATATTAAGTGATATAAGATCCGAAACACACCATTCTAGGTTGCATTATTTTTCTTTTTATATGAGTGGCCTGGCGATTTAGGATCTTATTGCACATTCGTAAAGGCATATGATTCTGTGCATACTAAAGACCCTGACGTAACATCTGACAAACACTAGATGTACAGCCCAGCTTATTGTATGTTAATGTAACGGCTTGATGATGCCACAACGGACATGCATTAACCCTTTCCCACATACAACAAATCTGCAGAAGACGACAATGAAAACATACCCGGAAAAAAATGGAAACTACCTTTAAACGAAAGTACAATAATTGAATAGAGTTTAAAACATGGTGACAAAAGGAGAAATTGCTCGTCTTGAGCAATTTCTTATTTTGTCGCCATGTTTTCAAAAAGACGTCTGCTGCAGAAGCGTCAGAAAGCGTCTATATGAGGGAAAGGGTTAATTAATGTTACGGCTAGAGAGATGTATTAAGACCCCCCAAACCCCCAAACCTCTAGACGTGATTCAATAGAATTCGCAACCTGCAACAATGGCGGGATCTTAAATCGCCCTTTATTATTCGAATCAGAAGGTAAGGAGATAAAAGGAATTGATAACATATCGTCATCTCTGTTTATCTCTAAGTTAAGTTATTTTGTCACAATGTTTTCAATTCCATTTTATTCTTATATTTTCATTTGTAGAATTGTTTAACATGTTTACCTCGATGCTATAACCATGAGTGATTTTACAGCAGATATATGTTTATGTGGAAGGGTTAACCGGATATCTATGTGTACCGTATGTTATATGATATCTGATTTCGGCACTGCGTAATAACGTCATGTTAAGGTCATCTATTCAGATATTGTAACATTATATTGTGTCTCTCCGTGAACAAATGTGCTTCAATTAAAACCGTACAGTGTCTATATCCCGACAAGACCTGTGTCTCTATCCCGACATGCCATGTTTGCAACGCGACGTATGATCCGGTGAATACACTTTCTTTAGTTGGCATGGACGCCAAACTGTTGAGTCTAATAATGGTAACACAGTATGTAATGGTCAGACCTGTCGGGTTCTCATTTGAAATATGTTTAGATCTCCTTTCTTTATGAAACCTCCCCCATATAGGTTTACAAAATTACTTTATGTGTTTTTTAACAAAGGCGGTATGACAAATAGAATACAGTCGAAGGTTTGACATGTGATACCACAGAACGGCGTGAGAAAATTACTTATCCTTTAGTTGTTCGCGACTTTGGCTTAAATTGCGAGGAAAACTCAAAGTATTGGTTCTCTACAAGGAAGAAGGTCGTTAAGGAATCTACAGACCTATTCGTCTAAATCACTATCAAAGAGCAGCGAGCTTAAAATGAATCTTCACGTGAACAAAAATATAGAAAGTAAAAGAAGTGCATACACTGCAGAGCTCAAGATAAGGGGCACTTTTCATGTTCTTAAATCTTTATTAGACATACAAACCCTATGTTGTGGATACTCAAAAAAATCGTCTCAGTGAGACGATTCTTTTGAGTACCCACAACATAGGATTTTGTTGAGTAATAAGAGAAATATTGTGAGGAAAAGACCTGTTCACTCCCTCTTATCTAGTCTTCTGCAAACATGACTTTGCCATTTGGTACTGGATGTTAATTTTATATATAAGCCGTCCCGCGAGAAAACCAACATTGTGAACTCTGCGTTAAGCATCGACCCGGATCAGCCTAAACATGCCGTGCAGGCTATTCCGGACAGACACTTTTCGCTTCCTTTGGCTTTTATGTTTCAGGAATCATTACTCTATACCTCTATCCCCGCAGGCTGATATGGGTCCGTACATTACGCAGAGGCCATAATGTTGGTTTTCTCGCGGGACGGCTCAAATATAGATAGTAAAAGGAGTACATACGTGACTTTGCCATTTGGGACGGGATGTTTATTTGATGCATGACGGGATTGTATTACACTTTGTATTGACAACTTCTGTCACGTGTCCAATGTAAAGGTCACATATTTTGAAAGTCACCGACATTTAAACGCTTTTATTAACCTTATCCTGCACGAGACGCGTCTCCAGCAGAATTTGGGACAAAATAAGGCAAAATGAGAAATTGCTCGTTATTAATAATTTCTCCCTTGCTCATAATGAGCTATTTCTCTTTTTGCCGGGCAATTTTTCAGCTCTCTTCAACAAGTATACGTTAAGCACACAGTTACTGTTGTATGAATATAATACAGTGATGCAGTGATCCAACCTCGAGTTTGGGTTATGTACTTCTACAGTTTGTGTGGTTATTTTAATGAATAATGATACATCTATATGCTGTTATCGTCGGTAACCAGGCTATCCATAAAATATCATATATTGTATGAATAGCCCGGGTACCGAGGATGTATGCTATACACATCTTGTAACTCTGGATAAAAACAGCGACGCTTCCTCACCACCGTACATACAACACATCTGCAGCAGACGACTTTAAAACAATACTGACAAAGGTGTGAAAACAAAATCCATTAATAAAGAGTTTAATTATTGCATAGAGTTGAAAACATTGTGGCAAAAGGAGAAATTGCTCGTTTTGAGCAATTTCTTCTTTTGCCACAGTGTTTCAAAAAGTAGTCTGATGCATAGGCGTCTACATGTGGGAAAGGGGTTAAAGGGGAAAAGTTCCTCTTCGGAAAGTGGGCGATCGGAGTTCGATCCCCAGTCGAGTCATACCAAAGCTTTTCATAAATGGTGGTAATGGCTTCCCTCATTGGCAATCAGAAGCGTGGGATAACATTACGGCGGATGCATCGGTGTTAGTATAAATATTACCGGTAATACTGGTCGTTTATAACGGAAACTATAAATATTACCGGTAATACTGGTCATTTATAACGGAAACTATAACTATTACCGGTAATACTGGTCATTTATAACGGAAACTATAAATATTACCGGTAATACTGGTCATTTATAACGGAAACTATAAATATTACCGGTAATACTGGTCATTTATAACGGAAACTTTAAATATTACCATGAATACTGGTCATTTAGTACGGAAACTATAAATATTACCGGTAATACTGGTCATTTATAACGAAAACTATAACTATTACCGGTAATACTGGTCATTTATAACGGAAACTATAAATATTACCAGGAATACTGGTCATTTAGTACGGAAACTATAAATATTACCGGTAATATTGGTCATTTATAACGGAAGCTATGAATGTTACTGTATTATTTTTAAAAGCTATATACAATACATCATTATAGTAAGGGGGGAATGTTAAATTGTATGCTCTATATGGTATTTCACACCGCTTTCAACATTTCGTTGAGTTATATAACGGCGTGTGATACGTCAGTTACCAGTACTATGTATCATAACACCACTGAATCATCCGTAATAATTGATTATGGTTTAACGCCGTTTTCAACAATTGTTCAGTCATATCACGGAGGTCAGTTCACCTACTCATGTGTTTTCTTGCTTTCTCACACTAGTTCTCCACACAGCAGTCTCTCCAAGTAACTGGCTGCTTGTGCACATAGACTGTTAGCCCATAGGTGGAAGACGAATGACGCTTGTCATAGTGAGTTTTGTCAAACGTCGGAAAGAATGTTGGCCGAGCTGGGGTTCGAACTCACAACCCCTGTATTGATGGCTCGCGTCGCTACCAACTATGCTACCTGGGCTCGGCTTCAGTCGTTATAATAATCCCACAATCCTGAGCGTCAAGGGTGGAAAGCCATTACTACCACTTTTAAAGATAAAACAACTCAAATGTCAAGTGATTCCAGATGCTTTCGTGTTAAGATTACATTACCGGTTTCATGTTTTAACCATCGGCAAATAGAATGTAGGACACAATTCGCCCTGTGGACAAGTCGCCATAAAAAAAACTCGTCCCAAATTTAAGACAACTAAATAAAACTCACTCTTAGACAACTTGCCCCCAAGTTTTTATACTCGAATTGTTTTACAATTTTCTTTCTGGTGAATTGATAAGGTCGTATTTTAGCAGTTTCCATCAATTGTGTTGCATTTATAGTGGAAGTTGACTTTGTAAGCATATATAGTTTTATGGCGCATACGTTCCTGCTTATCCATGATCGTATACAAGACCATATATCGTATACTATATAACAATTCTGCTTTGATTTAATAACTAAATAGTTAATAAATGACCAAGATCGTCCGTATGTGTACACTATTATATATACTGTCGTCTCATAGAAACGGAGCAGAAAAGGCATACGACCGAAGATTGCTAGGATCAAAAGATGATTTTAATTTATACAAAAGATTGCCTGTTACCTCCGCCAAACACATTCCTAGGCCACACCTGCAAAATACTTACAACTTATAAGGTGTTTTTTTCATCCACCTAAAACACCAAAAATTTGGAGATAATGCAAGTCATATTATTTTCTGTCTACTTGAAATTGAAGACAAATGTCAAACTTCAAGGTCAATGGTACACCAACTTAGTTAATCTGGATTATGAAATAACTCGCAACGCATACGAGCTCGGTATTTGAAACCTGGTATGCACTCAGAGAGCAATTTGCATATAATGCGGTCCATTTCTTGCTCGTTTCTTAACGTTAGTGGTCACGCCATAGGCATCTGTATTCTTATTTGTGAACATCCTATTTTAAACAAGAGGTGCTGCAAGATGCAGCAGTTCGCTGTTAGCGCGGGAATCAGCATTTTATGGCTAAAAAAATACTGTTTGATTCGAAAAACACGAAACCGCTTTTAAATATAGGATATTTTTTCCCCTTAATATATTCTTGAAATCGCACAATTTAGCACAATAGATTCGCATTTATGAAAATATTCTCATTTTCCTGATATTAAAACCCCGATGGTTTCCAGTGATGTTACAAATACTCCGCTCTGGTATACTGCTTCTGTTCAGTTGTGTGACTTCGGGTAGAAGTCAAGAGAAAAGAGGGAGAAATGTAACGGGAACGGGTATAAATATCACTTCTACACCCTTGCTTTGGAAGCCGGCTTTTATAACGACGTTGGTAGAGTGATTGACCTTTTCGTAAAGTTAAGCAACGTTCATCGCGCTTAGTGCCTGGATGGGTGACCCACGATGGCTTAACGCCGATACACGTTACACTATGGTTTTAATTTACATTTTAATTATAAAAAGACTACTCGCATACAAACTCGAACGAGAACCAGTCTAGTGACGAACTGCTACGGAAATATCCGAGAGCTGACGTTAAAATACGGCGCATGCGTGATCAAGACGATTAACACGGCACATGCGCAAGCCCATTGCACCTGAGACACTTTTTTCACAACCAATATATGCACTGGTGCTGAGGCACCCGCACAATAAAAGCAGTGTGTCATTTTACTAAAAATTGTATAGTGCAATATGAGGTCGTTCTTACGAAAGACCGGTGGTGACTTCTAAACTTCATACTTCACATTTCACACTACACACTTCATACTTCACACTTCATAGATAATATGTTTGAAGTGTCAAGTTTGAAGTCTGAAGTCTGAAGTTTGAAATTCAGACTTCATACTTCATACTTCACACGTCATAGATAATATGTTTGAAGTGTGAAGTGTGAAGTACGAAGTCTGAATTTCATACTTCACACTTCAAACTATATACTTTACACTTCAAACTTCAATCTTCACACTTCAAACTTTACACACCACACTTCAAACTTCATACTTCAAACTTCAAACTTCATACTTCAGACTTCAAACTTCACACTTCACACTTCAAACATATTATCTATGAAGAAGTGTGAAGTATGAAGTCTGAATTTCAAACTTCACACTTCAGACTTCAAACTTCACACTCCAAACATATTATCTATGCAGTGTGAAGTATGAAGTCTGTATTTCAAACTTCACACTTCACACTTTCCGTCTTTCGTACGTTCTAGATCGATTATATTTGTTAGTTTTCATTTACACCGAAATGAACAGACAAATCCACGAACAAAACCGACGCTAGTCTTGAGTTATCTGCCCCTACAATTACATGATAGGTTCAGACATACACATATTTGGCGAGTTTTGTAGCCAATGAAAACGGCAGAAATTCATATTGGCCGACTTGGTCCATATTAGGCGAGTTTTAGCAAATATTGTCTTCTTTTGTTCTGTATTAGCTCTACGGTTGTTCTAGTATCGCGTCAAATACGCAATAGTTAATTAATAATTAACTATATTAACTAAATCCAAAGGTAGAACATGTGGATTATGATCTTTATCGGAAAGTCATACCATTTGGGCTTCTGTTTATGATAGGTAGAGCGTCGGGCTCTCGTACTAAAGGTCACGGGTTCGAGTCCCGTGATGAGCTGGTTCTGTCTTTGGGATTTTTTCCACACAAACGGCGCGAGTACTGGTTTAGTCTCCAAGAAGCAGACCATCGAGCGTTAATATAAACTGAAAGCTTGTTTCGCGATCGATGTAAAATAAATAGGTCATTAGTAGAGAAAATGCCGATTTGAATATCGATTTAAATATAGAGCCATGTCGATATTCGGTAAATGATGCTATAGTCTTCCTGACCATGTAGTAGAGGGAATACTGATTTGAATATCGATTTGAATATGGAGCCAGATCGATATTCGTGAAAATGGTGCTATCTTTTTTCTGACCATGTAGTAGAGCAAATACCGATTTGCATATCGATTTGAATATAGAGCCAGGTCGATATTCGGTAAATGATGCTATAATCTTCCTGACCATGTAGTAGAGGGAATACTGATTTGAATATCGATTTGAATATGGAGCCAGATCGATATTCGTGAAAATGGTGCTATCTTTTTTCTGACCATGTAGTAGAGCAAATACCGATTTGCATATCGATTTGAATATAGAGCCAGGTCGATACTCGGTAAATGATGCTATAATCTTCCTGACCATGTAGTAGAGGGAATACTGATTTGAATATCGATTTGAATATGGAGCCAGATCGATATTCGTGAAAATGGTGCTATCGTCTTCCTGGTCATGTAGAAGGGCGAACCCCAATTTGAATATCGATTTGAATTTAGTGCCAGGTCGATATTCGGTAAAATGGTGCTATTGTCTTTCTGACCATGTAGTAGAGCGAATACCGATTTGAATATCGATTTCAATATGGAGCCAGATCGATATTCGTGAAAATGGTGCTATCTTTTTTCTGACCATGTGGTAGAGCGAATACTGATTTGAATATAGAGCCAGGTCGATATTCGTGAAAATGGTGCTGTCGTCTTCCTGATCATGTAGAAGGGCGAACCCCGATTTGAATATCGATTTTGAATTTAGTGCCAGGTCGATATTCCAGAAAATGGTACTATCTTTTTTCTGAACATGTAGTACAGCGAATACCGATTTGAATATCGATTCGAATATAGAGCCAGATCGATATTCGTGAAAATGATGCTATCGTCTTCCTGAGCATGTAGAAGGTCGAACCCCGATTTGAATATTGATTTGGATTTAGTGCCAGGTCGATATTTGGTAAAATGGTGCTATTGTCTTTCTGACCATGTAGTAGAGCGAATACCGATTTGAATATCGATTTGAATACGGAGCCAGATCGATATTCGAGAAAATGGTGATATCTTTTTTCTGAACATATAGTAGAGCGAATACCGATTTGAGTATCGATTTGAATATGGAGTCAGGTCGGTTTCGGGAAAATGGTGATTTCGTCTTCCTGATCATGTAGAAGGGCGAACCCAGATTTGAATGTCGATTTGAATTTAGTGCCAGGTCGATATTTGGTAAAATGATGCTATTGTCTTTCTGACCATGTAGTAGAGCGAATACCGATTTGAATATCGATTTGAATACGGAGCCAGATCGATATTCGAGAAAATGGTGATATCTTTTTTCTGAACATGTAGTAGAGCGAATACCGATTTGAGTATCGATTTGAATATGGAGTCAGGTCGGTTTCGGGAAAATGGTGATTTCGTCTTCCTGATCATGTAGAAGGGCGAACCCAGATTTGAATGTCGATTTGAATTTAGTGCCAGGTCGATATTCGGTGAAATGGTGCTATGGTCTTTCTGACTATGTAGTAGAGCGAAAACCGATTTGAATATCGATTTGAATATAGACCCAGGTCGATATTCGATAAATGGTGCTATCGTCTTTCTGACCATGTAGTAGAGCGAATACCGATTTGAATATCGATTTGAATATAGACCCAGGTCGATATTCGGGGAAAAGGTGCAATCGTCTTTCTGACCATGTAGAAGCGCGAATACAGATTCGAATATCGATTTGAATATAGACCCAGGTTTATATTCGGTAAAATGCTTTCAACGTCATCCTGATCACACAGAAGCGTGAATAACGATTTGAATATCGATTTGAATATAGACCCAGGTCGATATTCGGTAAAATGCTTTCAACGTCATCCTGATCACACAGAAGCGTGAATAACGATTTAAATATCGATTTGAATATAGACCCAGGTCGATATTCGGTAAAATGCTTTCAACGTCATCCTGATCACGCAGAAGCGTGAATAACGATTTGAATATCGATTTGAATATGGAGCCAGGTCGATATTCGGGGAAATTGTTTTATCGTCTTTCTGAGCATGTAATCGAACGAGGTCGATATTCTGAAAACTGGTTCAGTCGTCTTTTTGAACATGTAGAAGTACGAATACCGATTTGGAAATGCGGCCATGCTCACTGATTTTTTTTTTTTCGGACTAATGATTGGCTTATAATAGTTTAGTTGAGTTTAAGTTCAAACTTATTTATTTTACATTGATTGTGAAACAAGCTTATATTAATCACGCTCGATGTCTGCTTCTTGGAGTCTTAACACACGCCTTTCGAGATCAAAAATCCCAAATACAGAACCCACTCATCACGGGATTCGAACCCGGGACCTTTTGCACGAAAAGCCGACGTTCTACCTCTGCACCACTGTCTCTCATTAAGAAATATCATTTATAAAAGCATAAAACGGAAATATTTCCTACAAATAAACAGAAAAAATAAATAGAGACGCGCAGTAACTGGTACCACGCAGTAACACGCTAGTTTGAAAAGCGGACAAAACAACCCAAATTGTTTACCTTTATTGTTGAGTTGAACGAATATCAAGAGAAATATAGATCTGAATGTCGAGTCAGGTCGATATTCGGAGAAATGGTACCATCGTCTTACTGACCATGTTGTAGGTCGAATACCGATTTTATTATCGATCTGAATATCGAGCCATGATCAGGAAGAAGATAGCGCCATTTTCACGAATATCGATCTGGCTCTATATTCAAATCGATATTCAAATCGGTATTCGCTCTACTACATGTTCAGAAAAAAGATAGTACCATTTTCTCGAATATCGATCTGGCTCCATATTCAAATCGATATTCAAATCGGTATTCGCTCTACTACATGTTCAGAAAAAAGATAGTACCATTTTCTCGAATATCGATCTGGCTCCATATTCAAATCGATATTCAAATCGGTATTCGCTCTACTACATGTTCAGAAAAAAGATAGTACCATTTTCTCGAATATCGATCTGGCTCCATATTCAAATCGATATTCAAATCGGTATTCGCTCTACTACATGTTCAGAAAAAAGATAGTACCATTTTCTCGAATATCGATCTGGCTCCATATTCAAATCGATATTCAAATCGGTATTCGCTCTACTACATGGTCAAAAAGACCATAACACCATTTTACCGAATATCGATCTGGCTCTAAATTCAAATCGATATTCAAATCGGGGTTCGCCCTTCTACATGATCAGGAAGACGATAGCATCATTTTCACGAATATCGATCTGGCTCCATATTCAAATCGATATTCAAATCGGTATTCGCTCTACTACATGGTCAGAAAGACCATAGCCCCATTTTACCGAATATCGACCTGGCACTTAATTCAAATCGATATTCAAATCGGTATTCGCTCTACTACATGTTCAGAAAAAAGGTAGCACCATTTTCCCCAATATCGATCTTGCTCCATATTCAAATCTATTTTCAAATCGGTATTCGCTCTACTACATGGTCAGAAAGACAATAGCACCATTTTACCGAATATCAATCTGGCACTAAATTCAAATCGATATTCAAATCGGGGTTCGCCCTTATACATGATCAGGAAGACGATAGCACCATGTTCATGAATATCGATCTGGCTCCATATTCAAATCGATATTCAAATCGGTATTCGCTCTACTACATGTTCAGAAAAAAGATAGCACCATTTTCTCGAATATCGATCTCGCTCCATATTCAAATCGATATTCAAATCGGTATTCGCTCTACTAAATGGTCAGAAAGACAATAGCACCATTTTACCGAATATCGACCTGGCACTAAATTGAAATTGATATTCAAATCGGGGTTCGCCCTTCTACATGTTCGAGAAGGCGATAGCACCATTTTCACGAATATCAACCTGGCTCTGTATCCAAATCGATATTTAAATCGGTATTCGCTGTACTACATGGTCAGAAAAAAGATAGCATCATTTTCTCGAATATCGATCTGGCTCCATATTCAAATCGATATTCAAATCGGTATTCGTCATACTAAACAATGACGGTTACGTATATTTCAATGCGTAACAGAATTCACGAATCTGGTGCTGGCTCTTTATTCGTTTCAGCTCTACATTCATATCGGTATTGAATATCGATTACCGAATATCCAACTTCTTGCCAACTGCACATACCCGCATAGATAATTGTTATTTAACTATATGCGTACTTACCTGTTTGAATGTAGGTTAAGGACACACGTTACGTTCAAAAGCCGAATATAGATTTGCACAATATCTATAAATGGTTTCATTTTACTGATACTCCCGAGTCCTAGACACGTTATGTTTTGTCAGGACTCATTTAAATGGGAAAGTAAATGCTCATTTACCTTCTAGGACTCATTGATTTGTGAAAAAACACATGAAAGGCCTCATTAATTTGTGAAAAACACATGAAAGGCCTCATTGATTTGTGAAAAACACATGAAAGGCCATTGATATACATTTCAAAGTTTAAAAGTGTCTGTAGAAAGAATCATGGTTCCCGTACATAGGATATTTTGGGCTGATGCAAACCTGTGTAACTATAAATGGCGAGTGACTACATTTCAGATCGCTCATGGTGAGCGATTTCTATTTTTGTCACAATGTTTTCAACATTATTCAATACGTGTTCTTTTTTATTTATAGAGAGTTCCAATACCATTGGCTAAATGTTTACAAAGTCGTCTGCTGTAGAATTGATGTATGTTAGAAAGGAGTAAAAAAACAATCTGTATTGAGTTCAAGATTAATTTTTCTTCAAATTGTTTGCAAAAAGTATTTGATGGAGGTCAGCAGTCGTTTTGTAGGAGTTGAACTGCCATGAAAAAACATGGGCAATTGAATTGATTGATTGATTTGATTGATTGATTGATTAATTGATTGATTGATTGATTGATTGATTGGTTGTTTGGTTGTTTGGTGAAACACTTTCAATAGTTGTTCAGTTATTTCACGGCGTTTCCTGGGTAAGCTACAAGTACTACTTGTCTAGTTATCCTGATTGCAGCCAGTCAGTCGTAATGCTAACCCAGCATCCCTGGGCACCAAGGTGGGCAGCCATTACTACCATTTTAAAGTCTTTTAGAATGACCCAGTCGGTTGATCAAACTAACGACCTCCCCACCTAAGGCGACCGCTCTACCAATACATTATTCTTAAGAAAAGACATTAAAATCTTTAGAATGACCGAGTCGGTTAATCAAACTAACGACTTCCCGCCTTAGGCGAACGCTCTACCAATACATCATTCTTTAGAAACATTTTAAAATCTTTAGAATGACCCAGTCGGTTGATCAAACTAACGACCTCTCGCACCTAAGGCGACCGCTCTACCAATACATCATTCTTTAGAAACATTTTAAAATCTTTAGAATGACCCAGTCGGTTGATCAAACTAACGACCTTCCGCACCTAAGGCGACCGCTCTACCAATACATCATTCTTAAGAAACATTTTAAAATCTTTAGAATGACCTAGTCGGTTGATCGAACTAACGACCTCCCGCACCTAAGGCGAACGCTCTACCAATACATCATTCTTAAGAAACATTTTAAAATCTTTAGAATGACCCAGTCGGTTGATCAAACTAACGACCTCTCGCACCTAAGGCGAACGCTCTACCAATACATCATTCTTTAGAAACATTTTAAAATCTTTAGAATGACCCAGTCGGTTGATCGAACTAACGACCTCTCGCACCTAAGGCGACCGCTCTACCAATACATCAATCTTTAGAAACATTTTAAAATCTTTAGAATGACCCAGTCGGTTGATCAAACTAACGACTCCCGAACGCTCTACCAAAACATCATTCTTAAGAAACATTTTATAATCTTTAGAATGACCCAGTCGGTTGATCAAACTAACGACCTCCCGGCGAACGCTCTACCAATACATCATTCTTAAGAAACATTTTAAAATCTTTAGAATGACCCAGTCGGTTGATCAAACTAACGACCTCTCGCACCTAAGGCGAACGCTCTACCAATACAT